>OU426979.1:54694587-55294587 GCA_911387785.2 Aelia acuminata
TTCGAAGATTCCTATAAGCAAATTTTGGGATTTTGCTGTAATGACCACATCATCGGCAAATGCAAGGAGCTGTATTTTTTCATCATAAATACACCCTTTCCTCCTACCTTGCACTGACCTGATAACTAGTGAACTGATAACCAGTGCTAGATTGAACAGTACTGGTGATAGGGGGTATTAACTAATTAATTATTAATAATTAAGTATTAAACCAACACTTATCTTTTAGTTAATTAAGTTCATGATTAATTTCCTTCAAGTTGGCCTACCTGTTCTATTTTTTTTATTTATCCTGGTACAGAACATTAGATGTTCTGTACCTTACAAGACAATATGTTTAACGATATTCAAAAACAGAATTAGAAAGCATGTAAAAATGCAAAAGCACCTCCACTTACAAATGACAACAGCCCTCTCGAAAAGACGGAAATCTTAGATAGATATGAAACATAAAATGAAAAACATAGATATGAAAAAACTTCATAATAGAATCAATTTAGTCAATTTACAAAATATCACAGAAATTTAAACAAAATTTAATCACAAAAATATATCAACTGGTCTGGCTCAATACAGAAATATCTAAATTATGGAAAAATGAGATTCTTGACATAATACCAAAAGAGGGTACAGCTTGTTTCAAACAAGCTGTGTCCAATAACTACCGATAATGAGCAAAGTACTAGGTAAAATAATCAGTTAAAATCTCACTACCTATTGACAAATGATATAGTAAAATCAATTTGGATTCATGCCCCAATAGACATACTATACAAAACGAAAACACAAATAGAATCAGGAATCAATGTCAAAGGACATTACACGGTGGGCCAGACCCCCCTACCGTGCACCCCCCCCCACATCCCTATAAATTGCATATCGTTGTGTTCCTTGTGATAAAAGATTAAGAAAAAGCCAATGTTCCCAGAAAAAAAAGTGGCCGCACTAACCGAAAATGGCGTTCAAACATGGCGGAATGACGACTTTGATTTTAGTTAGTTTTTTTATTACTGACATTCACCATTATGCTTAATTTCGCCATAACCGGTATTTTATTAAAGCTAGATAGTTCTAGATTCAGAATAAATAAACAAACGTTCTAAAATAATTAGTCTTGACAACATAAAATACATTGAAAGTCAATTTTTTCAAGTCTCTCGCGTAAAAGTTAAAATTCCAAGTTAATTTGTGATTAAACGGCCATCGTTAACGAAAAACACCCTGAAATAAACCATCTGGAGCAATTATTCTTCTTTAAAAATCAGTGGTCAAATTTCAAAAAATATCAACTAGTTTCATAGAAAACGGGCCTACAAGGCGAAAAGGCGCCGGTGACTCGGGCGCATCCTGTCCTCTGCCACATCGTTCAGTTCTTATACATCATATAATTACAGCGGGTTTAGGATATTATTTCGAATGTATAATCAAGCCTATTTAACTGCAAGTTTTTAATTTACAGAAATAATTAATATAACCTTTATTTTTTTTATTATTTTTTTTTATTTTTTTTTTTTTTTAATCTGATAAAGGATATATATCTGATCAATAATAATGAATTAGTCGCAGATTGCACATTATCTAAACCTCACTTATATTGACATAAACTGGTTATCTTGAAATTAAATAATAATGTTCTCATGGTAGTAGTTGGGTTACTGACACTGGCTTCTGATCATTCCTGAAATTTGAAATAAATGCATTTTTGCAAAGTATTGATTATTTACAGATTTAAAAACAACCCAAATAAAAAGTTCTGTTTGTTCGTTGGTATGTAGAAATTATTCGTTATACAATTTAGGAAGTATATACATAACACAATTTAATAGCTCACAACAATTAATGAATTAATAGTTACACGATGTGTGTTTGTGTATATATATATATATACATACAAACATATTATGATTAATTTAAAATTAAACCACTACTGGAGAGGAAAACCAATTAAAACATGTAAGTATTCATGCATCTAATGATCTATAATCCACGAAGTTGTGGCCTTTTTCGGTTTCTGGCATATAACTACACATCAAAAAGTTTACTTTCTCTTTTTTCTAAAAAAGGGTATACTAATACAAATAAAATAAAATATTTGGAGTGGTAATCGGATTAGTTATTTAACCAAATTTGAACATGAAAGATCGGTAATTTTTATCATTTTGATGAAAACTCATGTTCCAACGCCTATAACTCGACAATATGTACTCTAAATGAAAAATGTCCCAGATAAAAGTTTTAGGACATTAAATATAGCATAAAATAAGCCCATTTATTTTAAAATTAATTCATTCCTGCGTAGAGATACAAATGAAAAAGTGAAAGTATTTGTAGCGCTTACTTCATACTTTTAACTACATCTTCATTCCTTCCTATATCTACATGTCAAAAAGTTTACTTTCTCCTTTTTTCGAAAAAAGGGTATACTAATACAAATAAAATGAAATATTTGGAGTGGAAATCGGATTAGTTATTTAGCCGAATCAAAGCCGGACATCAAAGATCGGTAATTTTTACCATTTTGGTAAAAACTCATGTTCCAACGCCTATAATTCGATAATATGAACTCTAAATGAAAAATGTTACAGATAAAAGTTTTAGAACATT
Source organism: Aelia acuminata (assembly GCA_911387785.2). NCBI lineage: Eukaryota > Metazoa > Arthropoda > Insecta > Hemiptera > Pentatomidae > Aelia > Aelia acuminata. Next base: position 54,697,192 of record OU426979.1, read on the forward strand.
AAGTTTAGTATAAAACCTGCCCATTTATTTTTAAATTAACTTATCACTAAGTAGAGATACAAATGAAAACGTGAAAGTATTCGTAGCGCTTGATTCCTTCTTTTTGTGAAAACTAAGGGGATATGATATAATATTGACAGAACTAACTATTTAGGTGGGCTTATTTTATGCTAAATTTAATGTTCTAAAACTTTTATCTGTAACATTTTTCATTTAGAGTACATATTGTCAAGTTGTAGGCGTTGGAACATGAGTTTCTACCAAAATGGTAAAAATTACCGATCTTTCAAGTTCAAATTTGGCTAAATAACTAATCCGATTTCCACTCCAAATATTTCATTTTATTTGTATTAGTATACCCTCTTTTCGAAAAAAGGAGAAAGTAAACTTTTTGACATGTAGATATAGGAAGGAATGAAGATGTAGTTAAAAGTATGAAGTAAGCGCTACAAATACTTTCACTTTTTCATTTGTATCTCTACGCAGGAATAAATTAATTTTAAAATAAATGGTCTTATTTTATGCTATATTTAATGTCCTAAAACTTTTATCTGGGACATTTTTCATTTAGAGTACATATTGTCGAGTTATAGGCGTTGGAACATGAGTTTTCATCAAAATGATAAAAATTACCGATCTTTCATGTTCAAATTTGGTTAAATAACTAATCCGATTACCACTCCAAATATTTTATTTTATTTGTATTAGTATACCCTTTTTTAGAAAAAAGAGAAAGTAAACTTTTTGATGTGTAGTTATATGCCAGAAACCGAAAAAGGCCACAACTTCGTGGATTATAGATCATTAGATGCATGAATACTTACATGTTTTAATCGGTTTTCCTCTCCAGTAGTGGTTTAATTTTAAATTAATCATAATATGTTTGTATGTATATATATATATATATATATATATATATATATATATATATATACACACAAACACACATCGTGTAACTATTAATTCATTAATTGTTGTGAGCTATTAAATTGTGTTATGTATATACTTTCTAAATTGTATAACGAATAATTTCTACATACCAACGAACAAACAGAACTTTTTATTTGGGTTGTTTTTAAATCTGTAAATAATCAATACTTTGCAAAAATGCATTTATTTCAAATTTCAGGAATGATCAGAAGCCAGTGTCAGTAACCCAACTACTACCATGAGAACATTATTATTTAATTTCAAGATAACCAGTTTATGTCATTATAAGTGAGGTTTAGATAATGTGCAATCTGCGACTAATTCATTATTATTGATCAGATATATATCCTTTATCAGATTAAAAAAAAAAAAAAATAAAAAAAAATAATAAAAAAAATAAAGGTTATATTAATTATTTCTGTAAATTAAAAACTTGCAGTTAAATAGGCTTGATTATACATTCGAAATAATATCCTAAACCCGCTGTAATTATATGATGTATAAGAACTGAACGATGTGGCAGAGGACAGGATGCGCCCGAGTCACCGGCGCCTTTTCGCCTTGTAGGCCCGTTTTCTATGAAACTAGTTGATATTTTTTGAAATTTGACCACTGATTTTTAAAGAAGAATAATTGCTCCAGATGGTTTATTTCAGGGTGTTTTTCGTTAACGATGGCCGTTTAATCACAAATTAACTTGGAATTTTAACTTTTACGCGAGAGACTTGAAAAAATTGACTTTCAATGTATTTTATGTTGTCAAGACTAATTATTTTAGAACGTTTGTTTATTTATTCTGAATCTAGAACTATCTAGCTTTAATAAAATACCGGTTATGGCGAAATTAAGCATAATGGTGAATGTCAGTAATAAAAAAACTAACTAAAATCAAAGTCGTCATTCCGCCATGTTTGAACGCCATTTTCGGTTAGTGCGGCCACTTTTTTTTCTGGGAACATTGGCTTTTTCTTAATCTTTTATCACAAGGAACACAACGATATGCAATTTATAGGGATGTGGGGGGGGGTGCACGGTAAGGGGGTCTGGCCCACGTACTACATAGCTTGATGGTGAAACTAGATATATTAGGAACTTATGGACTATTGGTCACAACAAACACTTCAACAAAAAAAATATTTTTAAGTAAATAAACTGTTACTTTTACATAGCGGTATTTTGCACATAGGTTGACATGGGTGGCACCTATGTCATTAATTATTTTGCACTACAATAGTTTTTAATAATTAAAAATAAGTGGAAATATTATGGCTGGATATATTATATAATTATATTACCTTAAAATTCGATGGTATATATCCAATTCCGTCAGCTCTGTTTTGTGAATGCATATCAATTGTTCCTTCTGTACCTCAAGAAGACGTTTTTGAACTTCATGCCAAGTCACATTTTCAAGATCAGACTAAATTAGACAATTTTAATTTCATGATTATTTCTGAGTTGGTATATATATTATATTTTTAAAATATAAATATTGCCTAAAGAAGATATAGCTGAAAATTTTGATAATCATAACATTTTATATAAAGTTATCACAATCTATCTTCATCCCTTTTTGAAAATCGGAATAATAATAGATTATTTTTTGTCATTTCAAGATCTTTTCAACCAAAAAATGTATTTTATAAATCCCAGGTGATCCTGCTGCTTTATGCTATTTTAATTTTCTAATGGCTATTTCAACTTTCTCTTTAGAGTTCTGCTATTAACAGTGCAGCACTCTGCTATTCCAAAGGAAAACATAAACTATTTCTTTCCATATTTTCCGTAATGTTGTTCATCCCTAATTCCAGTTGTAACAGGTCCTGACCATCAACGAATTCTATTTATGCCTTCATATATAGCTCAAGCATTATTTTTAATTTTGTTACTTCAGATTTCTATTAATTTGTTTTACAATTAATAGAAATATTTATACTTGTTCGCTTATTACCTTTGAGTTTGTGTCTCCTAGAATAATCTTCATGTAGTTTTGCAGTAGTTTATCGTGAACTTTCAGATTCTAGTTTATCATAAAATTTTTACTTAACTTCATAGTCAAAGTCTTTAGTCAGAGTATGTATGTTAATCAACAAACTTGGAACTATACGCCTCTGAAATCATATCACTAAAAAATTGAATGTCCCTCCCTCAATGTGCATTGTATCCTATTCCTAATCAGGAACTTGGTGCATTGACAATAATTTCCACTTCCTTTGAACTAAATAGAGAACTTACCTTCCCTTAAAGAGCCCTCCACCGGTCAGTGGACCTCTTGCAGCACCATGATATCAATACTATACCCCATAACTTCATTCGCGACCGATTTGAACCCACCCACTGTATTCTAACTCATCACATTCCAAAGCCTATAATTTAATCTATATTTTTTAGCTTGCACCATGAATCCTCTAAAGCACTGCCCACTTTGAGATCCGAACGTGGGACTAGTATATCAGTGGATAATGAGTGTTTTACCTTAGGGAAATCCCTGAATGTGTTGTTTGTCTGGACAAAATAGACGTGAGTAGGGCATTCAATCCTATGTCACACCCTCCAGCAAGCCAGGGGGACCGCTCTCAATGCTGGTTAGCGAGTCCATCTGACTTATCCGGGTGGAACTTCCTAAGAATTTCCACCAACCACCCCAACATCCGTCACCCCAGGGACGCTCCCCATATGCGCTAAAGAGACCCACATGATGACTGAAATTAAAATAATTAATTTTAAATAAAAGTATATTCAAGAATTAATTCAAGCCAGCTAAGGGTTAAAATAGACTGAGAAAAGGTTACATTTGACTAGGAAAGGTTACAATATACCTTTAAGGTATTATTTCTTAATAATTAATCCACAATTATTACTATATCATAATTGCTGCAATACTTACATCTTTTATGTTTAGAGCAGTGTTATAAAAATTTCGAACATCATGATATTTGTATAAATTATATGTAACTTTTATGACCCGCAGCATCCAAACTAGTAATCCCACTGTAATTATGGTCCATTCAAACACTTCTAAATTTGCAATACATTCATCTACTGGTAGGATGGCATCGGAAATAGACACTTTCATTTTTGTACCATTCACAGTTTTGTCCCTGATTAAAAAAATATTGATTAATAAACTAAATTATAACTCAAAGTTGAACCTTAGTATAACTTATGTATATCAAAAAACTTTCTCTTTCTATTAAACATTTCAAGAAACCTTAAATTTTAAAAATTAAATATTTTGTACTTGGGACCTACTGAAAACTTATCCTAATATATGGAGGATATATTATGTCCCAAAAAAGGCATGCACCATTTGCCGGCCATGTCCAAAATTTTTCTGGTCATAGACATATGTTATATGTCAAAACCGCAGTCTCATTAAGGTACAAATTTTTTGAACATATTTATTTTATTTTTCCTGTACAATAAAAATTAAAATCTTATTGAAAATAATTCTTATATGGAGGCACTTGTTTATAAACGACATATTTCATTTTTCTATCCGAGCTATATATATAAAAATTTAATAGAATTTTGTTTGAGTAATGTATAACATGAGCCTTTGAGTTGAAACAATGACTCCCATTTAAAAACTTTGCAGGAAAGCACATTAAATAAGATTTCTCCTCGGAAAATTTGCAGTTTTTTATTATGTAAGTATATTTCACAAAACTGTTATGTTTTAATATTTCTCTATTCTTTAATATACTATTAAAAATTTTCTTAGTATTACAAAATAAAAAAGGCACATGCATACCGGATTTTTCGAAGTTGTTAAGTTTAAAAAAAAAAAAGTTAAGAATTTTCAGAAGAGAAAAATTAGAAGAACACTTTATTTTCATATATATTCCATCAGGATATCTCTTACTGTCAGTGTTTGTTTTTATTCTTTCACTTCACTACTAAGCAAGTTTAACTAAGGAATTTTTTTTTGCAGTGAATTTACTTTTATAATATATATTGATTAAAGGCAATTATGTGAAACATAATTTGCTTAGGAACCCAGTTGGATTTGTTTATTTTTATTTTCAATTCTTTGCAAAGATGTAAAATGATCTTATTTAACAATGAAAGGAAAAAATAATTATTTAAACATTATCTCGTGAAATTTAAAGAGAAGAGCTAAAACTAAAACCATGAAAAACCGAATTAATGAACGATAACCTTATGAATGGACCATAGCTAGCGGTACCTGGCTTCCCATTATCAAACTAAATTTTTTCATTCTTTAACCCATCTGTTATAAACAGAAAGCTAATTTACATGTTGCAAGAGGTATAAAATTCCAGCCATTGTCTCTTAAATATCACAGACTTAGGATAAAAAAAGAAACTTCTTCATGAATAGGGAACTTAGGACTACAAAATATTATAGCTTTTTTGATCATACCTGCAGTTGTTTTGGAGTTTTATCGACACGCACATTGTACACTTTGCTTTATATTGCACGACAAAACCTCTGCCATGCATTTTGTGGCTAAGTAGCTATAATGCGTTGAATTAATTATATCCTATTATTTTGACTATACCAGTTAACTCGTATTGAAACTAGCTTAGTATTATGTTTGTTATTGAACAGTAAATATGGAAGAAAATATCATTCATTATCGCCATATTTTGATGTACTGGTGCATGCGCGCAACACACAACTTTTACTTACCAACTTACATAGATTAGAAATTGATGTTTTTTGTTAATTGCCACTTCTCACAGTCACATTTTTCCAAATTCATTTCTTTTTTTTTTTTTGCTCTATAAAAAAACTAATAAAAATTTTTACTTGTGATACTTCGGCAATGCAAGCCTTATACTCCAAGTCGTCTGATTTTATAATTCTCTGTGTAGTTGTTGAAAACTTCATTTAGTTACCATGAAATAAATAATTTCCATTAAATGAACAGAACGGCTTTAATTATGAACAATGGTCTGTCATTAAAGGCGTACTTCGCATGTGTGGGCTCAACATGTTTTTGAGTTGATGGAATATTTTTCCTTTTTTCTCTTCTTTATGTTTACTTGATTTTTTTCATATTTCATATTTAGCCATTTCTTATTTTTAGGTGTAACAAGAGACAGTGAATTTCTCCATATAAACAATAACAAAGGTACTTTATAGGAAACAAAAAAAGGTCCCTACCCCTATCTAAGCCCCCTCAGAACAGTTTAATAATGATAAAGCTTAACGGATATTAAAGAACACCTAATTTTCATTAAACATGATGAATTTGATCAAAATCATTAAAGCTGTTTTTGAGATAAGAAAAAAAAAGGTAAAAATTGGAAAAAAAGTTATGAAATAAAGTGCCCCCTCTGTTTGACCAATTTTGATGAAATGTTAGCTGTCACATGTTTGACGTATATATTCATCAAATACCCAATTTGATCGAAATCTTTAGAGCCGTTTATGAGTAAATAAAAACTACACGTGAAAATGAGACAAAATTTATTAAGTAAAGTGCCCCCTCTAATTGATCAATTTTGAATGTCACACCGCTGGCATATATATACATCAAATACCGAGTTTAATCAAAATCGTTTGATCGGTTCGGGAGAAAATTGAAAAAAATGTAAACAAAACTTAGACAAAATTCATTGAATAAAGTACCCCCTCCGTTTGACCAATTTTGATGAAATTTTTATCAAGGGTATATACATACACTAAATACCCAATTTCAGATTCGCAGTTTATAGGTTTTGAGCTAGTCTGTTCACACGCAGACCATTTCGCGGGACTTGATTATTTGGACTCAGGGGACCCCAAAACATGTATTTCCGTTGAAAACCGGAAGTCGAAACTTTTCATGATCGCAATACTTTCCACTAATATATATTTCATATAAAGGTAGGTGAAAGTAAAAAAAGGATGTCAAATGAAAAAAAGTCCAAAAATTTTGTATTCACAAGATCCCATTTTGAATTCCATCAGATTTATTAAGGCAAATGTTTTCTTTTCACTCCAGGCATTGGGATATGTTCATTTTATGGGCACAAACTTAGTATGAAATGAGTCACCTTATTTGCCACAGGGTCCAGTACTATTGCTGTCCTCTGGTGGTGAACAATGAGTAGGTATAAAAAATTTAAATAGAGAGCAACAAAACACATACATCTTTCATTGAGACTATTTATATTGTGATCATGAGATACTTAAACATTTAACATATCGACTGCCATAATCCAAAAAACTAAAATTTGACAGAAGAAGCATATGATGTGATCAATATTGCTATCAGTCAGCTCTATTAAAGACTAACTTTAATTTATATTATATGATATGCATTTATTAATAAATTATATTCATAAATATAAATGTTATCTAAATTAATTAAGATGCTTACCTGAACAGGATAGAATAATCGACACATTTAAGAAGGCCAATAGTAAATACAACAACAAACACAAATTGAAAAACTTCCAAAACTTCTTGTACAGCCATACAGTAGAAACCATGTCGTTGATGATATTGGTACACCCGTGTAAAGAAGGCGTCTAAATCTACCATATGAGCCCATTTCCCAGCTAAAAATATTTTTAAAAAATCATAAAGTTATATTTATATAGTTTAAAGGGAAAAAAAAAAAAATCAATTCACTATTCCCAAAGCAATATCAAGCCTGTATATATAACATTGGATAGTTAAATAATTAATCCCAACATTTTTGTTCTTTATTTTACCTTTACAGGTCATTAACAATTCTAGTTAGTTTTAAGTTAGCAATGTTATATAATAATAAAATAACTTATCAGCTGTTGGTTAGCAATGTTATATGACAATAAAATAACTTATTAGCTGTTGGTTTGTTCCACCTTTTTAGTGGAAAAAAAATTCACTTATATTATCTTTCTCACGCAATAATGTAATATATAAAGCACATAACAAACACCTAAAAACTACAAAGATCATGTATTGGGTAGGGGAAGTCCTTACAGGAAAATAAAAACGACAGATTCAAGCAGTTTCTAATGTCCTGTTTATTTTGGAAATGCTTTGGTGCATGGAGTTCTGCAGAGACTGGAATAAGTGTAATCTGGTAGACAGGGATGGTGGGTCAAATGTGTTTTTTATTATCTGAATAATTCAATAACATTTATATTAATAATGATAATAATATAGGCTTAACGAACCCGAAGGTTCGATGCCGACACCACAACTTGCTCCCTGCACACCTCCATCCATCGACCGTCTTTCAGACCTCCCACCTCCGTCTCGACCTGCCCCTCGGACATTTTCCATTCGGCACCGCGCTTATTAATCTTTTAGGAATTCGTTCACAGCCAAGTTTCGCAATTTTACACACCCATTTTATTCGTATTGCTGCTATCACGTCAATTATATTTACTGGATAAAGTTCTCTCAGTTCGGCGTTGTGCAAGCGTCTAAATTCTCCGGTTAGTTCACCCCACTTCTGTTAAAATATTCTACGCAGTACTTTATTTTCAAAAACTTTAAGCCATTGCTCATCCCTCAATGTAAGCGGCCACGTTTCGCATCCGTAAAGGACCGTTGGAAGAATTTGTAAATCTTAAGTTTTAAGTTTCGGGACAGAAGGTGAGAGGTAAGCAATTTCGCGATTGAAAAGAAGCAAGCATTACCGGCTTTTAATCTAGCCTTAATTTCCTCACTGATTTCATTTTTTTCAGTTACCATCTCCCCTAAATATCTAAATTTCTATATATGTTTAAACATATTCCCTCCTACATTGATATCATCAAAATCCTCACCACTTCTACGACTAACCATATATTTTTAGTATTCATTTTAAGTTCAAGTTCTTGTCCGGCTTTCATCAACGTTTTTGTGTTTATTTCTATGGTTTCCATGTCCTCACCAAGCAATACCAAATCATCGCCATATCCGAGCACGGGTATATCCCCCCCCCCCCAAATTCAAACCCTTTCCGGTATCTGTCACCTCCCTATTGGCATATTCCAGTGCTAAATTAAATAAAACAGGTGAGAGAGAATCTCCTTGTTTCAAACCAGAGCGGACCTCGGACATTTCAGAAAAATAATTACAGATTCTTACTTTATTGAAAGTTTTAGTCATAAACATTTTTACTAAGTTAGCTAATTTTTTGGAATTCCCTGCTCGACTAGAATGATATACAACTTTTGGCGGTTAATAGAGTCATAAGCCTTTTTGAAATCGATAAAAAGCTGATGTACGGTTCCCTTATATTCTAATTTTTTCTCTAATATTTGGCGGAGAGAGAATATTTGGTCGGCGGTTGAGAGGTTTTGCCTGAAACCACATTGATATTCTCCGATAATTTCCTCGGCGTATTCAGTAATTCGACTAGTTAGGATTAACGTAAATATTTTATAGCAAACTGGAAGGAGTGAGATTCCGCGATAGTTATTGCAATCCGTTTTTGATCCCTTTTTGTGAATCGGAATGAGAATAGATTCTTTCCACTCTTCGGGTATCTTTTCTTGTTCCCAGATCTTTTTAACCAAAAGAAGTATTTTTGAAATCCCAGCTTCCCCGCATGCCTTGATTAGTTGACTAGGAATATTATCTGTTCCCGCTGCTTTATGAGATTTTATGCTCCAATGGCTATTTCAACCTCCTCTTTACTCGGTTCTAATATTAACGGTTCAGCACTCTGGTATTTGGAAGAGGAAGATAAGACTATGATTTTCCGTATTTAAAATACTATCGAAATAATCCTTGAACTGTGTTAAGATGTATAATGGAATCGGCCAAGATATTGGTATTTTCATCCCTGATTGTAACCGGGCCCGACCGTTTACTAATTCTGTTTATGCCTTGGCTTTAACGTTATTCCCGATTTTGTTACTTTCGATTGCTATTACTTTATTTTTGAGATATTCTCGCTTTTTAAAAATGAGCAGTTTAGTAGTTTCTTTTCTTAATGCTCGAAGGCTAGCAAGATTGATTTCGTTAGGAATATTTAACGCTTCTAATTTAGCAGCTTTTCTTTTGTCGCACATGTTAATACATTCTTCATCGAACCAAGGTTTGTTCTTTTTATTTTCCCTTTTTCCAAAACACAAGTTACCGACCTCCCTTATACTTATTAGTTACCATCCCTGATACCTTCCCACAACTTACAAATGTCTTCATTATCCTCGTCAGAGGATTCCAACGCCTCAAACCTATTTTTGACTTCCAATTCGAATTGTTTTCTAACCGTAGCAATTTTTAACTTCTCCACATTAAAATTATCATAATTAAAACCAGCCTCATTTTTTCTTTTTATTATAAGTCTCTGGCGAATTTTCTCGATTACTAGTTCATGATGACCCGCATTCGGCCCCACGATATGATCAAATATTAATTACGCTATTTTGCCACCTATGTTGAACCAAGACGTGATCAATTTGATTACGGGTTTGCAAATCCGGTGACGTCCAAGTATATTTATGTATATCTTTATATTTAAACATAGTACTTTTGATTATTAGGTTTTTCGAGGTGGCAAAACGCCCTACTGAACATTTTAGTTTGAACGCCCTACTCATATTTTATTAGTTCACCCAATAAATAACATTTATATCCTATCTTTTTCAAAAGTTCATGTTCATATAGTCTTTCTCCATTTTTTTTATATACCCATTGTTGACATTTGTAATTGCATGTAGAAATATTGCAATTTACTAATTATCATTAATATTAATATATTACCCTTCTCCTCTGGATTTTTCAGCCTCTTCGAGTAGGTATTGATATCTTATGGTTCGGTCCATTAATACTATGATTCAGAATCTTTTCTCATTATCATTCCCACCTCGATGTCTTTTCCTTTTCTTCTTGTCTCTGCCACATCGCCATTGAACCATCTCCATCGTTTACCCCTGTCATGGTACTTTTTCTGTCTTGACAAGCTCCTCTACGTCCAATAAAAAGTCAGGCTTTAGAAAATAAATCCTTGTTCACAATAACCTAAAGAACATCATCTCGGCAAAGTACCGATGTTCTGTAGAACAGGAATCTAGACAGCCGCATGCCTAGAACCACTTCAGGCGTAATCTTAGATTTTTATGGGGGAAAGCTTTTTATAAAAGTCTGCACCATCCTTTAAGCTGAACAAATTCTGTACGGGTGATGTTCCAATGCCATGCTTTTATACAATAAATATTGAGTGCTTCGCTGGTAAATTGTGTAACAATATCTAAGACTATTCTTTTCAGTAGCCCAAAGCTAGCCTGTCCTGTAGTGTATGTATAGTCTTACTGGTTGCTATTCAGGTTGTTGAGATTACTACCATCAATTTCAATGGGGCAGTCACTATAACAAACCAATATCACTTTTCATGGTACGGCAGAGCCAATATTTACCTTTGGGAAGGACCAGTTCATGATAGAAGAGGAACCTCAGGATCAGTTTCCTGTTTTCCAGGCAGGCCTTATATAAGCTTACACTTCATACAATATCATTTTCGTTACAGTGCCACCATATGTTTTATCTGGCATATGACTTCATTGTAACTCTTCATAAAGCAAGTGAGTTTGATTGAGGTCCTGTCAACGAGACTTCAGTATCACTATTCTTGCTCTCCATAATGTTTTGTGTTTAAATGCAAGTTCATCCTGCTTAACAAAATAAATTCTAACTTCAGGGAAAAGATACTTTTTATCATGCCACTCATGTTTCATGTCTTGCACCACTATGGACAGCTCAAGATCGTTTGTTGTTTATATTAGTTTTCGCTTTAACGAGATATATAATAATCTCACATAGTCGGATATTGTAAATACTTCATCCATATTCTGCCTCCTTTGTAGAGCTGATGCAGGGTAATGTTCAATGAACTACATACTAACAACATTAAATTACTTATACCCATTTCTGAAGAATGACTTTGAAAATTTAATATTCCTCGGAATCTATCCCCCACCCTCTCCCCTTTCCGGGGATCTATGCCCCCTTGGCCTGGGAAACCCCATATAGCCAATAAGCAAGGAAGGGGAGGACCAATAAAAAAAAAAATAAATAAAAAAAAAGATCAGAACTCAGCGACCTTCTTATATCCTACAGAGCCTAGAATTTAAATACTCTATCCAATTCCGTCCAACCAGATCCCATACGTCCGACCTCTATCCTTCACCCCATTGAACTAATACTTTTAAAAAATTCTTTATAATAACAGTCATCTCCCTCTGGAATTCCATCTTTTCTAATATTCAACATGCATAATCATGTTCCTCTTTTAAATCCCTCCTCATCAAGTTCCTTTTCTATTTCCAATTCAGTTGATCACTTTTGGAAAATAAGAGTGCTTTTAAAGTAATTTTGTTAGCTTAAATGAATATGATATTATTCACTTCTTTGCAGTTTGTCCCATATTGTAAGAAATCAGAATAAATGTATTTGGAAAAAATAATATAAAGAAAGAGGAACTCCTTCAGCTGTTTAACAGTCCAAATTATGATATGGTGTGCAGATATATGAAAGTAGCTGTTGCATATAAATTTGATTGATTTGTTGGACTAAGAAGTCATTTATTTTTATATCATTGTTGTTATATTGATAGGTATATGTTTATTTAATTAATTAAGAATATTTTTATTTATATAAGTAGTATGTTTTATGCCTAGTATGATATTTTTTTTGGATGTAACTCGAGCTGATGGTAAGATTACCATACTTATTGTAAATATGCACACAATCATTAAGTGAAAAATTATGCATATTTTTAAAAAAGCATTTATTTACTTTACTACTACTACTACTACTACTATTTTGTCTGTTTATATCTTTTCTTATCTTTTTTTCCTTGTATCTTTGTTTATTGTTCTTAAAATTTATTCTTGTGTGTAATAATGCAACACTATCTTCGTTTAAATTTTATACACTTATATCCCTACCATTAATTATGATTCATTTATTTCAAATAAAAGTGTTTAATGTAATGTAATATGTCCACACTGGCATTTTGTCTTAATTAATGTATTAACAATTTATTCTAAAGGGACATTAGTCGTAAGGTCATAAAATTATTATTAATTTCATTTAAATTCAATAAACATCTTAACAAATAACTGAAATAATTATAAGGTCTTAATAAAGTGGGCTCTGAGGCCTTAGTAATAATATAACATGATAAGTCAATAATGGGACAAAGAAAAAAAATGTATACCAGACATAGGGATTGACATTGAAAAGATTGAATTTACTGTAAATGAACTATCTCTCTGAAACTGTGACTAACTTCACCAAAACAAGAATAATATAGAAGAATTTCTGGGTGTGATGTTAGGTGAAGTATGTAGAAAGAAAAGATTTGGCTCCACCGGGAGTCGAACCCGGGTCTCCTGCGTTACATGCGAGGATGCTAACGCAGGAGACCCGGGTTCGACTCCCGGCGGAGCCAAATCTTTTCTGTTCAAAAAATAAATTATTTAAAAATAATTTAAAATGGTGGTCAGCCACAAATTAAGATTAGATTAATTATGTAGAGAGAACTTACTATGACTAGACAGCAAGCAACCCACTTAACAAAACATGCTAACAGACCGAGTGCTGGAGCAAAATTAAAAATAGTAAGGAGCCTCATTTTAGTCCTTTCCCTAAAAGTACCATAACTACGCAGACAACAGGCCAGAGACATTTTAACTACTTCAATATAACATATCAGTTAGAAATACTAAGCGACACTAATATTCACCATGCATGATTGGTTTAAGGTTCTGGTACTAAAATAATAATGTTTCAATTATCAAGAACTACCTTTCAAGGGTATTAATCCCAAACCAAATTTAAAGATTTCTATATAAACCCCCAAACTGAGACAAATTTACCAATAATTAAAGTATTAATAAACAAAATTACAAAAATATGCCATCTGATAGAAAAATGTAGTAATATTACTTATTGAAAACAAAATTTCTTTGATAAATGTTAACTAAGAAATAGGAAACAATGGTCCTAACAATTAAAAAGGACTAAAAACTTAATAATATAAACTCAATATAAATTAATATTACTACTTTGTAAAACAGAAATTATGCAAAATACAGGTCTCAACTAAAAATTGTGATGAAATTTCAATTATATTATAACTCAATTACCTTTGTCTGATTCAGGAACAACATGAATTAACACTCCACTCTCCTGGGGAGGTGTATCTTCACAGTCATCTCCAAATTGCTGGTAACTAGCTTCATAACTTCCTATCATTTTCAAATATAAATCTTTGGCAGCTCATAAGGAATCACTGTTATCTAAAATAACACAGGCCACACAATTTTCTATAAATATAGAATAAACGTACTTCTTAAACCAGTAAGACGAATCTATAACATTCACCTAATAAACTATAAGGTAAAGATAAACGCCAACAACAACTAAAATAAATCGAACAAAGACATTTTCGCAATTAGGACTTGTGAAGATGACTAGATGTACTGAATATGGCCATTAGACTTTTAAAAGAAACACTTATAGTACCAGAGAAAATAGTTAAGGACTCAGACCTAAAATTCCAAGCAAAAGATAGAATTAAAATAGGCCATAACGACTAAACAACCACGATCGCTTCTTCAAAGATACTTCAACAACAAAGCAACCTCTTATTCCAAAGGCCGTATGATTTCTGTCATTAACAGCTTGAACACAAGCCATTAAGATTTTATGTATAAATTTTAATTTTTCTTGCGTTCAAATCCTAAAGTACATAATAAACAATTTTAGTATCTTTTTATTCACGTTTTTCTCAAATGGGCAATCATTTTTTGATTAACGAAAAAATCTAAAGAAACGAAAAATTACTTACAAGTTTTACTATATATCACCATAAATTACTTAAAAGTTTTTTCAAATCATAAATAATATTTATTAGATATTAATAATGTAACCAACTAGTTAAAGGTATTCAAGATATAATCATAGAGGCTCATGCTTTGATGTGTTGGATTACCGCGCAATCAGAAAATAATCAAAGCCAAGAAAGAAAATAATGTCTCAAATTTTAATTTCTTGATGGAGAAATTAGTGGAAGAATTACATTATGAAGTTGATAAAAATAAAATGTATGGACTACAGTTTGTATTATGTGTTAGAGCTTTTTTTTTTACTTGATTCATTTGAATGATTGATTTTCCAACAATACAAAAATAACATAAATAGTGAATTTTACATGTGTACATAATTAAACTGTTTATTTATTCTCGTATTTATGAGATAATTCATTCTGATCTCTTATCTATTCAGTGTATATTTGTTTTGTATTCTATTTGTAGGGAAGAATTAAAAAAATCTGACAACAATAACAGTTTTTGGAGTGTAGATCATGCTTTAAGTATTGATGAAATGAAAGATTTAGGAGTAGATGTTTTGCCAGAAAAAATAGGGGTGTTACCAGAGCGTAAAAAAAGAGAAAGAAGCGGAAACAATGAGGTTACTTGAGACAATCTAACGAATTTTTCTTATTATAAATTATCATTTACCTTATATAATATGTTGTTTTTAGGATTTTATTTACAATGACCTAGCTGCAGATGAAGCAAGAGAATATGAAGAAACTCAGAAATGTAAATTAATTAAATCTGAACAGTTTCTGTATAGACAAAAACTCAAAGCTCTCAATATTTCTAAAGGTATAAATTTTTATAGTAAAATTATGTGTTAAATTTAAAATTATATGTGTGTGAATAATTAATTAATCAATGTTTTTTTTTTATTTAGACGTATTCTCTACCTTATCTGATGAAATAGTGTTAGGGATTTTTAATTATTTTTCGCATGAAGATCTCAAAGTTACTGCTCAAGTTTGTCGAAGATTTAGAAGATTAGCTTATGATGAAAGTTTGTGGCCTCGGATCGATCTTGCTTCAAAATCTCTCAGTAGCAATTCTCTGGCCTATATTATAAAAAGAGGAGTCAAAGTCTTGAGATTGAAAGAAGCTAAAGTAATCAAATTATTACTATTTACGCCATGAATAGATAACTGTACTATTTCCAACTTTGCCTACAAGGTTTATGTTCACTTCTAGGTACATGCTCCTGTCTGGTCAAAACAGTTAGGTCTCAGAATGTCTGACTTTTTCTCGAAAATTGAATATTTAGATATGAGTTATTGCCTAATAACCACTGAAGGTAACCTGTTTAAATTATTATGCATTTATTGTTTTAATCTTTTCTAACACAAATAATTTAACTTAAAAAATGTGTTCTTACCTATTATTAAGCTAAAATCTGAAATAGTTAAGTCCTTCAACTTGTTTTTTCCTTTTTGTAATCCATTACTTTTAGTCTTCTATAGGGTATGTATTGGACACATCATTTCAATATTGTATTAATGAAAATGTCTAAGTTATACTTTTATAATTATAACAGTAATAATAATGGTATTTTTAATTGTACAAGATACTGTGAAATTCCTTCTCTCTCTCTCTCTCTCTCTCTCTCTTTTCTCCTGTACAAAGCAGAAACCTGAAGAAGATAGATCTGGAAGTTTTTAAAAATGATATTCAGGCGATTGACTGGACAGATGTATTTGATAGTGTTGATGTCAACGACAAAGTTGAATTGTTCAGTAGGAAGGTGGCAGAACTTTATGATAAACATGCACCGGTGCGGACATATAGACGACGAAAAACAAAGCCCTCTCCTTGGATGTCTGAAAGTATCCGGTCCCTTATGGCTAAAAGAGACTTTTTCTTCTGGATGTCTATAAGAAGCAGATCTGAAGAGGATTCTATACAATACAGGCTTTACAGAAATAAAGTAAAGACGGCAATACGCGATGCTAAAAGAAGATGCATAACTAGCAGTCTCGATAGATGCTCGCCCTGTGAGGTTTGGAAAGAGCTGAGAAACCATAAAGTCATTGACGTGAGTGGAAATGACGTTGATGTTGTTTGCAGCTTGGACGAATTAAATGGTTTTTTCGTTTCTCATCCTCTTGGCCCTGGAAGAGCGATAATCGAACCAATGCCGACTAATGAGGAGGTGGATGACCTTATCTTTGATGAGATCACCGAAGATGATGTGGTTTGGAGTCTAAGACGAGTAAGGACTGGTGCAGCGGGGGAAGATGGACTGACTAAGACGATGATTGAGAGGTTGGGAGTCACCCATGTCCTGGTAGATATCCTAAATGCTTCCCTGCGACAATGTAGTTTCCATGAAGCTTGGAAGCGCACCATCATCAGGCCCATTCCTAAGAAACCAAAGCCCAAGACTCTTTCTGAATACCGGCCTATTGCTCTCCTACCCGTACTGTCGAAGATCCTAGAGAGAATAGTAGAGAGGGATTTGAGAGGATTTTTAGAAAGCAATAGTCTTCTGTCTACACACCAATCAGGCTTTAGACAGGGGCGAAGCACATGCACAGCATTACATACGGTTTTGACCGATATTCGAGAAGCCATGGATAAACGTATGTTAACAATATTCGTTTCACTTGACTTCGAAAGGGCCTTCGACTCTGTCGATCATGAACTATTGTTAAGCAAATTCGGAAGCTTTGGTGTTGGGGAGCAGGTACTCCAGTGGCTAAGGTCATATCTGATGGGACGAAGGCAGCAGATAAGAACTTATAGTAGTCATTCTGGATGGCTGGACTGCATTACAGGTGTTCCTCAGGGATCTGTTCTTGGGCCGTTGCTTTTCTTGGGCTACATCGACGACATAGTTAAGTCCCTCAAGTACTCCAGGATCCACATGTTTGCAGACGATGTGGTTATTTGGGCTTCTAGTACACCAGAGGATGTAAATTCGACTATTGAGCGAATAAATGAAGACATCAGGGATCTTCAGCGGTGGGCCTTAACTAACAGACTTCGCCTCAATAGCGGTAAATCTCATTGGATGCTAGTCGGTAGCCCTAAGCTTATTGTTAAAGCTGAAAAGTATGCTTCGCTACGTCCACTGATGATTGTAGATCAGGTTCTACCCAGAACTGAAAAGATTAGGTATCTAGGGCTGGTGGTGAATTGCTCAATGACATGGCGAGACCAGGCTAGCCTTGTTGTGGGCCGTGTTCACGGAGTACTGCACTCCCTCACGAGATGGAAACGCTTCTTATCAGTGGAAGCCAAGAAGAGGATAGTCTCAGCACTGATTCTCCCCATTGCTTGGTACTGCGACACTGTGTACTTAGACATTGCGAACTCGGAAGACGCCAGAATACAGAGAGCGCTCAACGCGGCAATACGTTTCATCTTTTGTATTAAAAGAGATTAACACATTAGTCCGTACATAAAAGAATTATTCTGGTTGCGAGCTAAGGAGTATAGGAGGCTCAATCTGATGTGTGTCGCAAGAAGAATCCTTGACTCTGGAACTCCCGAAGACTTGCACAATCGTTTTAGAGTAGTAAATAGCGAGAGGCTGCAGGGCAGATTCCAGATACTGGCATGCAGGACAGAGATGATGAGGAACGCCCTCCACGTCGCGGCAGCGAGAGAGCTCAGCAAGCTTCCGATAGAGATGAGATCGGCCTCTTTCTTCCGCAGGGCTTGTCTCCGACGATTCTTGGACGCGGGCCAGTCGAGTGCACCTTAACATATCCCATCCATTTCCAATTACCCAATCCCCTTCCTTCAACCCCTTTTCCATTTGTATTCATCGTTCATTGATAATTATCACTATCATTATTTTTAAATTTTTTGTCTTTTTGTTTATTTATTTTTTTTTTTTATTATTATAATTTTTTTTTTTTTTTTTCATTTTACTTTTTTACTTTTAATGTTTTATATATTAGTTTTTCCTTAGAAGTGTATTTTTACTTTACTCCCATATATATAAGGAAAAATGGGAAAAATGAAGAAGGGCAGTGAAAAAGATATGTGTCCTTATTTTTGTGTTTATGATTTATTTATAAACTCTCATCTTGATTTTACATTTTACTTTATCTTATTAAATGAATTATGTTTCATTCATTGCTATAGCCATATGCATATATTTGTCTGTAAGAAAGGGCCTAAGGCCCTAAGACAATAAAGAATCAATCAATCAATCAATCTCTCTCTCTCTCTCTCTCTCTCTCTCTCTCTCTATATATATATATATATATATATATATATATATATATATATATATATATATATATATATATAATAGGTTAAATAATGGTCAGGATTTTCAGTTTACAATGATATTTATTATGGTAAGCCAACGTTTCGATCCAGCTTGTGGATCTTCATCAGGGCTAAAAGAAAACAAATATATGAGTATCTATGCTAGAGGGTGACAATAAATGGATACATTACAGAACTGATAATAATATAAAAGATGGTATACATAAATATTAAAATAAGAGGCTGGTTAACAAGATAAAATAGAATATGATATTTACCTACTGAGTCCAGGTGGATACTAAGACTAAAGGTAAAAATAAGGTGAGAGGTAGTGGTAGGGGGTAGGTTTGCCGACTTCAAAGGTTTATGGCGGGGAAATCCAACGCTTTTGAAGTGAAGGCACAAGACAACTGAGTGAACAAAATATTTAAAAACTAACAAAATATATGGTACTGTATACAAATAGTTGTGTCTGGACTGAATAATAACATAAAAATGAGATAATACATAATGTAACAATGCATACAAATTCGGAAAATATATAGAAAGAAGCATACAATACAAAAAATAGGTAGAGAATAGTCCGGGGAGGCGGTCAATAAAATACAAAATAGTGTAAAACGATTTTATTGTTGCCGACGTTTCGCCTTCACCTTCACGTTCGCCTTCATTAACCCGCCTTCCGCAACCCCTTTTTTTTTCTGACATTCTCCCACTCCGACTAAAGTGTACCCTGCTCTGACCCTCACTTTGGCCGAGACATCCATCCCTGTCATAAGGTAAGCTCCTCTATTTACTATAATTATAATCCATCATATATTAATCCCTCTTCTAATCTGCCCCATTTTGCCACCATTTCTACCCATAGTACGCCATTCTCATAACATATCCACTATTATGTACCTTACCTCATCTTATCACACCACCTATACTATCAGTATCAACGGCATCAGTGTTAACAGTATCAGTGTCAATAGCCATATTACAACCATGTGTTATAAATTATATGCTTAACCTTAAGTTCACAGTCATTTATAACTTATAATGTCAGTTCATATTCTTTGTTTTTTATATTTTTATATTTTATCTTTCAGTTCATATTCTTTGTCCTAATTACTCATATTGTTGTCTGTGTCTTGTTTATTTAGCCCTGACGAAGACCTGCATAGTTGGGTCGAAACGTCGGCAACAATAAAATAGTTTTACACTATTTTGTATTTTATTGACCGCCTCCCCGGACTATTCTCTACCTAATTCTATATCCGGTCAACTATCATCTAACCAATACAAAAAATAATAAAAGTATAAGAGGTACAGAGATAATTGCAGGTACCTATGAAATCAAAACTAGGATTTGAGGATGCGGAAGATGTTAGAATAAGTGGATGAAATTATCTCTTTATCTGTTTTGTGATTTACCGGGTTATTAGTTTCTAGATGGATGAAAATGGATTCTGAGAGGAGACGTTTGTCGTGGTTAGATACAGTTGCTAATATGGAGGGGTTCTCAAAGTCGAAGGAATGGTTGTGGGCAATGGCATGTTCTGCTAATTTAGATGTAGACGAATTACGCGTGGAAATACTGTATTTATGTTGATAAATACGTTTTTTTAAATAATTTTTGGTTTTACCTATATAGCAACTGTTGCAATTAAGCGTGGAGCACTGGATACGATAAACTACATTACACTTGTCTAGGAGAGGTACAGGGTCTTTGAGTTTTGTATAAAGATTTTTTAATTTATTGTTATTTTTTAATACTAGGCGCATGTGTGGGAAACTCGATGAGAAGGATTTTTTAATTTTGTTTGAGAGAATGGGGATATATGGGATAGATCTGTATTGGAAAGTAGAAATCGGAGGTTGTGAAGAGTTGTTAGAGAGATTTTGAGTTTTAGCATCGTTATTAATAAGTGTTTTTATTAAATGCTCAGGAAAATCGTTAGATTGTAAGATATTTTTCAGGCGGATTTTGTTATGACAATGAAATTGTGGATCGGACAAGTTCAGGCTACGGTGGATGAGGTTTTTTGCGACGTTGATCTTTTGGTGATGTGGATGTTGGGAAAAATAGTTAAGGAGTCGGCCAGAATAAGTGGGTTTGGTGTACCAATTAGTGGATATAGAATGGTCCGGGTTTCTGGTAATGGAAATATCTAGGAATGGAAGGGTACAATTGGTTTCCAATTCTATAGTGAAACGGAGACGTGGATGGTAGGAGTTAAAGGCGGCGAGAATATCAGTGTTAGAGTTAGGATTGAGAATCAATAGGAGGTCGTCTACATATTTTTTAATGAAAAAAATATCGTTGGGGAATTTAGGTATAACAGAATCAAGGAGGTCGTTGAGGACAATACCGGAGAGGTCGGGAGCTAGACAGCTACCCATTACAAGGCCAGAAGTTTGGAGAAAATATTTATTTTGAAAACAAAAATATCCAGAATTACAGCATAAAGCAAGGGAGTCAATGTAGGCAGATTTATTGAGTTTACTATGGGATTCTAACAAGTTCCATTTTTCTTCAACGATTTGGAGGGCACGATCCGTCGGGATGTTAGTGAAAAGACTCTCGGCGTCGAAAGAGGCTAAGATAAAATTATCGGGAATATTGATGGTTTTTAATTGTTCCAAGAGATGGAAGGAATTTTTTACGTCGTATGGATTGTTATGGCTAAGGGATTGTAAGGGAGGGAGAAGGAATTTGCTGAGCTTAGTGGAGGGAGAATTGATATTTGAAATGATGGGACGGATGGGATTACCGGGTTTATGGATTTTTGGTAGACCGTAACAACGGGGAGCAGTAGAATTATAAGAGATAAGGTATCTGTAAGTAGGGGTATTTATTTGTTTTGTATCAAGGAGATGTTTGAGATGTTGGTTGAATTTGGTAGTGAGAGAAGGTGTTGGGTCACGTTTACTGGGGCGATAAGTGTTCGTGTCAGAGAGAAGAGTGTTAATTTTATCATTGTAATCTGCGCGGTCCATAATGACAGTTTTGTTACCTTTATCCGCACGGGTTACAATGATTTGGTTATGAGTATTTAGGAATGAACGGGTTAAGGATAGGTCTTTATAGAATTGGGTTGAGAAAGGAGATGAACGGGTGGGTTTCTGTGAAAGGTAATTAGTAATGATGTTGCAAATCCTAGTACGCGACATCTCTCTGATGTCGTCGTCACGGGTTAAGATGTTGTCTCGGTGTATGTGTTCGATGTCTGTGATGAGTGAGGGGATAAGGTGTTTGGAATTAGATGTAGGGGTGGTGAAATTGGGTCCTAGACTAAGAATTTTGGAGACGTTGGAAGGAATATGTGTGGAGGATATATTATGGACCCACTCTTTATTGCCGGTAGGATAAATTTTAGCGGTGTTAGAATAACTGAGAAGTTGGTTGAACTTTTTTCTGAGGGAGGTTTTTTTGGTTGATTTGGCATGGGTATATATTTTATGGGTTGCAGATTTTAATAGCGCGATGTCTTCAACGGAGAAATGTGTAGAAAGCGAATTATTTAATTGATTAATTAAAATGAAAATCCTGACCATTATTTAACCTATCGTAATTGAAGAACAGTTGACTATCTCTCATCTCTACTAATATATATATATATATATATATATATATATATATATATATATATATTATTTTTAATATTTAGTTAGTGGTAATTATTTTATTACCAATTTTATGATTTCCTTATAAAGCCATTTTGTCCCACAGACAGATTTACGCATCATTATTATTGTTTTCATTATATTATTATGATATTTTATTTTTTATTTCTTATTATAATTAATGTATAACATATTATTTTTTTTTTCAATATCAAAGATAGTTTAAATTTTTTAATTATGTTTTTTTGAAAAGTATGTGGAATTGTGGAAGAAACGTGTAATTTGAAAACTAACTCTAAATTATTGGTGCTGTAAGAATATTATAAAAAAAATAAATTTTTGACACTTGGTATAAGATAAACTTCTTTAATGAAAATTTTAACCATAATATTTAATTTATAACTTTTGTTAATAAGAGAGGTGACTAATCAGCTTCACTTAGTTTTTTCTGAAGCTACTTCTACTTGTTTATAGTAGATGATAAATCAGTTAATGACTGATAATTTTGTAGTAGATTTATTTTTTACTTATGTCCACATAATCTATAGTTCTAAATTTTTATCATTTTCAGATTTGGCAATTTTTTTGTCGAAATGTAGAAGTTTGAAAAAACTAAGTTTAGAAAGCTGTGAGTTATCAGTGGAGGTCTGCTCTGAAATAGCAAAAAACTATGATCTTAACACTTTAAACCTTGCCATGGTTGAAGGATTAGATCAGAAAGGTCTTGAGCTAATTTGTGCTAACTGTAAAAGGTAACTTTTTATTTCTTGTTGTTACTCTTTTCTTATTGTCTGATAATTTCCTTTGGCTTATTCTTAGTATGTTGTAAAGACTATATTTTCTATTTTGTCAACTTTGGAGAAAAAAAAAAATCTGGTGCAATCACTTATTAACTAGAAATGGGTGTGTTTTGATAAATATATGGAAGCCATATACCAACATGTACTTCACTGAAAAAATCTTTTTCCTAATTTATTTAATTTTTTATCTTAATTCTTTGTAAGGTATTAAGTATTATAATTATTGCAAAACAATTTATTTCTTTTGTAAGTGGAAAAAATCATAATTTCATCAATAGTCGAGTTTTTACCATTTTTTTTAAATATGTCGGAAATCAACAGAAGGGCTATTTACGGTTCATAGAAAATTGGAACTTAGTTGTTTGAATTTTAGTCTCAAATGCCTTCCCGATGAAGATGATTGTACCAGCTAAAAGACATTATATTTCATTCAGAAATCTCTATCTAGTTATGGAAACTTAATTTAGTTACCATGGAAACAAATAGTTTACCAAGAACTTAATACACGTTGACAACTCTTTCACATGCGCTGTGCGCCTCATTTGTAAACAATGGCCAATTAGCCTTTGTTAGCAAAGGTATACTATGCATGCAAAAGAGTTATCAACATGTTTTAAGAGCTTGTGGGAACAGGTCTAATATTTTTTTAATGTAAAAAATGTATTTATACCAAATTTTTCAGGTAGATATAAATTTTACGACTTTATGTACTAAACATTATTCTTTCTGGGATTCTCAGCTTCCCAACAATATATTGTGCATTTATATTACCGCACTCATTAATGGAAAATGAAATAGAAAAAAAGGAGCCAATGTTTACCACATATATATGTATATATACTAGCAGACCCGACCCGACCCGGCGTTGCTGTGGCTCAGTAGTTATATCCTAATATTTTTAAACAAATACAGTGATATTCATTGATAAAAATGAAAACCTTTCAGCTAATCAAAATCCAGCGTGATTGAGAATAGAGCATTACACCATTTAAAAGTATTTGGTAAAGAATATAGGAAAGTTAAAGTTTTTATTTTTTACATCTCATATTTCAATGTAGTTTGATTAAAAAGGAGCTGATTGTGTTTACGACTCACACAGCTGCCAACACTCTCGCCCTTTTTTGATGGATCGGTATAAACTAACTCGAAATGGCTGTATTTTTCCACTAATTTTAAAAAGGATGACTGAAGTAAGTTTTGGTAACCTCAGCCATTGATCTATTGATTATTGGCCTACTTCAACTTGGTATTGTTAGTTTAACAACGGGTTTAATTTTGCTCAGGGTCATGCCAATCTTGGTCAACGCGTCATATATGTCATTTTGATAGGCGTTTTTCTCAATTTCTTTGAGACCTCGATTTCCCGACCCTTCGGCAAATAAGTGTTCGGTAGGAGGGTGGTGTGTTGAAGCTTTTAATTTAGCAATATATTTGAGTGATAAGAAATCTCTTATTAAAGAGTTTTTTACATAATACAATTAAGAATTTTTATTTATTCAAGTGCTAATTTGTTCAAAATGTTTTGGGTTAACCTGTTTTGTTTTTTAACACAAACCAAAGATTTGATGGTTTCCACACACGTGAGCAGGCGATGCCCATTTCCCACGTGAGTTATGCCATTGCCCATGGGAAAAACACGGATTTTCAAAGTTGCCCTTGGGATTTGTTTATGGTCATGGCAAAAGCCAAACGAATAGGATATTGAAGCCTTTTAAATTTTATTGAAAATTCTGACGGTTCCAGGGGAATAGGTGGCAACAGGGCGATATCTCCTGTAAACCTTCCAGGCAACATTTTTGCTTCAATAACATTTCCTGTGATCCTATTAATGACCAAACGTGTACCGTTGCACAATTGAGGTGGATTTAAGTTACGAAGAAGAATGATCGGTGAGCCAATCTTCAACTGGAGATTGTTTGGGTGTATATCCAGGGAATTAAAAAAATCAGATGGGAAATTTACGGCTTCGTTTACATCTAGAACATTGTCAATTGATTTTGGAAGTTTATTTCATCGAAATCAACATTTTTTGCTGCCAAAATAGCACGACTACCCAGTCAATTATAGTCCAAATAATTGTTCAAAATATCAGGAAAGATACTTTATATTTCGTAGACAGTTCATTTTTCGTCTCTACAACAGTTCAGAAATTTTCTGGTAATTTGGTAAATTTTGAATTTCGATGCAACTCTATTTCACCGTTTCCAATATAGAGCAATTGTTTAGAAAATATATCTGCCGATGGATCATTTTGCAGTAGTACTCTCATATTTATGGTGGGTAAATCTGAAACTTGCGGTTACCCAAATAACAATTATTCCTGTTCAGTAGAGGTGTAAAAATCATTATATGTAAAATTTAAAAAATGCCGCGATTTGTAATCCTTTCTTAATCAACAATCATTTAAAGATAAGTAAAAAATTGTATTCTGGTAAAATATCATTCCCAATAATAGCCTACTTTAAATTAAAGAAAGGATTAAAATCTTCGCTGACATTTCTTAAATTTTACATATAAAGATAATTACAACTCTGCTGAACAGGAAGTAACTCTCAACTTTAAATTATTGTTGATAAAGGAGGAATTACAAATCTTACTGACATTTTTTAAATTTTACATTTTAAAGCACAGGATAAAAATAATAAAAAGGTTTGGTAAAATAAAAAAACACTGTATTTAAATAATAATAACAAAACGAATAATGAAAATAAAGAAACATCTGTTAAATAAATAAATAAATCAACTGAATATATAATATTAAAGTCTTAATTATGCAGTTCTTTAGCAAATCACAAAGTATCCCACAACACCTAATCAAAACACACTCAGGGAGTTTTTATGACTGGTTACCCGCAGTGTAGCCAAATCACTAATTTTCACTAATTTTTGGCAACACTGACTCCCCAAGTCAGGTTTCTATTAGGTTACACCTATGACAGTAGGTGCTGTTACAACATTTATAGAGTATTATTTCAAATAATAGCCTAACTTAAATCATTAAAATGTATTTACTTTACTAAAAGTTGATATCAGGGTGGACCACAGCAAAGCGTTTCAGCGCTTAGTTAGTAATTTAATTTAAATACAAATAAAAAAGGAAAAGGAAGAAAAAGTACCTACACTTTTGAGAATTTATTGTAACCTTTTCTTGATTTATTTATTCTTTAATTAAAATTAACAATAAATACAAAGATTTGTATTACTAATAAATAATAATATAGGAACAAATAACTGCACTCACATAACACAATACAAAATTATAATAATGATAACCTGTATTACAATAGCATGCTTATAAACAAAAACGTTATGAAATCGACATATGACGCCATGTTAATAAATCGAAATACGACCTACTGTATTTGCAATAATTCGCTATATAAGAATTATTTTGATCACTGATCAAGTTAAAAACTATCCTATCTATTAAGTTGGCAAAAACTATATACATTGAGCCAAATTTCATTAAAATCGGTTGAGTAGTTTCTGAAAAATAGAAAGACAAACATCGGGACACGAGATTTTTATATATATAAGGATATATATATATATATATATTTTTTTTTTTTTTTTTAAAGGCTAGAATCAATTAATTTAGCATGGACTAAATTGAATAAAGAAGCAGTTAATATGTTAGTTGATTCTATTACAAATGAAATTTCAAGTTTGAATTTAAGTGGACTTCAATATTCCTTAAGTGACAGTCGTAAGTACAAAGAACACAATTTCAGTATTTTATATTTTATGTATGAATGAATAATATTAAGAGTTTTATATGAGCCCATAATTATGAAAGTGGTCTAAGTCAAAATAAAAATTTAGTTTACTTGTTATTTCTTCCATGTAATGTTGAAATTACAACCATTATAAAATGAAAGTATCTTAAAAATTTCATGAATTAATTTTTTCGAAAGTGATATGGTGCGAAATAAGTCCTAAATCATTTTTTTTTTTTAATTATTGACTTGGACTAATTTCGTAGTTATCGGCTCATATTAGTACTGAGTGGTTGTAATTCAGAGAATAGATTAGTAGAAACTTCGTAACTAATTCCATTATTTTTATTGATTGACTTCTTCCATTGTTTTACATGTGTGTTACATTAAATAATCACCTCAGTTTTAAAGAAAAATTATAATGATTCTTTCATGTTTTAAATAACATTTTTAATTTGATTCGAGAGGTTTAAATCTGGGTTGATAAATATCTATGCTCATTTATGGTGGGTATTTGGTTATAGGTTTTCAAATACCTAGCATATAGGTATAATAAATGTTTATTTTTTAGAACTGGCAATTTTAACAAAAAGATGCTCTAACATTAAGGAACTGGATATTTCTGACTGCCTTGAAATTACCTCATCGTCCATCTCGTTGATTGCTGATCATCTCCCTAACATTAAATCACTTTCTATTAGCCGATGTTATAAAGTAGATCCAAAAAATTTGTTGTGAGTAACATTTTTTGTATTCTTTATTCATTAATGTGTATTAATTATTAATTAAATTATTATTATTAATATTACTCGAGGCTAGTTAGTGACAAACAAAAAAACAGCTAATGGGGGAAAACTTATGAAACTTTAAAACCTTGGGCTAATACTTGTAAGAGGTATAGTATTCAAAAACAGAAAATTTCTTACCCTCTTGGGGGCTCCTTTCTCCCCCTATATTCCCTTTTTTTTTTTTTTTTTATTTATATCTTTTTTTCATTTTAGACCAAATAGTTTATATTTTGAAGACATCTTTTATGTACCTAGTCTAGCCATAAATTCTGTCACAAAGAAAAACTTGAATATTAAAAAAAAAAACAATAGTGCTATAAAAATGTTTATTACATTATATTAATGTACAAAAAATACAAACTTTTATTATAAAATTATATTTCAAAATCTCCTCCTTTTGCACGAACACAGGCCTTCAAACGACCTGGCCACTCATCTATGGCAGCACGCACCTTTTCCATGGGGAAATTTGTAACAGCATTTTTCAGGGACCTCTTCAGTGATTCTATGTTAGGGTGTCTCACTCTGCAGACCATGTCCTCCAAGTCAGACCACAGTTTGTAATCCAGAGGGTTGAGGTCTGTACTACAAGAGGGTCATTGTTCAGCAGTTATAAATTCAGGGAGATTTTTGTGTAGCCAGGCTTGCGTACTTTCTGCTTTATGTGCTGGAGCTGAATCCTGCTGCAATATCCAGTGCTTCCCAGCAATAAGGGTATCATTCAAGGAAAGTACAACATTCTCCAGCACATCCTCTTGGTATATTTAGCCTTATATTAAGTAAATTGAGCCTTCATTTTTACTCGTTGATCACAAAAATGAAGGGTCATTACACCTTTCCAGCTAACTCCCCACCAAACCATTACACTTGAAGGATGGTGGCCTCTTTCCACCTTCTTCGCGGCTTTGGCTGCTTCCTTGGAGCTGGTTGCATAAACCCTATAATTTTGTTTATTCAACATCTCCTCTACCGTAATAATTTTTTTCTCTGTGAAAAGAATTTCTTTGTGCAGGTTACCTGTGTACCTGCTGAGTAATGCTTTACGTTTTTCTATTCTCCCCTTCTTCAGAGAAAGAGTAAAATGATGACCAGTGGGGCGTCGGTAGGCCCTTAGACCAACGTCTTCACCAATAATTCTTGACATTGTTCTTGCTAACATATTCATCTCCCGGGCTAGGATTTTTTATTTTCGAGGAGGATTTCTTGCAAAGCCTGCCCTAACTGCTTTTATCTTAGCTGTGGTCCTAACGCTCCGCGGACGACCTGTTCGAGGCCGGTCCTGAGTACCACCGGTCTCCTTCTATCTGTCGATGGTGCGATAAACAAAAAGACGACTGAATCCTAAGGGTTTTAAAATTTTTAAAATTTCAATCGGACTTTTCCTGCACTGGAACAGAGCTAAAACACTGGCATGGTTTTCTTTTCTTGACCCTTCTATCTCAATAACAGGAAGTTGACTGACATGATTTACCTAACTGGCTAGAGGAACCTTTAGCCCTGCAGGATTCAGAAAGACCAAGGCCATCCCTTCTTATCTTAGAGATAAAACTAATCACATGAGTTGTGACAGAATTTATGGCTAGACTGGGTAAAATATATTCATAGTAAAATTCTTCTCAAAAATGATGCTATGCAAGTGAGACAAGCCGTTTTCGAGTTAATAAGGTTGGAAGAAAAGGCTAAGGCAAATTAATTAACTCAAAATGCAAATGAGGGAACTGGTTAAATCATAGGTTGTGGTTAAAAAGAGGTCCTGAAGAAATTCCTCTTCCTTTTTGATCACCTTCATACAGCTTTGTTCCCTCAGGTCAATGAAAATTTACGCATTGTGAGCTTTTTCAATCAATCATAGGTTTTTTGTGACAGAAAAAAATTTATTAAATTCTTCTTCTAAAACTTTTCTCCTTTTCTGGGGGCAAACCCAGCCTCTATACAGTGGGTACCCTTAATTGAAAAATTAAGGGGAAAAAACCTGGCGGTTGAGCGTGGTCACGGTCAAATCACCTCCTTGCATGACCGCTGACCAAGAAACAGTACTCTTCCTTACATAGTACTGAACTCAAGACCCTTCATAGGTTGTAGTGGTGCAGGCTGTTTTTTTTTTTTTTTTTTTTTTTTAATTTTTAAGTTGCTGGAAACAAGGCAGGATTTAAACAATTTTTCTACTGAAAAATAGCAAGCATTAGTGGCTTTTAATATAGCCTTAATTTCCTCATTGATTTCGTTTTCTAGTTACCATCGCCCCTAAATATTAAAACCTCTCCAGGTGTTCAAACGTTTTCCCTTCAACATTAATATCAGCAAAATCGTCACCACTTCTACTACTAACCATATATTTTGCCTTATCCGTATTCATTTCAAGTTCAAGTTCTTGTCCGGCTTACATCAACGTTTTTGTGTTTATTTCTATGGTTTCCACGTCCTCACCAAGCAAAACCAAATCATCGGCCTCAGATATGCCGATATCTGAGCACTCGTATATTCCCTCCAAAATTCAAACCCTTTCCAGTACGTGTCACCTCCCTAATGGCATATTCCAGCGCTAAGTTAAATAAAACTGTTGATAGAGAAATACATTGTTTCAAACAAGAGCGAATCTCGAACTTCTCAGAAAAATAACTACTAATTTTTATTGTATTGAACGTTTCGGTCATCCACATTTTCACTAGGTTTAGTAACTTTTTTGGTATTCCCTGCTCGACAGGAATATTATACAACTTTTGGGGTTTAATCGAATCATATGTCTTTTTGAAATCGATGTAAAGCTGATTTACTGTTGTGGTATATTCTAATAACCATAACACAAGGTTTACATTCAGTAAATGCAAGCTTGAAAGGGATATACATGTACAAAAGATAACCAATAAATATTTTTAAAAAATTTGATAAATTCAAATAATTTTTAACATCAATGTTTAGTCTAAAAAAAAATGTTTTTTTTTTCTTTCTTTTTTTTGTGGGCTAAAGGCCTCCATTGAAGCCCTAAACTGCCTGAACCGTTAACTTCTATGTAGGGATTAGAATGTTATTGAACTTTCTAATGCGAATTTGTATATGGATGAAGCTATTGTCCAAAGATGTCATTTTTTGTACAAAATTATTGTAGTTGTAGATGTCGGGGTACTTTTTTCGGATGTTGTCATATTTTTTACATTTTGTTATGACGTGTATTGGGTCGTCAACAGTGTTACTAACCGGGCATTTTTCATCCTTGTTGATTTTTATTAGTGTTAAACCACGGTTTGTTCGGCTATGGTAATTCTTAGTCTCGTTAAAATTGCTATTTCTTTTTTCTTCATGGCTATGTTGACATGGGAAAACCATGGTCACAGCCTACAAACATGGTAGGCTTACTTTTGGTTGTATACCATAGTGGTCCTTGCCCTTTGTTTGTGACTCCCATGTATACCTCTCGTGCCACTCGCTGATTTGTTGTTTCCTTATATGGTATTCTACTTCCTTTAATGGAAGTTTGGCATTTCTCTCTCTTGCTGGTCCATTTTTTGCCAATTTGTCCGCAAGTTCCTTACCGTACAAGCCCACGTGGCCTGGAATCCACTGAACTTTGAATTTGTTATTCCTGCTTGAGGTTTCCTCTTCTATTTGATAGATTAGGTATGATTTGATGCTTTGGAGATGTACATCTTTTAATGCATATCAAACTGAAGCGGAATCAGTTAGTATTACTACTTTTTGGTTTTTATATAGTCTATTGGCTAATTTGAAGGCCTCAGCGACTGCAAAAAGTTCAGCACTGTGTATTCTGAATTTTATTGGGAGATTCATAGCTAATTCTTTGTTCGCATTTTTATCATATATCCCCACGGAAACCTTGGTGTTGTCTTTGGATGCGTCTGTTTATATTTTCAAATGGTGAGTGTATCTATCTGATGATAATATTTCCAGGGATTTCTTTTCAAAGCTGTAGTACAGTAGTTCAACTTCGGAGAATCTGATGTATTCAGTTTTGGGTATGTTTTAATGATGATTTGTTGTTTTGGAATAGGGGTGTACAGGTCGTATGATCCGTTGGAAGTGGCTATTGAGCGTACTATGGGTCTCAGTTTCTGGCTTTTGGAATAGACAGGGTTCCGTTCTGAATCGCTTCATGCAAAGGGTGTGTTGTATCAGATGCAATTTTTAAGATGGTTTTCTTAATTAACCAATCCCTTCTCATCTGGAGAGGCGTTTCATCTGATTCTACTTGAAGAGCATTAGTGGGGCTGGTACGAAAGTTACGAGGTGTGGCTATTAAATAACGAGACTGACGCTGTAAAACATTTTATTTTTATTTCATACATTTTTACTTATTATCACCTTCAATATACACCCCTCCTCTATCAACGCTCCATGCGAATCTTTCATTGTTCGAAACAGTGCTGGAAGTCTTTTTCTGTCAGCTCCTTCAGGACGCGTGCCGCTTTCTCTTTCACAGCTTCAACAGACTCAAATCTTGTTCCTTTTAATGCAGATTTCACCTTAGGAAACAGATAGAAGTCGCACGGCACAAGATCCGGCGGATAAGGTGGATGGTCTAACACTGGGATTCTGAATTTGGCTAGAAACCTCTTAACAGAAAATGCGGAATGATCCGGCGCATTGTCTTGGTGGAGAACCCATGACTTGTCCTTCCACAATTCAGGTCGTTTTTTCCTTATTCTTTCGCGGAGTTCAGCAAGAACGTGAAGGTAGTAATGTTGATTAATCGTTTGACCTTCAGGAACCCAGTGAAGGTACACAATCCCATGAATATCGAAAAAAACAATCAACATTGCTTTGAATTTTGATTTGCTCATTCGGCCATCTTGAAAACGCTTAAACCACTCAAAAACACGTGCACGCGATAAGCATTCATTGCCATACACTTCTTTCAATAAATTATAAGTTTCAGTAGCGGTTTTTCCAAGTTTCACATGAAATTTCACAACAATTCGTTGCTCTACTGTTACACTTAACATTTTTCCGGCGAAACAAAAAAACAACTCTAATGCGAACGAAGGCTACGGCTGTACTGATTTGTTTACAGAAGCGAGAGGCACTACATTCGAAAGAGAAGGCTTCACGATAACAGCTGTTGGTTGCTGGCGTTTGGCGCATGCGCACTTCTTCTGTAGCAGCGTCAGTCTCGTTATTTAATAGCCACACCTCGTATATTGAAGTAATATTGGTGGGGATTCCCCTAATCCCCTAATCGGTATGAACGCCTTTAGGCTGTTTATTTTTAAAAACTGGTTTGATAAGAAATGATTTGCATGTTCTTGCATGTTGATTTTTATTTTTCCTCCTACTGGAAATAGCTTCTGAATTACTTAGACCAAGAAGCTTAGCTATTTTCATATCATGAAATGTATCCGTTTTATTATCATCTTCTTTTTCTATTATTTTATTTATTTGTTTTGTTTAAAGGCGTAAAAACTCTTCCGTCATCAACGCCTAAAAATGTTTTTCTTCTTCACATTTTTCATCTCCACCTTCTTCTGTTCCAAAGTTCTTGCAGGAATCGCAATTCTTCAGTAATTCTTCTTCAACTCGATTTCTTCATCAGCCGATAACTATTTTCTGATGATCCGTTTCCTGGCATTTTCTGATGATTCAGGACTGCACCCATTTTTTCCTTTTGTTTTTCTGTTAAGCAGTTTAAGATGTAATTAATAAAGCTATATAGATAGGCTTTTATAAACTGATATTTAGATGTTGGGTTCTTAAAAAATCTTTAAAAAATATTAAATTTGAGACAGGAGTTTATTTTGTTTAAGAAATTTAAGGACCATTGTGACTGAAGCTTCGTTATCACCAAGAGACTCTGATAAATTTGGGGTTAATCCGATTTTAGTGATTAAAGGGTAATAGTGAGAACATTCTTCAAAAATATGTCGAACCGAAAGAAGAGAATCACAAAATTGACACGACGGAGGAGGCAGTTTTTTAATAAGGTGCATGTGGGTGAGCGCGGTATGACCGATCCTCAATCGGGCTAGGGCAACTTCCTCCCTTCGATTTTTGTTGCAGGATGTAGTCCATGGTTTGACTACTTTCTTGATGTTTTTCAATTTACTTGGGGGGCTTTCATCCCACAAGGTTTGCCATTTATCTGAAACCTCGATTTTTAGAGGTCTACTAATTTCTAATGGAGTGAGAACGGCGGTCCCTCGGCCAGGCAATGTAAGTGCCTCTCTGGCAGCCCGGTTGGCAAGCTCGTTGCCCACAATACCAATGTGACTCGGGATCCATATGAAATAAACGGACTTCCCCTGTTCAAGAAGTGCTGTTAAAAACGACTGTACTTTTACGACAGCTGGATGCTCCGAATACAAGATTTTTATACTTCTTATGGCTCCTAAGGAATCTGACATTATAACAATGGTTTGCTGAGTTATTGATATACTAATACGAAGGGCTGAGGCGATCGCAAATACTTCAGCGATGTATACTGAACATAGTTTGTGTAATTTAAATTTATGGGTTGAATTGCGAGTTACAAAAGAAGAAGCCGTTGAGTTTTCTGATTTAGATCCATCAGTGTAAATTAAATAGTGATTTGGAATGTTTTCAAGAAGCCGAGATAGTTTTTCTTTGTATTCAGAAGGGGTGTTATTGTATTTCGGAGCATGTGCGAGTCTAAGATTTATATTGGGAGGTCTTAGTGTCCAAGATGGATTCTGTGGTTCAGGTTTAAGTAACGGAATTGCTTTGATTTTTTGAATAACCATAGAAAATCTTTCTGCCAAAGGGAGAGTAGAATTGGGTTTTTGTCGAAATATCGCTGAGAATTTTGGTTGAAATATGTATTTATGCGTAGGATGACTAGTTTGCGGAAATAATTTCGAAAAGAAATTTATGGCGAGTTTTTGTCGTCTAAATGATAAAGGTGGTAGGCCGGCTTCTGAACAGATGCTTAGGACGGGACTAGTTCTGAATGCGCCGGTTGCAATCCGGATACCGGCATGGTGAACTGCATCAAGTTTAGCTAGGGTTCGCTTTCGGGCGGAGCCATAAATAAATGACCCATAATCCAACTTAGCACAAACCAAGGCCCGATATAATTTTAGCATTGTTAGCCTGTCTGCCGCTCATTATCCGGAGGTAAACTAGTCCCCCGTTCGGGTCTCCGGGTGGGGACTGCTTTAGGGGATTCATGCCGCAAGTTGAAAAATATAGATCTAAGCATAGGGACGTAGAACGTAAGAAGTTTAAATACAGCGGGTGGGTTAAAATCGGTCACGAATGAGGTAATAGGGTATAGATTAGATACGAGGGGTGATCAAAAAGTTCCAGGACTGTTGAGATTGCGCGGCAATGGAGTGTCATAGAGCAGTTTGGTTGGCAGCATTGTTTAGCGTGACTCTTCCTGAGCTCAGCTGTTTATTCAGTTTGTTGATAACCTTCTTCATTGCAAAGTTACTGCTGTTTTCGTAAAAAAAAGTTTTTTGTGTTCGGCGATTTTGTGAAATGAATGTAAAGGAAGAGCAACGCGTTTGCGTAAAGTTTTGTGTGAAGTTGGGTAAAATGT
Organism: Aelia acuminata; assembly: GCA_911387785.2. Classification (NCBI taxonomy): domain Eukaryota; kingdom Metazoa; phylum Arthropoda; class Insecta; order Hemiptera; family Pentatomidae; genus Aelia; species Aelia acuminata. The sequence continues at coordinate 54,732,532 of OU426979.1, forward strand.
TTACTGAAACTTTTCAAATGTTGCAAGTGGCTTTCGGTGATGAATGTCTGAGTCGGTCAAGGTGTCATGAGTGGTACAAAAGGTTCAAGGAAGGCCGGACATCGTGTGAAGATGATTCTCGTTCAGGGCGCCCATCAACTTCGACTGACGACGATCATGTTGCAAGATTGAACAGTCTCGTGCGTTCTAATCGTCGACTAACCATTCGTGAGATGGCTGAAGAATTGAACATTTCATTTGGTTCGTGTCAACAGATTTTAACAGAAAATTTGCAGATGAGAAGGGTGGCTGCAAAGTTTGTTCCGAGACTGTGGACTGAGCAGCAGAAAGAACACAGAGTTCAAGTTTGTCAGGAACTTCTTGAAATGGCAAATGACAATGAAAACTTCTTAAAACAAGTCATTACTGGAGATGAAACGTGGGTTTATGGCTACGACGTGGAAACGAAGGTCCAGTCATCACAATGGAAGACAAAATCCTCCCCAACTCCCAAAAAAGCACGTCAGGTCAAATCAAACGTCAAGGTCATGCTTACTGTTTTTTTCGACTGGAAGGGTGTTGTTTACCATGAATTTCTTCCACGAGGTGAGACCATTAACCGCTTTCGTTATCTTCAAACCCTGAGAAATTTGCGCGAGGCAATAAGGAGGAAGAGACCAGAGTTGTGGCGGAGCGGTGAGTGGGTGCTGCATCATGACAATGCGCCTGTTCATTCCGCACTGCTCATTCGCGACTACTGCACCAAAAATGGAATGACGGTCATTCCCCAGCCTCCATATTCACCTGACCTTGCCCCTGCAGACTTTTTCTTGTTTCCAAAACTTAAGAGACCCATGAAGGGAAAGAGATTTGAGTCCGTAGATGACATTAAAAAAAAATCGCTGGAGCAGCTACACACCATTTCACAAGATGATTTCTCAAAGTCCTTCACACAGTGGAAACATCGTTGGGAAAAATGTATAGCTTCCCAAGGAGAGTACTTTGAAGGGGACGACGTCCAATAGCCTGTAGATTTTTTAAATAAATTAATAAAAAATCAGTCCTGGAACTTTTTGATCACCCCTCGTATAGTGGCGCTGCAAGAGGTCCGCTGGCCAGGGGAGGGTTCGTTGAGGGAAGGGAAGTACACTTTGTGGTACGGTGGGAGCGGAAACTATTGTTTAGGCACCGGATTTATGATTAGAAATAGGTTACTTTCCACATTGAAGGACATTCGATTTTACGGAGATAGATTATCGGTAGCTATATTTCAGGGTCGGTGGTTTAAAATCGCGTTGATCAATATACACGCACCTACTGAAGATAGTGAGGATGAAAGATAGTGAATTTTATGAAAAACTTGAATCGATTTATGACAAACTACCGCGAGGCTACATAAAAATTATTCTGGGAGACGCAAATGCAAAGGTAGGGAGGGAACAAGTATATTATCCTACGATCGGTAGAGAAAGTTTACATGAATATAGTAATGATAACGGAATACGACTAATAAATTTTGCCACCTCGAAAAACCTAATAACCAAAAGTACTACTTTTAAACATAAAGATATACATAAATATACTTGGACGTCTCCGGATTCGCAAACCCGTAATCAAATTGATCACGTCTTGGTTCAACGTAGGTGGCAAAATAGCGTAATTAATATTCGATCATATCGTGGGGCCGAATGCGGGTCGGATCATGAACTAGTAATCGCGAAAATTCGCCAGAGACTTATAATACAGAGGAAAAATGAGGCTGGTTTTAATTATGATAATTATAATTTGGAGAAGTTAAAAATTCCGACGGTTAGAAAACAATTCGAACTGGAAGTCAAAAATAGGTTTGAGGCGTTGGAATCGTCTGACGAGGATAACGAAGACATTGATATGTAAGTTGTGGGAAGGTATCAGGGATAGTATTAAAGAGGTCGGTAACTCTTGTCTTGGAAAAATGGAAAATAAAAATAAACCTTGGATCGATGATGAATGTATTAACATGTGCGACAAAAGAAAAGCTGCTAAATTAGAAGCGTTAAATATTCCTAACGAAATCAATCTTGCTAACTTTCGAGCATCAAGAAAAGAAACAACTAAACTGCTAAAATTCAAAAAGCGAGAATATCTCAAAAATAAAATAATAGCGATCGAAAGTAACAAAATCGAGAATAACGTTAAAGCCATGTACGAAGGCATAAACAGAATTCGTAATCGGTCGGGCCCGGTTACAACTGGAATATGCCATTAGGGAGGTGACACGTACCGGAAAGGGTTTGAATTGGGAGGGAATATACCCGTGCTCGGATATGCCGATAATTTGGTATTGCTTAGGGAGGACGTGGAAACCATAGAAATAAACACAAAAACGTTGATGAAAGCCGGACAAGAACTTGGACTGGAAATGAATACGGATAAGACAAAATATATGGTTAGTCGTAGAAGTGGTGAGGATTTCGCTGATATCAATGTAGGGGGGTATACGTTTGAACAGGTAGAGAAATTTAGATATTTAGGGGCGATGGTAACTAGAAAAAACGAAATCGATGAGGAAATTAAGGATAGATTAAAAGCCGGTAATGCTTGCTACTTTTCAGTCGCGAAATTGCTTAGCTCCCGCCTTCTGTCCCAAAACTTCAAAATTATGATTTACAAAACTATTATTCTTCCAACGGTCGTTTACGGATGCGAAACTTGGCCGCTGACATTGAGAGATCAGCAACGGCTTAGAGTTTTTGAAAATAAAGTACTGCGTAAAATATTTGGACCGAAGAGGGATGAAATAACCGGAGAATTTAGACGCTTACACAACGCCGAACTGAGTGAACTTTACCCAGTAAATATAATTGACGTGATTGTGACAAGACGAATAAAATGGGCGTGTTAAATTGCAAAATTTGGCTGTGAACGTATTCCGAAAAGATTAATAAGCGCGGTGCCGAATGGGAAACGTCCGAGGGGCAGGCCGAGACGGAGGTGGGAGGATTGCGTTAGGGCGGATCTATCGAAGTTAGGTCTGGAAGACGGTCGATGGATGGAGGTGTGCAGGGAGCGATTGGTGGTGTCGGCATCGAACCTTCAGGTTCGTTAAGCCTTTATTATTATTATTATAGCCTGTCTGCCCCCCAAGAGGTACCACTAAGAAAACGTAATGTACTTAATTTCATAGTGGCACATGTCTTCAATGAAGAAATTTGCGATTCACAATTTAGCTTTCGATCGAACGTAATACCTAAAAATTTATGATTATTTGAATAAGGTATAATTGAATTTCCCAATCGCAATGCAGGGGGAGGATGACCATTTCTTTTTCGACTAAAGTGAAGGCACTTGGTTTTTTCTAAAGAGATTTGTAGACCTATCGATGTGCAGCAGTTTTGGATTCTGTTAATTGCGTCTTGTAATTTATTATGAATGGTATCAATGCTATCAGAACGGCAGAATATGGCTAAGTCATCTGCAAACAACAATGGTTTGACACCTTTTGGCAAGTTCAGCCCCAGATCATTTATAGCTAATGTGAATAGAGTTGGGCTAAGGACACATCCCTGGGGGACACCATTCATCTGTTTATGACAACGAGATAGATCACACCCAATTCGAACCTTAAAGTGTCGGTTTGTAAGAAACTCTTTTATAAACCGGAACAATTTTCCACTTATTCCCACAGACTTTAGTTTTTGGAGGATAACTGCATGATTTATACTGTCGAACGCCTTTACGATATCAAAGAATACTGCAACAGCTTGTTGGCCATTGACAAACGCGTATTGGATTTCAGCCTCCAATGTAACCAAATGGTCTATTGTGGAGCGTCCTTTACGGAAACCCGATTGGAAGGGTTGGAGTAAACTGTTCTGTTCTATTACCCACATCAATCTCTTGTTGACCATCCTTTCTACGATTTTACAAAGACAGCTCGTTAGAAAAATAGGACGGTAACTATTAGGTAATCGTTTATCTTTTCCACTTTTGAGTATTGGGATTACGAACGAATCTCGCCAAGTATTCGGTAATTTCCCCATAGACCATAAATAATTATAATAGCCAAGGAGCCAGTTTAAAGAGTCACGTGGAAGGTTTTTAATCATCTTATAGTGAATATTATCCGGACCTGGTGAGGACCCTTTTACGGTATTTAAAACATTTTCAAGTTCCCACATCGTGAAAGGAAGATTATAATTAACAGTATTTTCATTGGCATCACGACATTCCCTTTCACCACAATTAGCTTCGAAATTATTTTCACCAGGGTTATAAAGTCTAGAGAAGAATTGTGCAAATTCGTATGATACTGCTAGTGAATCATCGGTTAGTTGACCATTAACTAGTATGGTATACCGGAGAAAAGAGGGATTTTTTGTTATTTTGCGAATTTTATTCCATACGTCAGATAAAGTAATTGAGAAGTTTATGGAACTTAAGAAATTCTTCCACGATATCTTTTTGCACTGGTTAAATGTTCTCCTACATATGGCACGATGTTTTTTATATTCTACTAAATTTTCAGTCGTCATAGACTTTTGGAATTTTTTATAAGCTCTACGGCGATCTTTAAGAGCTTTCTTGCAGATATCATTGAACCACAGAACTGGCGGTCTTTTTGGGTCTTGAAGTTTTTGCTGCCTCTATTATCACATTAGTGATAGCTTTGCATCCTTCTTCGACACTCAGGTCACTTGGAGGAGTGGAAGGTGGGGAAGCTAAAGAACTAAAGAGAGGCCAATCAGCCCTGTGGAATACCCATCGTGGTTGGAAGCGAGAGATGGGGTTTAAATTTGCGAATTTGATCAAAATTGGGAAATGATCACTACCGTAAAGATCTGGTAGGACGGTCCAGTCTATATTGTGATAGAGATTTGGGTTACAAAGGGAAAGGTCAATAGCTGAATATGTGCCATAGCTTGAGCTGAGGAACGTGGATTCTCCAAAGTTGAGCAAAAGTAAACCCGAGTTGTCTATAAAATCTTCAATTATTCTACCCCTTATATTGGTATGTAACGAGCCCCATAGAGAGTTATGGCCATTAAGGTCTCCAACAAACAAGACTGGATGAGGTAATTGGTTATATACATCTAATAATTCTTGGGATACTATCGGTCGGTCATGTGGAAGATAAAGATTACAAACCGAGAAAGTAAAACCTAAGTGAATAGTAACTGCTGTAACTTGAAGATCTGAGTTAATTGCAATTTGTTTAGAATATACCGAGTTGTGGACAGCGATAAGAACTCCACGGCAACTATGGTTAGGATTAGGACTATCTTTTCGGTAGATTTCATAATTTTTTATTGTAATGTTTTCACGAGGTGAAAGATGAGTCTCTTGGAGGGCTATACTGAACGGGTTTATGTCGTTTATTATTAATTTTAAATCATTGAAATGCCTTTTTAATCCGTTACAATTCCATTGAAGTACGGCCATGTGATAGAAAAAGGAAGGGATAAGATAAAAAGAAAGGAAAGTAAGGATAAACAACATAAACACGAAGTTGAAAAAATAAAGTGAAATAATTAGTAGAAAGTAAATTATTTATGTTTGTTTTTATAAATTCAAAAATTATAATCGGAAATTGATTTAACATGTGTTTTATTGCTTTAGCTTTTTTACGTCTAGTTAAAATAATATTTTTAAATAGAATTCGTATTAGATAAGGAAGGGGAGGATGTTTGCATAAAATCATAATGGGAAACGCTTGAAATTTTATGATCGATTCTTTTATATGGTCCATTTTTATTAATTGGCAGAGTCTATTTTGACATTTTTATTGTTTTTCTTGGGCCTTCCTTTTTTGTTAACTTGTGGCTGATTATTATCAGCATCCGATTGTCCGGTGTCCTCACCTAACGACATGGAACTATCCGGAGCAGGAGATTCACTCAATGTCAGAGCCTGATCCATTGGATGCTCTGATGGAGTGGGGTGAGATGTAGCGGACCTTGAGGTCCGAATAGGGAGAGCTGAAGGATCATTTGAGGATCCTGAAGGTTGTGTATTGTTGGATGGGAGGGAGGAGGAGGTGCAGGGAGGAACGGAAGAGGAGGTGGATGAGCCAGATTGGCTAGAAAAGATAACAGGGGAAGGAAAGGAAAGAGGTGTTGGGATGGAGGATGGTGATGCCACCACCTTTGGTTGAATCGATGTTGAGCACATCTTAGCGGCTGTACTACCTACTTTGGGCATAGCTGTAGCTGATGGAACAGTGAATGTAAAATCCACTTGTATTCCTATTTCTTTTTTTTTCAGGGCACTTAGTAGCTGCAACGTAACTTTTGATAAATATGTTTGGGTTTTTCTCCCTTAAAATATTTTTGGCCTCAGCAAAGGAGACTTTGTTATTAATTTGGATCCCCTTAATTTCTTTTTGCAGTTTAGAAACAGGACATACTGCTAAGGGCATTATGGTTTCCTTTGCAATTAATGCAGTGAGAGTGTCTATCTTACACATTGCATTATCTGAATGATGTGTCTGACCACAATTGGCACAAATAGCCACTTTCTTACAATATTGTGTAGGGTGTGAAAAACCCAGACAATTGAAACATCCATAGGGATTTGGTGTAAAGGGTTGAACCTTTACTGTTAGAAATCCAATCTTAATTGATTCTGGAGATTTGGGTGTGGCAAAGGTTAGGATGTAGGTATGGGTATATTTTTCAACCCCATCTCTTTTAACTTTAATCCGGGAGATATCAATAACAATATCTTTTAGCTCTTCCTTAATCTCCTCCATAGTTGCATATTGGAGATCAAAGCATTTAATTACTCCTTTAGAATAGTTTAAGGAACGATGAGGACTAACCTCAACTTCAAACTGACCACCAAAATTTTTCATTGCTAATAAGGATTCCGTTTGTTTTGTGCTATTAACTTCAATTAATAGATTCCCGTCTTTAAGTTTTTTAATATTTTTTACACATCCAGCAGCTCTTTTCCGACGTTTTAAACGCGGACTTGGTGGATCAGTTCCGCGTTCATTTTTACTTTCACTTACCTATATATGAAATATATAGTAAGTGGAAGTATTGCGATCGTGAAAATTTTCGACTTCCGGTTTTCAACGGAAATACACGTTTTGGAGTCCCCTGAGTCAAAATAACCAAGTCCCGCGAAATGGTCTGTGTGTGTGTGTCTGTCTGTGTGTCTGTGTGTGTGTGTGTGAACAGACTAGCTCAAAAACTATAAACCGTGCGAACCTGAAATTGGGTATTTAAAGTATGTATATGCCCGCGATGTGACAGCAAAAATTTCATCAAATTTGCTCAAAGGGAGGGGGTACTTTACTTAATAACTTTTTAGGTTTTTTTCGATTTTCTCAAAAACGGCTCTAACGATTTTGATTAAACTGAGTATTTCATCTATTTATATGCCCGAGATATGACTGTAAAAATTTCATCAAAATTGATTAACCGGAGGGGGGACTTTACTTAATAAATTTTGTAACATTTTCACGTGTTTTTTTTATTTACTCTAAATCAGCTTTAACGATTTTGATCAAACTGGGTATTTGATGTATTTATATGCCCGAGATATGACTGTAAAAATTTCATCAAAATTGATTAACCGGAGGGGGGACTTTACTTAATAAATTTTGTTACATTTTCACGTGTTTTTTTGATTTTCTCAAAAACGGCTTTAACGATTTTTATTAAACTTAGTATTTGATCTATTTATATGCCCGAGATATGTCTGTAAAAATTTCATCAAAATTGATCAACCGCAGGGGGCACTTTACTTAATAAATTGTGTACCATTTTTACGTGTTTTTTTTATTTACTCAAAAACGGCTTTCACAATTGTGACCAAACTGGGTATTTGATGTATGTATATGCCAAATATGTGATAGCCAACATTTCATCAAAATTGATCAACCGAAGGGGGGACTTTACTTAATAAATTTTGTATCATTTTCACGGGGTTTTTTATTTACTCAAAAACGGCTTTAACGATTAATAAAAATAAGATATGAATGTAGAAAAATGTGTGACTTTGGGAAATGATATTTAACAAAACACGTCAATTTATTATCTAAGTAAGTTGGTAAGTGAAAGTTGTGTGTTGCGCGCACGCACCATATTTTTAGATTACGTGCCAATCACCAATAAATAAATCTGAGTTAAATAATATTATTGGCTTCACTTATCTGATAAGAAAAATCCAGTCCGCAGCTGAGTAAGAGTTTAACTTCTTTTACAGCGGCTTGGGGTAATCAATGAGACCCAAAACAAAGCACCAGAGCGTCAAAACTCCTCCAAAAAATCAAGTTTTACCAAAAAAGTGACAGAGCAAATTTTTTGCGTAATAAAAACTTGTTTATCATATGATCATGAATAATACATTTTTATTTATGCTTTTTACTTTCACTTACCTATATATGAAATATATAGTAAGTGGAAGTATTGCGATCGTGAAAAATTTCGACTTCCGGTTTTCAACGGAAATACACGTTTTGGGGTCCCCTGAGTCCAATTAACCAAGTCCCGCGAAATGGTCTGTGTGTGTGTGTGTGTGTGTGTGTGTGTGTGTGTCTGTGTGTGTGTGTGTGTGTGTGTGAACAGACTAGCTCAAAAACTATAAACCGTGCGAATCTGAAATTGGGTATTTTGTGTATGTATATGCCCGCGATGTGACAGCAAAAATTTCATCAAAATTGCTCAAAGGGAGGGGGTAATTTATTTAATAACTTTTTAAGTTTTTTTCGATTTTCTCAAAAACGGCTCTTACGATTTTGATTAAACTGAGTATTTGATCTATATATATGCCCGAGATATGACTGTAAAAATTTCATCAAAATTGATTAACCGGAGGGGGGACTTTACTTGATAAATTTTATATCATTTTCAAGTGTTTTTTTTATTTACTCAAAAAAGGTTTTAACGATTTTGATCAAACTGGGTATTTGATGTATGTATATGCCAAAGATGTGATAGCCAACATTTCATTAAAATTAGTCTAACGGAGCGGGCATTTTATTTCACATATTTTTTTTCCAATTATTACCTTTTTTCGATGATCTCAAAAACGGCTTTAACGATTTTTATAAAATTCGTCATGTTTAATGAAAATTAGGTGTTCTTTAATATCAGGTAAGCTTTATCATTATTCAAATGTTCTGAGGGGGCATTTTTTGGGGGGGGCCTTTTTTGTTTGCTTGTTTTCTATAAAGTACCTTTGTTTTTGTTTATATGCAGAAATTAACTGTCTCTCGTTACGCCTAAAAATAAGAAATAGCTAAATATGAGATATGATAAAAATAAAGAAAACATAAAGAGGAGAAAAAAAGAAAAATATTCAGTCAACTCATTAAACTCGTTGAGTCCACGCATGCGGAGTACGCCTTTAATGACAGACCATTGTTTATAATTAAAGCCGTTCTGTTCATTAAATTAACAAAACGCATTAATTTCTAATCAAAGTAAGTAGGTAAGTGAAAGTTGTGTGTTGCGTGCACGCACCAGATTTTTCTATTATCAAACAGAAATGTTTGAGAAATTTAGGAGAGCTCTCAAAAAATATTTTACTATTGTAGCTTTTATCAGGAATGCTATTTAAAGGAGGAGGAGGGTGGGGGAGGGGGTATCCGTCACCCGGGTCGTCTATATGCATGTTATCGTGAAGAAAATTATCCTCTGATTAAATTATAAAATGAAAATGAAAAGAAAAAAAATATATATAAATATATTAGTATTTAAAAAACACAGAAAAGGAAAACCACGAAACAAGGTTAGTATTATAGAAATGGAAAAGACTGGCCTGAGAGGTAATCCTGTTGATACAGTGAGCTGTTCGGGATTAAGCGATGTGCACTCTATCACTGTCCACTTATGTCAACTAAAGTTTCCTTATTTAAACACAAAGTTTTAAAGAAAGATTTTTCTATACACGTTAACAGTTATCGCACTTCACGCAAAATGTTTTTAACATCGATGTTTTAATAAAAACTAAGATTTTTTTAATCACGTTGGGACAAAAACAAATATGTTTAACATCGAAGTTTTGACAAAAAATCTTTTTAACATCGATATTTGACTGAATATTGGATATATGTATTACCTCTGTTATACCTATCCTTTCTATTTTCTGTAACATTTTCAACTACAAATAAGTTAATTAAATATGAAAACGCAAAACCATAGGATCATTTGAATTAGTTATTAGTGCAGCTGCCAGCAAAATCTTTTAAAATATTCACCAGAATTATGATTCTCTGTACATTCTAGGGAAGCTACGTCGATGTATGAATAAATATGGGTCCTACCAGGTTAATCTTTAAAAAATGAATAAGAAAAACCATCAATGTTGAAAACATCGATGTTTTTATGCATCAATTATAAAAAAAAAACATGTTTTACGGTTAAACATAGATTTAAATACGTTCGGGCACTAATATGTTGATGTTTAAAGAATGGATATATTAACCCTCCGTCAGTCGCAATATATAATGGAACTCGAACACTCGCAACTCATCTGTGAGATTAAGTTTTTAAAATGTAGTTAATTTGGTTTATAATGAATTACTAAGCTTAATAATGCAACAAAATGTATTTTAGATTATAAATAACATATAAAAGAATAATACAAACAAGAAAAACAAAACATATACATATATTTAATAAATAAGAGCATGGTCATCATAATGTTAATCAAAATCGTTTTCATTTCTAAATAAATGCATCACGATAGCACTGTTCACAAATCATATTTGCATGTTCCAAGCAAAACACTTCCGTTACGCACTTTTTACATTTATATTTAGAATAGCGAACTTTCTTCGTATCCCTACATTTAGTGCATCTTTTCCTTTGTCCTGTGTGACATGTTGATCCTTGCTCATCCAGGTCATTATGTTGTGAGGCCGGTCGATACTTACGTAGTTTTAGTTGTAGATCTATTGGCATACCAACAGTCAGCATGCTTCTTTTTTGCAATTGCTCCAAATATAATTCCTTAGCTAAAGATTTCAAAAAAAGCCGCCTTTTATTTCCTTTGCAAGTAGTTATGTTGGAATTTGCAACTGAAATAACTTGAGCATTTATGCCCGCCATATTTAGTAATGAGAAAAAAATTACCATTGGCCATCTTCGAATGTTTCTCGCTACGTTATACGTTGCACAGAGTTTGTCTACTACGTCAACACCTGATTTGGTAGCATTATAATCAAGAATTATTTGTGCTTTTCCAGACTCTTTATCCACTTGGTCATCGTAGTGCATACTTGATATTGCAACGACATTTTTCCCTTTTCTAGGAACATACGAAACAAGTGTGCAGTCTTTGGAAAAACAAAAGATATTGCTTTTTTCTTTTCTGGATTTAGTGTTCACAAATTCCGGGGGAAGCTGTGGTTTATTTTTCCTTATAGTTGCCAATAACGACAATTTATTTTCTTTCAAAAGTTGCAATAATTCAAGACTAGAAAACCAATTATCGCAGGTTATATTTCGACCAGTCCCAAATAAAGGTTTCGTGAGTCTCATAACAACGTCGGTTGGCTTGTTACTTATATTATAGGGGCCTGCAGGTTGTTTGCCTGCATATATTTCTAAATTAAACGTATAAAACATTTTAGCGTCGACAACTGCATATATCTTTACCCCGTATTTATTTGGCTTCGACGGAATGTATTGTTTGAAGTTGCACCTTCCTCGAAACGCTTCCAATTTTTCGTCTACAGTCACATCCTGTCCAACTGAGTAGTTATTTTGGCAGTTGGAAACGAAACGCTCAAAAATTTCTCGAACAGCAGCTAATTTATCCTCCACTAGTCTTGTTTCCCTTGAATTAACGTTATCAAACCGAGTGGATCTAATAAGGAATTTGAATCGTGGTAAACTCATGACTAGTCGAAAAGGGTCTACGCCTTCCCCGTCCTCACCCCACAATTCTTCTAATGATTGACGATTACTTCTGTACACCCCTGCAAGGTATAGTAAGCCGATGAACGCTTTGAATTCCACAATATCTGTATATTTAGCATCTCGCTCCCTACTATAATTATTTTTAATATTTTCTATATATACATTTGTGTATGTCACAATTTTCTGAATCATATCCTGAGACATAAAACATTCCCAGCATTCGTATGCAGATTTGGCATGCCGAGCTTCTCCAATCACACCAGGTAAACGTAATAAAATATTGTGGCTTCCTTTCCTTATTCGAGCGCTGGGTTTCGTCTTCGCCCAATTGGTTGTTTTATCTTTTCCCAAGTATGCTCCTTCAAAATTATCCTCTTCTTCTGAACTATCCCCTTCCTGCTCCGTTTCAGAATCCTCCTCTCTTTCTTCAGTAACATCTTCTTCATCTCCATCTGATTCATCGCCATTATTTTCCTCAATTTCATCATCCCCGTCAAAAAGAAGGTTGTGGATTTCGGCAATATGATTTGGGTTATCTAAATCAAATCGATCTTGCATTCGAGCCATTTTATTCTGAAAAAAAGAAAACGAAAAAAATTAGGACGCGAACGGTCACAATTAATCTGACAGATTATTGCAAAAAAAAAATTGTTTTTCTGTACATTAGAGGAAATAACTTAAATATAAGCTATAAAGCAAGCATTTAGGCAGATTTAATAGATTTAGTTGTTAAATAATAAAGTCATAAAAACTTACACGAACAGTCGCACTTAATCTCTCAGATTATCACAGCTCCGGTGAATGCCCAGTGTGAACTGAGGAGAAATGGATGGGCCTCCCCTGTTTTTCACAGACGCGAAGGAGCTGACAATGTTCCGACCTCATCTCACAGATTAGTTGCGACTGACGGAGGGTTAAAAAATATCGATGTCGAAAAAGATTTTGATAAATTCAAGATAAAATGATCTTGAACATCGATGTTTCATCGACATTGATGTTCTGAGTGTTAAAACATCGATGTTTAGCCTTCGATGTCGCGTCTCTTGTCCTCATACATAAAAAAGGGAATGAAATTTAATATGAGATTACAGAGAACTGCTCCTTTTCTCAGAGTCTGTGGATCAGTTCTGATATTTTCACATGTCTGTCCGGTGTCCCTTGTGGTTGATAGCCCTCTGGAGTTGGTTCTTTCTTCTTTAACACTTACTCTTCTTTTCTGATCTGCGTGCCTTATCCAATTTCCGTACAATTTTGGCACATGCACTTAAAATCATCTCAGTCCGAGCACTACCTTTCTTCGAGTACTGCAATGACCTGGGTTCGATTCCTGGCCATGGTTGAATCTTTTCTCCGTCGGCCATTCTCTATTGGTTGAATCTTTTCTTTTCCAAAGAAAATTTTTTTAAGAAATCCTTAAAGTTTTCAGAGAAGAAGCTCAGCTGGTTGTACCTTTAACTTTACCAGTTGTACAATGCACGGAGTTACGGTAGTTGTTGGAGCCACAGGCTTTTTGTTTCGCGATTGAAACAAAAACTTTCCCCGGTGAGACTTAGGCTCCCCCCACCAAAAGTGTAAAATTTAAGATTAGTGGACTATATAATATATAGTAGTATAATAATTAGTAATACTAATGTGGGTTAAACAATTTTTATTCAAGGAAAAATAATTTACAATACCACTCAAACTATGAAAACACAAATAATTAAATAGGTTACAAAAAGTATCAACTTGTAACGACATTATTAACACAAACATTACCATATGATCGATCTTCAGAGCAAGACTAACTCTGCTATCCATTGCTCCTTATATTTAATCTGAAGAAGAACTGCCTAGAAGGTTCTAGGCCAACAGAGATGTACCATCTCATACCTCAAATAGTTCGTTCTAACTGTTGGTTCGTTCCAACAAATCTAGAACTATTTAAAATCATGTGTTTTGTTTTGTTTCACATTACTATATCATTCTGTAGATGTTTCGATTTATGCCATCTTCAGGACCGTTTGTTTTATTTAATATCTAATTTAAAACATGATGGAATACCAATAATAATCTTCAAAATTAGATATTAGATTATATTCAAAATTATATTCAAATTATTCAAAAATTAAATTCAAAATTATATTCAAAATTAGATATACAAACACTATAAAACTAGACCCAGTAAACTCATTTCAGGAAAATGGGAAAAGCTTAAATTATTTATGCTTCAAATAACTCGAAATCTAAGTCACCAACAAACATTATTATATATGTATATAAACATAATTATGTTCAAGTTATTTTTAATTGGCCCATAGCCCTCTCAAAAAGTTAACCAAAAAATATTATTGAAGTTCAAGTCTATAACATAAAAATACACCAACATTTCATGAAATCCGCACCAAAGAAATTTAAAATTGATAATATTTTTGAATTATACGTATCTCAAAACATACTGTTGCAGCATGTTAAAGTTGAAACTTATTTGTTGTTTGTTTGTTTAACGTCCCTTTATTCTTAAGGCTAATTGGACGATGCTACCGTGGGAGTCCAAAATTTTGCCTATCCAGGTAAAATTAGGGGAGATATTATAATGATAGGGATCTTTAACGAGTACCTGACATCATACAGGCTCAGGACCTCCATTTTACATTCTATGCGAGGGACGGCATAGCTAAGGATTTTTTTCTCCCTTTAAAAAATACTAGGGCCACCATGGGACCCGTATCCACGTTTAGTATTTTGGGTTGCTATAGTTGCTAACCACTACTCTACTGGTGAACCCAGTTGAAACTTCTTTGTAAAAAGTTATAACTGTTTCAATCTCTGATTTGATTTCAATACATGGGTTTATCCAATCCCAAAGGTTTTATAATCCTATATAATCCCAAAGGTTTTATAATCCCCACAAATCTGGATTTCTTCCCCCCCCCCCCCTTTTTTCAATACTGGAACCTTAGGTGACCTCCATAGGCTAAAATTAGGCGTTCTAAAAGATTTTATTTCATCAATCGGTCCAAATCCGCTTCTACTCTCTTAACTCCATGAGACAATGGTCTTGCACTAACAAATTGTGGTTTTGCAACTGGTTTTAAATTAATACTGATTTGTCCTCTATTATTACTATTTCCTTGGTAAAAACTGTTGGATATTTAGATTACAATTATTAAAATATTTACCATTGTCAATTTTTAAATTTAAGCTCGAAAACCAATTCCTACCTGGGGGGGGGGGGGGTCCCTTTGTACCTACAATGTATAAAGGTTGATCCACTAGAACTTTTTTGTATTTTTAATTTTAAGTTCAACAGTTACTTCACATCTGCCTAATGTGAAAAAACAGTATGTCACCAAACATTTATTAGTCCCCTGCAGTTTGATATGACTAAACTTTTTTCTGAATAACTCTAGTGGCATCAAAGTTAAAGAAGAGCCCATAGCAACTGAAAATATTATTATTACCCCTTAATTAATACCAGATTAATTTTTTTTTTCTTCTGACACTGAAATATCAAGAGAAGAAATCCATTTTCCGACCTACATGAAGATTGAAGAGTGGGTCTTCATTTCTTGGCTCTTGCCCCTTCGATTGACACTCATAATTTTTTGAGCAAACAGTAACATACCTTAGAGGCCTTTCTGAAACGAAGCACTAAAACTTAGCGGCTTTGTCACAAGCATTAAGAAATATGACTCATTTAGTATTTTCAATTTTAAGTGAATTTATAGTAAAGTAGTTGACAAGTCTGACTTTGAATGTAGGCCAATTAGTGTTAAGCGTGAATTCCCGACCCGTTTAACCTGAAGCCATTGCTAAAATCAACTTATCAAGAGAAATAGGTTATTATTAGTCTGCCATCTCGCATTGAAACACCTTGTCATCAAATGTAATGTATATAATTAAGATCATTTTGTAAAATGAAAAAAATCATATGCTTAATTCTGTTTCATTGAAAGAGAGTTCTAGACTTTCTAGAACCATTCATTGATTACATGATGTCACTAGACATTCATGTATTATTATGTGACCAGATGTTTTATAATGATCTAGGCCTTTCTGGGATGTTCCATTCAGGACTAAATATAAGAAATGATCAACTAGGGGCTTATTCTTGTATTGTACATGGTAGCATAAGGTTGCTTTTACATCACTATTGAGTCACTTGTAGTTACTTTTTGTCAAGTTGTTACTAATTTGAGTTTAATTATTTATTCGACATTTTTTTTAATAATAATTGTACATAAATAAAATTATTTAAACCTGTAGTGGTGTAACAATGCTTTAAACATATCCCTTTAATTAACTTCAAATCAGTTCATAAAAAGCTGACTGAACATATCTTGGTTAAACACCTCCTTAAATTATTAAAAATTTGGTGCGTGCGCGCAACACACAACTTTCACTTACCAACTTACTTAGATTAGAAATTGACGTGTTTTGCTAATAATCATTTCCCAAAGTCACACATTTTTCTACATTCATATCTTATTTTTGTTAATCGTTAAAGCCGTTTTTGAGTAAATAAAAAAACCTGTGAAAATGATACAAAATTTATTAAGTAAAGTCCCCCCTTCGGTTGATCAATTTTGATGAAATGTTGGCTATCACATATTTGGCATATACATACATCAAATACCCAGTTTGGTCACAATCGTGAAAGCCGTTTTTGAGTAAATAAAAAAAACACGTAAAAATGGTACACAATTTATTAAGTAAAGTGCCCCCTGCGGTTGATCAATTTTGATGAAATTTTTACAGACATATCTCGGGCATATAAATAGATCAAATACTAAGTTTAATAAAAATCGTTAAAGCCGTTTTTGAGAAAATCAAAAAAACACGTGAAAATGTAACAAAATTTATTAAGTAAAGTCCCCCCTCCGGTTAATCAATTTTGATGAAATTTTTACAGTCATATCTCGGGCATATAAATACATCAAATACCCAGTTTGATCAAAATCGTTAAAGCTGATTTAGAGTAAATAAAAAAAACACGTGAAAATGTTACAAAATTTATTAAGTAAAGTCCCCCCTCCGGTTAATCAATTTTAATGAAATTTTAATAGCCATATCTCGGGCATATACATACATCAAATACCCAGTTTGATCAAAATCGTTAAAGCCGATTTAGAGTAAATAAAAAAAACACATGAAAATGTTACAAAATTTATTAAGTAAATAAATAAAAATAAAGTCCCCCCTCCGGTTAATCAATTTTGATAAAATTTTTACAGTCATGTAATTTTTTATAGTCAGTAATTTTGATGAAATTTATGCTGTCACATCGCGGGCATATACCTACACTAAATACCCAATTTCAGGATCGCACGGTTTATAGTTTTTGAGCTAGTCTGTTCACACACACACACACACACACACACACACACACACACACACACACACACACACACACACACACGGACACACAGACACACACACACAGACCATTTCGCGGGACTTGGTCATTTCGACTCAGGGGACCCCAAAACGTGTATTTCCGTTGAAAACCGGAAGTCGAATTTTTTCACGATCGCAATACTTCCACTTACTATATATATCATATATAGGTAAGTGAAAGTAAAAAGACAGGTATAGGTTATATTATAAAAAGTATATTAAATGTATATGCTACACATGAGACATACTGAAATGATTAGCAACCGAAAAAATACTGTACACAGGTCAGTTAATGTTCTTTTTTGTCAGCAAGAATTAATTAATTAATCTAATATTAGGTATATTTGAATCTTATTTTGATAACTAATATATAATTTTTGATTAAATTACTTTTATTAAATTAATTTAGTTTATTTTTTTATTCTAGGAACATGATGGAAAAGTTTCATAGTCTGAGGAGCTTGAATGCATTTCGTCAAATTAGTAATCAAGAAGCTCGTGATTTAGAAACAAATTATAATCTTCTGAGGGTAAACAAAGAATATTTCTCCACAATATCCAGGCCAACTGTTGGTTTACGAAGGACTTCGATTTGGCTTGTAAAATGTCGGGAATAATTTTTGTATTTCAATTTTTATTGATAATATATTGTGAATATTTTTAGAAGACTGCTAATAGAACCCAATTATGCAGGAAGGGACCAATTGACATTCTTTGTTTATATCTGGAAATTTTTTTTTAGAAAAACCTTAAGATATTTCAAAATTTCGCTTGTTCCCTTTTCCATTTTGGGTTCAATTGACTGTTAACTTTATATATAGTTTTTTTTTTTTTTTTTTTTTTTATTTTTTTCTGTTATATCATGGATATTAGATAATTTAGGAAGAATTTTATACTTCATGGGTAAAAAGTCTCAATGTACTATGAACTGAATTAGGTACATTAATTATTGTGATTCCATTCTCGTTAAATAATTAAATTTGTTAAACTGGATTTGCATTTATTTATTCTTGAAAAAAGAACTTTGGTTTTTAAACAAGTTTCATCAGTTTATTTTTTGTCAATATATATCAGGAGTAGATTTTATATAATATTAGTTAGTATATCTTCAGTTAAATTACCTAACCACATAATTTGCTACGTTGTTTTATATTCCATTTTCTGCTATGTTTAGCTAAACATTTTACTCACATTGAATAGTTATTTTGTTTTTACTAGGACCATTTTTTGAGGACTATTTGTTTGATACAACACAAAAAGAAATTTCATATAAAAAATTTATATATATATATATATTTATATATATATATATATATATATATATATATATTTATATATATATATATATATATATATATATATATATATATATATTATAAAAAGGTTCTTGAGGTTTTGTCAATAATAAACAACTATATTATGGCTACGTTTCGAGACTATATTGTTCTCATAATCATGCCCTACAGTAAACAAACAGGTTGGAATACAATTATATTTTAACGTTAAATGGATAAGCAAATTAAAAAAACATATGGCATAACCTCCCGGACCGTTTGTAGGAACAAAATAAGCGGTTGGAACGAACTGTTTGTTTCTAGATCTTTCCGTGATGGCATAGAACTGCCCACATTGTTCTGGAATATTCCAGGCCTGACTAGTTACGATCATATATAAGGAGGAGTGACTGAACGAGTTAGTCGAAGTCTGTGTCTTGACTGTGTTGCTCAATTCATATGATTGTGTGTGTTATAAAGTTATTTTTGTAACCTGCTCAAGTGTTTGAAGTGTGTTTTATAACAAGTTTTATAAATTTGTTGGCATTGATAACAGTATATTTTTGTTTAATAAATATTTGTTACCCACATAAGTGTTACAACTGGTGTCAGGTGTGGGGTTTAAAGAAAAAAAATGCCAGCTAAACGAATTGGAGAACTTAAAGTAATGGAGCTGAGGAGGGAATTAGAAGAGCTGGATTTAGACACTACAGGTTCGAAAGCGATCTTGTTGGCCCGCTTACGTGAGTATTACTTGAGTCAGGGCGTAGATCTTGAAACTGTAGAGTTTGAGGATAGCTCTTTTACAGCCGCTTTAAATAATTTGTCGGCGGAAATGAATGAAAAATTCACCAGCCTTAATTCAAGTTTGACTAGCCAGAGTACTGAATTAAATGAAAAATTGACTTGCCCATCGGCTGAGATCAATGGCAGGTTTGCTAATTTATCTGGTGAATTAAATCAAAAATTGGAAAGCCAGTCGGCAGTAATAAATGACAAATTGGCAAAAGAGTCCGAGGAGCTCAATGAGAAAATAAATAACCTGAAGTCAGGCTTATAGACTGAGATAAATGACAAGTTGACCAGTTTATCTGGTGATGTGACCGGATTGAATGAAAGGTTGGCCAACCTGTCTAGCGAAACGAATGAAAAGCTAACCAACTTGTCGGGTGACGTGGTTGGGTTGAACGACAGGCTGGCTCAGCAGGAAACAAGGGCAGTGATGTTGGAAGAAGAGTTTGAGAAATTAGAAAGGAGGTTGGAAGAAAAAGTTCAGGCAGCCGTTAGAAAGCATATCACCCAACAGCCATCGATAGAAGAGGAAGGACGTGAACATGCAGTAATAGAGAACCGAGCCAGAATAAAGCCACCGACTTTTGATGGTAAGTTGTCCTAGGCGAACTACCTCAAGCAGTCCAACGCTGCGGCTAGTGCCAATGGGTGGTCCACGAGAGATAAGGCTGTTGCTCTAACAGTAGCCCTCTGGGGTGAAGCTCTGGAAGTCCTCCAGACCCTAAACGCTAACGACCCTTATGATTTTGACCTATTGGTAAGCCGGCTGGAGATGCGGTTTGGCCATGCCCACCTCGAACAGGTATATCGGTCCCAGCTGAAGAGCAGGAAGCAGAAGGCAGCCGAGACTATTCAAGAGTTCGAGACGGGCGTTGCCAGGATGGTAAGACTTGCTTATCCAACAGCCCCAGAAAGTTTGTTGGAGTACTTAGCAGTCCAAGCATTCGTCAACGGCTTAAGGGACTTAGAGCTTCAGAGAGCGGTGCGCCTTGCTCGCCCCAAATTGCTGGTGGATGCACTAACCATAGCATTGGAGTTTGAGGCGGCTACCGAGGCTTCTCGTAGCTATGGATGTGTCCAGACCAGGCGTACCACCGACCGTGACAAGGTGTGCCACAGAGACCTAGAAGGTGTTCTCTCAGGGGTTGCGAAGGCTTTAGACTCGCAGAGAAGACCCTTCCGGGGTAGAAACTGCGGGGAGCCGGCAATAACTGCAAACTTGGAGAATCTTGTTTTAAAAGTCCTAGAATCCCGGAAAAGAAGACATGTGCGGTGCTGGAGCTGTGAGGAGCTCGGATACATTAGGAGATCCTGCAAAGGAAAGGTCGCTCCTGACACAGGAAAAATAGAACACGCCAATACCCGGAGGATAAAAGCTTCCTGGGGCAGTCACCAATGTGCTTCCCCTCCTCCTGCTTCCCCAATAATGGTAACCTCCTTGGGACACCAAGACGACAGCTCATATATGGATGGCAGCGTCAACGGCAAGAGGCACATGATGCTGATTGACACTGGAGCTACGAAGACTATAGTCTCTTCAAGTATGGCTGGCAAGAAAAGACTGACGCCTTCCAGATGGCAGCTGAGGACTGCGACCGGAGAAGAAGCCAAGGTATTCGGAGAAACCGAGGTAAAGTTACAGTTAGGCTCAAACCGTGTCAAACACTCAGTCCTAGTGGCTGAGGTTGAAGAAGATGTAATCTCCTGGATGGACCTTATGAACGCGTATGGCTTTCAGCTCGACCTGGAACGGAGGAGTGTCAAGATGAGTGGAGAGGTGCTGCCCTTATGGAGTCGGGGACCAGCCGGTGTGGTAGCCACTGTGGAACAGGGTGTAAAACTTCCTTCGAGGGATAAGCGCTCAAGTATTCTTCGAAAAGGCTCTAAGGTTGGGACTTCGACATCGATTACCTCGTTGGTTCGGCAGGTGACTACGAAGGGCGAGCTGAAATACAAGCAGAAGGACAGGGGGTTTGAAGGCGTCGATCCGTCATTGCTTCGAGAAGAGAAACGAAATCACCCTATCGCTGTCAATAAGAGACACGTCGCCAGAGATTGGATGGGGAGACAAAGCTGGAGCAGGGCCAACCAGGGTGGATACGAAGAAGGAGAACTTGCTTGGCTCTACAACCCAAAGGGAAGGCGAGGACCATACGTGATAAAGAAGCACATCAACGATCTGGTCTACAGTGTGTTTAAGTATCCCAAAGGAAAGCCCATTATCGTCCATAGATCGCTTGGCACCATATACGGGGAACTATGAAGAAGAACAGGTGCAGCGGATAACGGAAGAGACCTTTCATTCGACCTAGGGAGCAGGCACGCATGGAAAAGAAGACATCCAGGAGGAATGTCTCTAAGGAGGGGGCAGTGTAAAGTTAAACCGATAAGCAAATAAAAAAAACATATGGCGTAACCTCCCGTACCGTTTGTTGGAACAAAATAAGCGGCTGGAAAGAACTGTTTGTGTCTAGATCATTCCATGATGCCATAGAACTGCCCACATTGTTCTGGAATATTCCAGGCCTGACTATTTACGATTATATGTAAGGGGCAGTGACTGAACGAGTTAGGGTCTGGCCACACATGTCCGCACCGTAGCAATAATACAGGTTATGTTCAGAATATTTTTAATTTAACTTACATATTACCTTCAGTTATGCCTAAAGTGGCCTGTGTCTGACATGTGTGGCTTGAACTTTAGGCATAACTAAAGCTAATATGTAAGTTAAATTAAAAATATTCTGAACATAACCTGTATTATTGCTACGGTGCGGATCCAGTGCGGACATGTGTGGCCAGACCTTTAGTCGAAGTCTGTGTCTTGACTGTGTTGCTCAATTCATATTATTGTGTGTGTTTTAAAGTTATCATTTTTGTAACCTGCTCAAGTGTTTGAAGTGTGTTTTATAACAAGTTTTATAAATTCGTTGTCATTGATAACTGTATATTTTTGTTTAATAAATATTTGTTACCCACATAAGTGTTACAATATGAATTACACAGGTAAAATTACACTAAAATTAACAGTAATATAAATATAAAATATCTACATAGGTTGTATGACTATATAATTCAAATGATAAAAATGCATGAATATACTTACAATGTTGCTGATGGATATTGCTATATAAACCACATAAATATAGAAACTACCTAACTTATTATTAACTTATTAACCAGATATAGAAACTACCTAACTTATTACTCAAAAGTACAACAGCAAGTGAACCCTTTACTGCCTTTTCCCCTTTTCCTTTACAGTCATGAACTTGCCATTATACATTAGAGTAATGAGTTGGTTAGTTTCTATACATCTATGTGCTTAATATAGCAATATCCTCCGGCAACATTGTAAGTACTTCCATACATTTTTATAATTTGAATTATATACAATCATACAACCTATGTATTGTATGATACAACTTAAGTATTTTTATTACTGTTAACTTTAGTGTAATTTTACCTATGTAACTCATATAATTGTAATCCAATGTCTTTGTTGTTTGTAGGGCATGATTATGATAACAGTATCGTCTCAAAACAACATAATAAAGTTGTATAGTTGTATTTCAGTCACCATAATATGACTGAACCTCAAGAACTCTATAATAACATTTATACTAACAGTCAAGAAAACATAACTATATATATATATATATATATATATACATATAAGTTTTTTTTATTTTTAACTACATTAAAAAAACGTCATGTTTAATGAAAATCAAGTCTTCTTCAATATCAGGTAAGCTTTATCATTATTAAAATGTTCTGAGGGGGCTTAAATGGGGAAGGGACCTTTTTTATTTTCCTATAAAGTACCTTTTTATTTGTTTATATTGTGAAATAAACTGTCTCTCGTTTCGCCTTAAAATAAGAAATGGTTAAATATGAAATATGACAAACATCAAGTAAACATAAATAGGAGAAAAAAAGAAAAATATTCCGTCAACTCATAAAACAAGTTGAGCCCACGCATACGCAGTACGCCTTTAATGAAACCATTGTTTATAATTAAAGCCGTTCCGTTCATTTGAAAGAAATTATTTGTTTCATGGTAACTAAATGGTTTTCAACGCCTACATCGAGTAAAAAATTTTAATTAATAATAACAAAAATTAGAGAAAATAAAAACAAAAATAAGTAATGAATGTGGAAAAATGTGTGACTTTGAGAAATTGTAATTAACAATCTAAGTAAGTTGGTAATTAAAAGTTGTGTGTTGGCCCACATCGCACAAGATTTTTTTTATAATAAATTGGTAACTTTCAAAGCAGCAGAATCTTATTTGTACATTTAATAATAATCAAATCATGTTAATTACTCATTCTTCACTCCTTTTATTATCCTTAATTATTCATTTTTACATATTTATAAAGCCATACTTTAGCTAATTTTTCTTTTTTTTTTGTCCACACTTGTACATTTATTGAAAGAAAGGGTGAGAAATTTCAATTTCGGGTTTTAAATTAATCATTTTAAATAAAATGTAATTTACGTTTATTTTACAATAAATTCGTAATTTCTTAATAGAAACTGCATAAACTTATTTGTTGTACTGCATAAAACCTTAACCATTTTTTTTTATTTTGTTCGGTATCCCTACCTGGCCATGTGTGGCATACGGGGGGGGGGTACTCTAGAGGTGTAACCAACCTATTCTAACCTTGGTGGGTAGGTCGAGATTTATTCCGTGAGGCCTCCACGAAATAAAAGTCAACCATCCCAGGGTTTACGGGATCCCCGAAAATCCTATTTTTAAATTTAACATCCTACTTCCATTTACTATTAATTATCGTAAATAATAATTATTGTTTTTATTTCTTTTAATAAATCTCATGAAAAATAAACTTTTTGTTTCAAAAACATTAATTATTTTAACTTTTGCCCCATGGAACAGAAATTATATCTCATGCTTTACTGCCAATAGGACAAATGTCTGAAGATGCGCAAGAATCTTGTAATAAATACATTAAAAGATATCGAGAAGACTTCACGCGAAAATGCAGCAGAACAAAGACAATGGAGATTCTTTTTTTACGCTTATTAGTGGCATCTGATCCCTTTATTTCAACTTTAATATTTATTATTTATTTTCTGCAGTTTACTTTATAATTTAATTTTTAAATAAATAAGTACAATTTTTAATATTTAATTTAAAAAAAGTTATCTTAATTTAATTTTTTTTTTTTTATCGTAATTATTGTATTTTAATCATTTTATTTATCTTAACTTTTTCAATTTTTTTTTTTTAAATAACGTAAAGTCTAGTTGTTGAATTAAAAAATACGGAAAATGTCTCTCTCAATGTCATTAAAAGTGTTACAAGAGAAAATAAAAAATTTTTGTTTTTAAATTAACATTTATAAATTTGTTATTTTTTCTATTTAAAAAATTATGTTTTTGTTGAAAATAGCTAAAATAAAAATGTTTATATCAATTGTAATTTAAAATTGCTGTAATTCTCCAATTATTTTCAATAATATACATTTGCCATATTGAATCCGCCATTTTTTTTCAATAATATACATTTGCCATATTGAATCCGCCATTTTTTTCAATTTCGACTTTGGATTCGTAATCAGCGACCTAAAAAACCCTTTTATACTAAGTTTCATACAAATTGAATAACGTTTTCATATTTTGACCAGCTTTTTGTGATCTTGCATCACTGGGTTTTTCAAAAACGGCTTTAACGATTTTGATCAAACTGGGTACCTGATGTATGTGTAAGGAGCTATAGTCAAAATCTTTGACACTACTAAGGTTCTCCCTTTTAAAGTCTCGGCTGATATAAAAATATTTTATCTTATTATATATACCTGTCATGAGTACATCTTCTTCCTTATCGTACTGAGGATATAAGAAAAAAAGAAATGTCTGATACTCTTTTAATAATTTTATTAGGAACAAATTAACACTCTAACAACTTTATTTTAAATTAAGCACAACATACACGTAATAACAATTACTTCACACACAGCAGTCAAATTCAACTCTCTTTTTTTTTTTTTTTTTTTTTTTTTATAAAGTCAATTCGAGGTAATTGTTCACGATCGATTAATCGAATTAATCACTGCACATGTGATGACTCTTCTCTGACTCTCAAATGCGCCCCCCCTCTCTCACATTACTCCCCATTTTTCAAAAGGGTGCCCAGAATGGGTGCCCTTTTTCTCTATCTAGGAGAAAACCGCTTCGGGGCTCGTGTAATCCTACCACTTCTTGTCCTCATTGGTGTCATCTCTTCGTTAGCTTGAATACCCTCCTCCGACTCTAACTGGTCGACTGATTCTTCTAAAGCTGCCGCCTCTGCTCTCTTTAGGTCCGAATATTCATCAACCACTTGATACTCGTCAGGGCTGTCTTCCTTCTGTGTGGGACCATCCTCTTGACGAATTTCCTCTGCTTTACTTGTTGGTGATACTAGCCTGCTGCCAAAATCTCGTGTAGCACGTTCCTCGAGTCTTTCTCTTCCTGGAAGGTATAGATATGAGCCGTCGCTGTCACTACTTTCGTCGTCTTCATTCCGCTGGTCATCATCGCACTCTAGGTCCCCTTCCAGATCCGTTGAGTTTTCTGCGTCATCAAAGCCGAAATTCTGTGGACTGAGTTTTAATCTGTCGATATGCAGCACGTCGTGTTTACCTGGTGCCTTCTCAATTTCATAGGTTACTGGGCTCAGCTTTTCAACAACTCGAAAAGGACCGTTCCATGGAATTGAAAACTTCCGGCATTGCCCTAACGGATTGGAACTTTTCACATATACCCAATCACCAGACTTCAAATCTCTCAACCTCCTACCCTTATTGATTCTCTCAGCATTTTGTTCTTCCAATCTCTGGCTAGTTCTAAGTGCAAAAAGGTATGCCTCCTGGAGCCGTTTTACCAACTCTTCCAAAAAGTCATGACGTGCGGCATTACTTTTAGGCTGTAAATCACAATCAAAAGGTAGTATTAATTCTCTTCCGTAAGTAAGAAAATTAGGAGTGTAGCCGGTACCACGATGGGTGGAACTCCTATATGCCGCCAATGCAAACGGTATGTACAGGTCCCAGTTATTGCCTTTACTGTTGACATAGTGAGAAACGCTGTCCATGAGCGTCCGATGAAATCTCTCCACTCTACCATTAGAAGAAGGTCGGTATGCTGTAGTCTGTATTTTCTTTGTCCCAACGATTCGACAAGTTGCCCTCAACAAGTCCGATGTGAAGTTGGCGCCCCGATCTGTCAAAAGGAGTTCCGGAGCTCCATGCCTTAAAACTACATTTTCTACGAACACTCTCGCAACTTCTTCTGTGCTTGTGTTCTTTACAGGAATAGCCTCAGCATAACGAGTAAAGTGGTCCACAGTAGTTATGAGATACTTATTCCCTCGGGCCGTCCTCGGGAGAGGGCCCAATATATCCATTGCTATGAGTTCCTCGGGTCGAGTCGCCTGGTAAGGAGGCATAATCGGCACCTTGGGAAGGAGTCTTCTTCGAGCGCAGCCTTCACATTTTGCTATATAATCTTCGATATCAGTTTTCATTTTGTCCCAGTAGAAATTCTTCTCAGCTCTTTGTAGAGTACGATGAGAGCCTCCATGACCTCCACAGGGCTCATCATGGAGCCAATACATTACTCGGCGTACCAGTCCACGAGGAACTAAAACTCTTCATCGCTTGTCTTCTACTCGAAACTGAAGCCCATCTTCGTCAAAACGACACATTTCCTCTCGGGTTTCTGCGAATTTCTTACAAGCCGGATCTAACTGTTGTTCTCGGATAAATTCTTCTCTCGTAACTGGTCCCTTCCCGCCAGTTTCTATGACCCGAACAGCTTTGCTGAGAGCATCAGCGTTACTATGGTTCTTCCCAGGTTTGTACTCCACTTCGAAGTCGTATTCGGCCAACTTAATCTGCCATCTCAATAGCCGGGAACTGGGCTCCTTGAGGCCTAGGGTCCATCTTAATGGGGCATGATCGGTGATTACTGTAAATCTTCGCCCATAAAGGTAACACCTAAACTGTGATACTGCCCAAACAACGGCGAGAAGCTCTCGTTCGGTTGCTGAATAATTCCTTTCCGCGCTGTTAAGTTGCCGAGACGCATAAGCTACAGGTTTTTCATATCCGTTTATTTTTTGCGCTAGTACTGCTCCCAGAGCCACACCCGAAGCATCTGTTGACAATAGGAAAGGAAGCGAAAAATCTGGATAACTCAACACCGAGTTTCCTTTGAGACAGGAACGAAGATCTTCAAAGGCTGAGGTTCGTTCTGGTGTCCATTCAAACTCAGTGTTTAATTTGGTAAGTTCCGTCAACGGTCGAGACCTTTCAGCATAATTTGGGATGAATCTTCTGTAATACCCAGACAGCCCTAGAAAGGCCCTGATTTCCTTCACATTACGGGGTCTAGGATATTGCTCTATTGCTTTCACCTTCTGTGGATCAGGTTTCACTCCGTCCCTAGAAATGAGATGTCCAAGATAGACCAATTCAGGTTTCATAAATTCACATTTCTTAAGGTTTACCTCTATGTTTGCCTCTCTAAGCCTATTCAGGACGTTTCGTAGGCGCTGATGGTGTTCTTCTGGGGTTTCAGCAAATATGATAATATCATCAAGATAAACTAGGCACTCCTCACCTAATAGTCCACTAAGTAGTCTGTCCATGAATCGCTGAAAGGTGGCTGGTGCTCCGGCTAACCCGAAAGCCATTCGGAGGTATTCATAATGTCCCTCAGTGGTGCTAAATCCTGTTTTTTCGCGGTCTTCTGGTCGTATGGGCAATTGATGGTACCCACTCTTCAAGTCTATTGTGGTAAACCAATGACTCCTCCCCAGTCTTTCAAGGGTTTCATTTATATTCGGCAGTGGGTAGGTGTCTATTCGCGTCACAGCATTGAGCCCTCTAAAGTCTGTACAAAACCTATACCTTGGTTCCTCCCCTGGAGCCACCTTCTTCTTTACTATGACGATTGGAGCTGACCATGGACTAGTAGAAGGCTGGATCACTCCTTTCTCAAGAAGCTCCGCAATTTGCTCTTTCACGATAGGACGAATGCTATGTGGCGTTCGGTAGGGTCTAACCGCAATTGGACGAGCATCCCCAGTATCGATAACATGCTCGACATAGTTGGTACAGGTTGACTTTACCTTCTCACCCGTTGTTATTCCTTTTCTGTACTCTTCTATGACATTTAGGAGTTCTGATCGATTCCACTCATCCAAATGTTGCAACTTCTCTTCTAGAAGCCTACTCCAGTCTTCTTCTACACCCTGTCTGATAACCCTAATGAGATGTGGATCCTCTTCGGAATGGATTGCTTCTACCTCTCCCACAACCGTACCTCGGGACAATTTGACCTCACTATTAGAGGCATTTACAAGTTTGACAAGGACGTTTCGTCCTCTCGGAGCCACTATTACTCTAGCTGATCTAACGATTCCTCCAGGGAGAGGGACTGGCTCGAGGATGACTTCCTCATCATCGACCATTCCTTTAATTCTAGCGGGAGCAATAAGCTCGCTACCTGGAGGGACAACAATAGTTTCTTTTATCCGGACGGTGGAACTCTCCTTGTCCTTCCCACCTTTAAAATTAGAGGCTTCCACTGAGTTCACATCGGCCGTACAGAGAACTTCTGGTAGAACAATTCCCTTCTTAACGTTAATGTTTGCAGCTAATTTGTTAAGAACATCCATACCAAGAATGCCATCCGCACCATACTTAAGGGGCGCTATCCATACCTCATGCTTGACTGAAGATTGTGCCAATCTAACCATTAAAGTCTGCTTCCCAGTAATAGACCTTTGTACTCCCGTTACTCCTGTAACAGTACTGCCACCGTCAGGGTCAACAGAAACACCAGGGATTGGTTCATTCAAAAGGGTTATATCGGCGCCCGTATCGACAAGGACTCTTCGTTTCTGATCGTTGAACATGACCTCAATGATTAAAGGAGCGTGCTTCTTCTTATTTGCTAATGCCACACCAACCCTACCTCCATTATTCGCGGTCCCCGAGGTGGAGGCCTTCACTCGGGACCTTTTCAGTTTAACGGTTCCGGAACAGCTTTCTCGACAGGATCAGACACGTTTGCTTCGCCCTTTTTGCACAGGCGCCGTACATGCCCGAACTCCCCGCAACTGAAGCATTTGATCTTCGGGCATTTCTCAAGGAAATGGCCTTCCTCTCCACATCTGCGACAAAATTCGCCTATCCACCTCTGACAATCTCGCATCCAATGTCCACGCTCACCACATTTGGGGCAGGGTGTTCTGGGAATGTTTTCTCTTAACCTTCGATCATAATGGGGACTGCCTTGGCGTCTAAAATCAGGCTGGATTTTTCTGACAGCTGGACACCCTGAACGGTCGGAGCTACCCGGATCCCCTTTTCCTAAACAACAAATCGACCCGTTATCATCTTCTTCTGCATGAATATGCCTAATGCAAAACTGTTCTCCCTGTTCATACTCGGACGACATCCTCTCGGCCATAGTGACTGCACTCTCTAAGTTGTCGACGTTTTGTCCCTTCAAAAATCGACGAACCGGGGTTTCCGTACCGAGTTGAAACATTCCCAGCACAACTCTGCGCATCACCGCTCTGGCTCCTTCCCTTTGTTCTTCTGAAGGCAAACCGTCAATAGGGAATGCCAAAATACCCGCTTCTTCACAACGATCTGCATAGGTGCGGTAATCTTCCTTCACTTCTCTTTTTAGTTTTAATAAAGTCC
Organism: Aelia acuminata; assembly: GCA_911387785.2. Taxonomy (NCBI): domain Eukaryota; kingdom Metazoa; phylum Arthropoda; class Insecta; order Hemiptera; family Pentatomidae; genus Aelia; species Aelia acuminata. Next base: position 54,762,538 of record OU426979.1, read on the forward strand.
TCATATCCGCTAGAAGGTCTCTTTCCTTGGAGAACCTTTTTTTAAAGAGGGTCTTTACATCTTTCCAATCTTTACATGCCCTAAATTCGGCCCCGTGTATTCTAAGAAACCTTTCCGCGGTCCCTTTCATCTTTGATAAGAGCACCTCCTTCCTATCCTCATCACGCCATCCGCTACGCACCGCCACTCTTTCAAAACGATCTAAATACAATTCGGCATCGCCAGGCTTAATGCCATCCCCTGACCATTCTGGAATCTCTTTGGTATATAGTCGCTCGCGAACTCCTGGCGGTCGAGCTATCTGCTCTAACGAAAATTTTAACTCTTCATTTTGTAATTTTAGTTGTGCTATTTCAGCTCGCTGCTTCTCAATCTCAACTTGCCTTTTTAGTTCCTCAATCTCCCTGATTAACTTCTCCTCACTCATTTTTGACCCTTAAATAACCTAGAAAAGCTCCTTTAGTTACGATAAAATGCACCCCACACCTGACACCAAATTGTAAGGAGCTATAGTCAAAATCTTTGACACTACTAAGGTTCTCCCTTTTAAAGTCTCGGCTGATATAAAAATATTTTATCTTATTATATATACCTGTCATGAGTACATCTTCTTCCTTATCGTACTGAGGATATAAGAAAAAAAGAAATGTCTGATACACTTTTAATAATTTTATTAGGAACAAATTAACACTCTAACAACTTTATTTTAAATTAAGCACAACATACACGTAATAACAATTACTTCACACACAGCAGTCAAATTCAACTCTCTTTTTTTTTTTTTTTTTTTTTTTTTTAAAGTCAATTCGAGGTAATTGTTCACGATCGATTAATCGAATTAATCACTGCACATGTGATGACTCTTCTCTGACTCTCAAATGCGCCCCCCCTCTCTCACAGTATGTATATGCCAAAGATGTGATAGCCAACATTTCATCAAAATTGATCAACCAGAGGGAGGAGTTTACTTAATAAATTTTGTATCATTTTCACGTGTTTTTTTTATTTACTCAAAAACGGCTTTAACGATTTTGATCAAACTGGGTACCTGATGTATGTATATGCCAAAGATGGATAGCCAACATTTCATCAAAATTGGTCCAACGGAGGGGGCACTTTATTTCATAACTTTTATTATCTCAAAAACGGCTTTAACGATTTTCAAATCCGTCATGTCTAATGAAAATTAGGTGTTCTTTAATATCAGGTAAGCTTATAATTATTAAAATGTTCTGAAGGGGCTTAAATGGGGTAGGGGCCTTTTTTGTTTACTATAAAGTACCTTTGCTTTTGTTTATATGGAGAAATTAACTGTCTCTCGTTACGCCTAAAAATAAGAAATGGCTAAATATGAGATATGATAAAAACCAAGTAAACATATAGAGGAGAAAAAGAGAAAAATATTCCGTCAACTCATAATATGCGTTGAGCCCACGCATACGCAGTACGCCTTTAATGACATACTATTGTTCATAATTAAAGACGTTCAGTCCATTTAATGGAAATTATTTGCTTCATGGTAACTAAATGAAATTTTCAACTAGTACATAGAGAATTATAAAATCGGTCGACTTGGACGCATTGCCGAATTATCTCAAGTAAAAACTTTTATTTAATAATAAAAGAAATTAGTGTGTTTCATAGAGCCAATGAAAACAAAAATAAGAAATGAATGTGGGAAAATGTGTAACTTTGAGAAGTGGCATTAACACAACGCATTAATTTCAAATCTTAGTAAGTTGGTAAGTGAAAGTTGTGTGTTGCGCGCACGCACCAGATTTTTTACTAAAACATCGCTCTGGATAGCATGGTTATTGGTAGTATTATCAATGATTTTTTAAACATAAAATGATTTTAATATTAGGGACTCCCCATCACCAAAATTCAAATGGGATATTAAAACAACAAGAAAAATGACCTGAATAACATCATTATAGATACATGCCGAAGAATTCCAAAAGCGTATATGCTCGAAATAAAATGAAAATTGTATGTGCGGTCCAACTACCATCTTTGTAAATATATATATTTTTCATAGCACCACCACCGATTACATAAAGACGACCGACTCATGTATGTACCGAAAGGTATGATTTTTACTTTCACTTACCTATATATGAAATATATAGTAAGTGGAATTATTGCGATCGTGAAAAATTTCGACTTCCGGTTTTCAACGGAAATACACGTTTTGGGGCCCCCTGAGTCAAAATAACCAAGTCCCGCGAAATGGTCTGTGTGTGTGAACAGACTAGCTCAAAAACTATAAACCGTGCGAACCTGAAATGGGTATTTAGAGTACGTATAAGCCCGCGAAGTGACAGCAAAAATTTCATCAAATTTGCTCAAAGGGAGGGGGTACTTTATTTAATAACTTTTTAAGTTTTTTTTGATTTTCTCAAAAACGACTAACGATTTTGATTAAACTGAGTATTTGATCTATTTATATGCCTGAAATATGACTGTAAAAATTTCATCAAAATTTTCAACCGGAGGGGGGGACTTCACTTAATAAATGTATCATTTTCACATGTTTTTTTTATTTACTCAAAAACGGTTTTAACGATTTTGATCAAACTTGGTATTTGATGTTTTTATATGCCCGAGATATGACTGTAAAAAATTCATCAAAATTGATCTACGGGAGGGGGGACTTTACTTAATAAATTTTGTATCATATTCACGGGGTTTTTTTATTTACTCAAAAACGGCTTTAACGATTAACAAAAATAAGATATGAATGTAGAAAAATGTGTGACTTTGGGAAATGATATTTAGCAAAACACGTCAATTTCTAATCTAAGTAAGTTGGTAAGTGAAAGTTGTGTGTTGCGCGCACGCACCAGATTTTTTTATTGGGGAACCCCTTCCCCTCAAGAAAATTCAAATTGGATATTTCTTTCCAAATCAACACCCAAGGCAACATAATGATAGACAGATATGAGAATAACCATTAAATAATGTAAAAGCACATAACTTTTTTTATTAAAACTGTTAAATAAAAACATTTATTATTTAGGTTACAAAATAAAAGTTATGAAATAACTGTTTTGAAAGACCATATTATAACACAAGTAAAAGTTAAAAATATACATTTTTCTTTAATCGTTGAATAATGGTAACATTACTAAACTGAAATGAGTGAAGAAAGTGAAACATTTTGCAATAGAGTGAAGAAAGTGATTTGCCTTCTTAATTAGTAATAAGTATAAATTAAAAAATAATTTGAAGTTGGAAATTAAATGCTTTTAAATGTTTCTTAACATTGTAAGAATTTATTTTAACAAAATAAATTGAAATGTGAATGAATTATTGGTGGAAATAACCAATATATTTTAAAATTTAAATATAATAATAATTACCTTCCTTGTTTATAACCTGCACTTGTTTATAACTGCACTACTTCACAACCATGCTTATAACCTACCAACAACATACCATAATCTCCACAACATCCTAATTTTGTTCATATTCTGGTTAGATCTGATCATGTATTACACGATTACAGAAAAAAAAAGTAGAATTTACAACTCTCGTGAAATTACCACACTCGCTTCGCTCGTGTGGGTAAACGTTTCACTCGAGTTGTAAAATGATCTACTTTCGTCACTTGTATAATAAATAACTATTATCGATCAACACATGATAATAAAAGTTAAACTTTTACTTTTAAATGAAAACAGTTTACTGGTTCATTCGATCCCTGATTTTTTATATTCTAAAAAATTAAACTTTTCAAACAAAAGAAAACTCTGGTATTACTTCGGATAAGTAACTCCAAGATGGCGGCCGGCGTGAGTAAACAACAAGGTATTCTGATCACGTCCTAACCAATGATTCAGTTCGGGTTTACCGAGAGTTCCCGACTGTTCAACTGTTTTTATTCTGACCTTTTAAAAGATTCTTCAAAGAAAATATGCCTTAATTTATGAATAACTTAAAAGCAAGATCTTCAGGGCCAAATTTAATATCAAAACTGTTTTATAAGTGCACAAGTACAAGTTTTCAAACTACCAAATACCAGCATTGGCATCAGTTTTTTTCTTGTTTTTGTTTTTTTGTTCTTTTATAGGAACCAATAGTGTCTACAAAATAAACACTATCACTTTCACGCAATTCACTCAAACCTGCCACTTTTTAACTTGTAAGGCTCTATGCACACGGGATACTGGAAATTAACTAAGCCAGTTGCTAACTTGGGTTTCTGACCACGTACAGACTGATGGGTGACTTGGCTCCGTACACGAGGCTACTCAACTGCAACCGAAATCTCCAGTTCGTTCAGTGTTTTTATGGATATTGCTCGAGGAATGCGGGAAAGTTAAGTCATGACGAAATCTTTGGGTACACCCATTCTGAAACAATGGTCTAACCCACCATTTTACCTATTCCAAATAAATACAATTTGTTTTCTCTAATATTTTGTACAAATGATACTCAGTCATAAGATTGGACAGTGCCATCTATCAGCAATAACTAAAACTATTTGATAAATTATTCTAATGTCAATAGAATACGCTATGTGTAACAGAACTAACAGATTTTCAGTTATCATGGTATTAGGATTTGATCACTGTTATCTCATAGCCTCAATTAGGTAAATACAATGTAAAAATAATTGTTAATGTGGAAAATAGACCCGACTTCCCCCATGCCTTCTCATACGTTTTACTTGAATTCAATTTTGCCAGGACCCCGACTTCTGCCCATGCCTTCCTGCTTCCTTGATTATCCAGGAAGGTTAAAATTGTACAAAATAGGTTCCATCTCTCCCACCAGCCGTTGAAATCAAAAAATCATCATCATCATCATTGGTGGCGCAAAAACCCGTCACCGAGTCTGGGCCTCCTCCAAAAGCTTCCGCCAGTTGGTTCGGTCTCTTGCGGCAGCTCTCAAGTTACGGGTACCCAGAAGAACCCGTGCATCCGCTGCAACGTAGTCGACTCACCTTCCATAAGGCCGTCCCACTCTCCGCTTGCCATGGAGCTCTCCATTCAACATGTTCTTTGGATTCTCGCTGTCCCCCATCCTAACCACGTTTCCTGCCCATCGAAGTCTCCCGAGCCTGATGAATTTAACCACATCGTTGTCACCATACAGCTCTAAGAGCTCCGAATTCTTCCTTCTTTCCCACATGTCTCCCTCACGAACTGGACCAAAAATTATTCTAAGTAATTGCCTTTCAAATACAAGTAGCATGGCTTCATCAGTCTGGTGAAGGCCCAGACTTCGGACCCATTCCTTCGGACGTGAGGACAGGACAAATCAAGGTCTTATAAAGGTTTCGTTTGGTTCTGTTCGATAGGTACCTGCTCCTAAAGTGTTTGGCCAGGCCAAAGTAGCTCCGCTTAGCTGCAGCGATTCTCCTATTGATTTCCTAGGAGATGTTATTTAGTGGATTGAATTCCGAACCCAGGTATATAAAGCTTTGCACCTTCTTAAATTTGTAGGGTCCAACCTCAAACAATTCAGCTGCTGCTCCTGTTCCTCCTATTCTCAAATATTTCGTCTTTGTTTCATTGATGATCAAGCCAAGTTTTCTGGCTTCTTCTTCAAGAGATAGGAAAGCACGTTCTAAGGGCACGTTCAGATCTGGCATCTTCAGCAGCTATGTCGAAGTCGTCTGCGTACCCCAGCAACTGCACTGTCAAAAAGTGTTGCCCGGGTTGGGATGCCTGTGCGGCGCACTGCTCGTTCCACGGCAAAATTAAAAAGAAGGCATGCAAGGGCATCTCCCTGTCTCACACCGCAGTTGGTCACAATGGGACCAGAGAAGTCGGATCCAATGCGAACCACACTGTTCGAGCCCAGCATAGTCTTCCGCACCAGACGAATCAACTTTTGGGGCACATTCATTTCCTCTGATGCCTGGTATAACTCCGGTCGGTTCACTCTGTCATACGCTGACTTGAAGTCAAGGAAAAGGTGATGTGTGCCTATTTTATATTCCTTAGCTTTTTCCAGTAGGCATCTCAAGGAGAAAATTTGGTCTATTGATGACCTACTCCTCCTGAACCCAGCCTGGTATCCACCTATCTCCCTTTCCGCATGTGGGGCGAGTCTCTCAAAAAGGATTTGATAAAATTTTGTAGGCAGTCGGCAGAAGAACAATGCCTCGATAATTTTCACACAGCATCCGATCGCCTTTTTTGTGTAGTGGACAAATAACTCCTCTTTTCCAAACATCAGGCATCCTTTCTTCCTCCCAAACTGTGAGGATAAGGTTGTGAAGCTCCTTTGTGAGTCTTTCGCCTCCGTATCGTAGTAATTCGGCCTGGATGCCATCTAGTCCTGGAGCCTTGTTCTTTAGAGTCATAACGGCCATCTCGACTTCGTCCTCATCTGGTGGCTCCTATTCATTTGAGAGATCTGCCTTCGAGTCGGCGTTGTCTCTCTCTTCTACGTCTTCTCTATATAGGGTATACTTGAAATGCTTCCTCCATCTCTCCAGGATGTCTTATTTTTCCGTTAGCAGATTGCCATCTTCATCCTTGCATAAGGTGACCCTAGGTTGGAATACAGATCTCCCTTCCTTAACTTTTTGAAAGAAGAGCCGACTTTCATGAAGAGTCCTGTAGCTCTCGACATCTTCCATTCTTTTATTCTCCCATATTCTTTTTTTCTTTCGATGGAAGTTATTTTCTTCTTTCCTTCAAAGTCTGTATTCTTCTCCTTGTGTGACGCTGGATCATCTTCCTGTAGGCTTCATTCTTCCTGGTTGTGAGAGCTAGGCAACGTTGTCAAACCACAGGGATCTCATGCTTCTTGGTTGACGTCCAAGTGTCTCCTCCGCTGCATGTTTGTTGGCTTCGGCTATACCTGTCCAGTGCTCCTCTGCTTTTCAACTCTTCCGCCAGTATAGTCTCCGCCTAACATTGCCGGTAAGCTGCATTTTGCTCAACGTTCTTCAGCTTTGAGACATCGTATTTCTGTAGTATTGGGCCTGTTGTTCTTCTTTTCGTTGATATCCTTGAACGGATCCTAACGATGCTAATGAAGGGATCTGAATCTACGTTGGCTCTCCTGTAGACTCTTACATCAATAAGATTAGATCTACGGCGTGAGCTTATCAGAATGTGGCCTATTTGGTTTCTGACGGTTTGATTGGGTGATCTCCAGGTAGCTTTATGAATTCTTTTCCCTGGAAATAATGTGCTACCGTCGACTAGGCCATGTGCTGCTGAAAAATCGATGAGCCTTAGACCATTCCCATTTGTGTTTTCATGCAAGCTGAATGCTCCTATTTTTGGGCGGTAGGCATTTTCCTGGCCAACTTGGGCATTGAATTCTCCCAAGACAATCTTGATGTCACTTTCGGGGCAACTTCTGAAGGCTTCTCTTATTGCATCATAAAACATGTCCTTATCTTCGTCAGGTGCAACTTCTGTTGGGGCGTGGCAGTTGATGAGAGAATAGTTAAAGAATTTTCCCTTGATACGCAGGTAACATAATCGGTGGAGATATGTGTGAACTTCCAGACCAGCTGACGTGCTCTTCCTCTGACCACAAATCCGGTGCCAAACGTGTGTTGCTTCTCATGGCAGCTGTAATATAGGGTATGGTGTCTCTTTTCAAGCGATCCACATCCAAGCCAGCGGACTTCCTGGATTGCTGCAATGTCAAATCTATAATTGTCGAGTTCTGGAAGGAGTGACGGCTCCTAGTCTTTACAATGATAAAACGTTCCAACAGGCAAGTCGTATTCCTGGGTCTATTCCTAATAATCAGTCCGGCTTCATTACTTTGTAGAGGTTCCCTAATAGTTACGTTTAAGGGGGATGAGTTATTAGCCGACTGCCCCCGAGTCAGATGGAGGGGCTGCTTCCTCAGAGCGCCCTGATGCACCCCTCATCCGAGGTGGCTACCTAGGGAAGGTGACCCTAGGGTGTGTACTGTAGTTGACGTTTGTCTATAGTGAAGGTTGTTGTAGTATGCTGTGAATCGTGCACTGTGTGTGTGTATGTGTGTTATATTTTAATAAATAATAAAACAACCTTTCAGTTAGCGAACTAGCAATTTAATGAATATTTTATAAAACAATTCAAATAATCATATGCCATTTTTCGACACATGAAGGTATCCCTCGATCTAACACCTCCCACTTTAAGCCGGAGGCTGATCGCATACCGCTGCAGCCTTGATAATTTGATCCGCGTGACGCGTATGGACTTTCCTAGTTTCCTCCTCTTCGACTAACTACATCCTGCTGCCTAGGACTCCAACGATTTTTCCCTCAGTCCAGGTTCTTTTATCAGCCCCTCCGTCGTAAGTTCTTACATAGACCTTTTCGCCTTCTTTGAAATATACTCGACGGCCGTGTTGACCGAATCGTCCTTTTCCATCCGGCCCCGGCCCATCTCCTTTAATACATCCAGCCGAGTTCGGATCTCACGACCTAGCATCAGCTTCGCCGGCGTCTCTCCCGTCGTGGCGTGAACTCCGGTCCTGTAGCGGAACAGGTAACAGCTTACGACAGAACACAAAGATTCGTTACCTTGCCTGGTCTTAAGGCTCTTCTGTAAGCCCTTTATAAAACTCTTAGCTGCGTTTTCAGCAGCACCATTGCTGGAGCGATGGTAAGGGGGCGTTTTCATTGCCTTGTTGTTTCGCTTACAGAAATCTTCGAAGACCACTGAACGAAACTGAGGCCCATTATCCGTCACAATAATCCTTGGTAAGCCAAATCGAGCGAAAACTTGCTTAAGTTTATCTAGAGTGCACTCAGCAGTCGAGCCCGTCATGCTAAAAACTTCGGGCCATTTAGAGAATGCATCCGTTACTATTAAAAAGGTTTTTCTCTTGATGGGCCCCAGAAAATCTACATGAATTCTTTCAAAAGAGCGAGAAGTCGCGGGCCACTTTGTTGGCTACATCTTCACGGGGTCATCTCTAAATGACATACAGGTCCGACACCGCTTTACATAGTTCTCAATATCAGAGTCGAGTGATGGCCACCAGAAATAAGAACGCGCCCTAGACTTCATCCTGCTCATGCCCTCATGGGTCTCATGTAGCTCATCCAACAAAGCGGGTCTTAACTTCCCCGGTATAACGATCCTATAGCCCCACATTATAACGCCCTCTTCCACACTCAACTCGTTCTTACGTCGAGCAAACGGCTTCAATGAATCTTCGCAGTTATTTGGCCACCCCTGACGGATAAAATCATACACTTTGCTCAGCTGACGATCTTGACGAGTATTAATTTTAATTTTGCCCCAGTCCACAGAAAAATTCTCGTTCAGCCAGTTTACGTAATCCATGTGATGATGTTCCGGTGGAGCCCTCCCTATCGGAAGTCTAGAAAATCCATCCGCTGGATTAAAAACCGCTCTTGGTATATTGAACTGCAAAGACAAAGCCGGACAGATAAAAAGCCCACCGCTGAAGTCTTCCCGCTGCCATCTCCGGGTACCCTTCTTTTCCCCAAACAATGCTACCAGCGGCTGATGGTCAGTAACCAAGATAAATCTGTTTCCCATCAAATATTGGTAAAATTTGGAAATACCCCAATAAATAGCTAAAGCTTCTTTATGGATGACAGAGTAATTTTTCTCGGCAGCATTCAATAAACGAGATGCATAGAAAACGGGTTTTTCTTCTCCAGAAGGAAGTACGTGAACAAGTACTGCGCCCAACCCATACCTTGAAGCATCACAGTACAGCTTAACGGGTAACTTGGGATCGAAACAACTCAGTGTAGAACCTTCCGCGACTTTATTTTTAGCTGTTTCAAAAGCGATTTGGCACTCAGAAGTCCAATTGAACTTGGTACCCTTTTTTAATAATTTATAAAGGGAACACACTATGTCTGCCAGACCCGGGACGAATTTCCCATAGTAATTTATCATCACCTACAAATGATCGAACTTCCGAAGGATTTTTGGGTACCGGTAAATCATGAAGAGCTTTCAATTTTTCCGGATCCGGTTTTATTCCAGCGCTGGAAATGATGTGGCCCAAATACTTTATTTCTTTTTGAAAAAACGAGCACTTTTTCACGTTCAGAGTAAACCCGGCCTCCAGAAGGCGTTTAAAAACTTCACGCAAGTTTTTCATATGTTCCTCACGAGTCCTGCCTGATATTATGACGTCGTCCAGGAAATTTATAACCCCCTTTAAGCCCTGTAAAATCCATTGAACAGTTCTTTGAAATACTGCTACAGCTAACTTCGACCCAAAACTTAGCCTATTTACTTTATAAATTCCTTTGTGAGTGGACCATGCCAGGATCATCTTCGATTCCTCATCTAGCTCCAGCTGATTATATGCCCTTACAAAATCAATTTTTTAAAAATAAATGCCTCCTTGAAGGGCATCCAAAACTTCTATAATGCGAGGTAGACGAAAATTTTCATCTTCCAAACAAGGGTTAACCGTGATTTTGTAATTAGCACACAACCTAAGCGACCCATCTGGCTTTAAAACTGGAACTAACGGCGTACCCCATTGGCTGTGATCAACTCGGCTAATCATTCCCAAATTCTCCAATTTCTCTAATTCTTCATCAACTTTTTCCCAAAAAGCAAAGGGAATGGGTCGGGGTTTGCAAAATTTTGGTTTTACATCGGATTTCAAACGTAATTTTACTTTATCAAACTTGTAACAGCCTAACTCTTCTCGGAAAAGATCCTTATATTCCGCGAGTAAGCTATCTAAGCACACAGTGTTGATCTCCTCCTTAAAATTTATTCCTTCAAGACGCAAGCCAAAAATTTTAATCCAATCACGTCCCATTAAACATATGGATCCCTTGGGAACAACTACTATTTGCCCTTCCGCTTCTTTTCCACGCCACACCACTTTGCCCTTTATTATACCAATCAGGGTAAGAACCTCTCCCCCGAATGCTTTTAATTTAATATCGGTCTTGAGTAATGGTAGATCGCTGAAGGTGGACCTATAAACATGTGACGGCATAATTGTTACCCCAGCACCTCTATCCACTTCTAACCTTAATGGTTTCCCTGCGAAAATAACGTCAGCCATCAACGGAGGAACTGAAGTTTCGGAATTCACCTTAAATATCTCCAACCGTGACACCGAGCTATCGGAAACCTGGTCATCCTCAAGGTGGTTCGTCCTACGTGACGGACCCTTACAGACATTCGCCAAGTGCCCTTTTCTTCCACATTTGAGACACTGGTATGACTTAAATCTACATTTCTCAAATGAGTGATTTGACTTACCACACACTTTACACTTTTCATCATCATTGTGGCGGCAGGTATCGACCATTTTGTCAACCTCCTCCGAAGGTTTGACCTTTCCCTTTTCCGAAGCCTCCCTTTGTAAGGCCAACTCATAAAAGTCAAGGAATGACTTGTCATCCGGATTCAGCTCGCACAACCTACCTAAAATAGAATTATTAGAAAGACCGCAAACAAATCTATCTTTTAAAATATTTTCTTGGCAATTGCCAAATTTACATAAAGCCGCGCCGTTTTTTACGCGCCTATACCAATCAGCGATAGATTCATTTAGGCCTTGCGACAATTCATAAAATTTAATCCTTTGCCTGAAAATAGAAATTCGTGAAACGAACTGCCTCGACATAATCGAACACAGTTCCTGAAAGGACTTTTCCTTTGGCAGAGCTGGATCACAAAGATCCCGCAGGCATCGATAACCATCTTTTCCTATTATGCTAATCAAAATGGATACCTTTTTTTTTCGTCTAAGTTGTTTACAATGAAAAATTCTTCTAGACGCTCTTGGTACATCCGCCAGTTGTCCTTTTCCACGTCGAACTCGCCAGGTGGCGGTAGAAGGAACCCCGCAGGCGCGAAACCCGAAGCTGAAGACTCGCCTCCCTTCCGAGGAACTCTAGCTTCCTCTTCTTCCGCCCAGTCATCTTGCCTCCTAGCCCCACGCGTGGCTTTTCTCGATGACATAAACCGCCTCGTCGCCAATTGTTATATTTTAATAAATAATAAAACAACTTTTCAGTTAGCGAACTTGCAATTTGATGAATATTTTATAAAACAATTCAAATAATCATATGCCATTTTTCGACACATGATCGTACCTCGATCTAACATGTGTAAATGTCCCCCCAACCTGGAGGACCAGTGCCTGATGCAGCCTAATGGCTGGGCGATTGGGCCGCCACTTCCCTACCATGGCAATCAAAAAATGCTCCTGTAAATAAAAACTGGAAACTCAAATCTCGAGGCAACCCGACATGCGAATCACCCAGGCGGCTAGTTACAAACGAATTCTGTGAATCACAAATCCCACAGGAGTGTGTGTGTGAGGACTAAGTGTATTCAACAGTGGAATAAAAAGAACACGTTTTAAAATGCACATATTGGGGTCACCTTTGCTGTAATGGTTAGTATAGAAACCTACAATACTAAAGGTCCCGAGTTCGAGTGGCCCTAGGATTTTTTAATGGGAGTAAAATTCTTGTCTATGCCGTCCCTCGGATAGGACGTAAAATTGAGGTCCCTAGCCTGTACTTGATGATCCCTGTCCTAATTATACTAGAATAGGCAAAATTTAGGACTCCCACTGTAGCATCGTCCGATTAGCCTTAGTGGCATAAAGTGAAGTTAAAACAAACAAAATGCACATATTGAATTTCAATTATTGTAAGTTAAGAATTTTAATATTATAAATAACAATTAATCAGAACATTTCGTTTCCCTGTACTTAGTGATTTATTAACTAACTTAACAGAAATTAGGACCACAAATATCAAATTAAGGTAGCGCACCCTTCGTGCCGGCCGGCCGTGATTCATGCTCTATCTCTAATCCCCTTCTATCTAAAATCCACTTTTCCTAATGTTGATGGATTGTGATGGACGTGAAACTTATACCAATTGAAACTCAGATAGTTTCAGTAACGTGTAGTACCACAACCATTGCGGACCAAGTAGCGCAACCAGTAGCGCCGTCCCATTGTAATGCATAGTTAGTGACTCAAAGTAAACCAGGAAATTCGCATCATTAATAAGTTTCTTTTTAGTATCCCCGTGTGCATAGGGTCTAACTGATAACCCTAGAAAAGCTTAGGATGCCTACTCCAAGAATCTAAGGAATGTTGTCATGATGTTGGATGTATTGAGTGTAAGCACTGTGATATGATAAATTTTAAATGTTTTATTTTTCTTTACTGGACACTTTCAATAAATAAAAATCTGGTGCGAAGCGGGCAACACACAACTTTCACTTACCAACTTATTTTGATTAGAAATTGATGTTTTGTTAATTGCCACTTCTCAAAGTCACACAGATTTCCACATTCATTTCTTATTTTTGTTTTTATTTACTCTATAGGAAGCTGGTTGAAGCATATACAGAAGGAGGCCTGGAAATCAGCAAAGAAAAACTGATTATTTGGCATTTAATAAAAATGGATGCTCCTCACTAAATGTTGGGGAATGGGAATTGACCCCAACTGACTGCTTCAAATATTTAGGCAGGTGGGTTTGGTGGGCAAAGACAGCAGCACCAAAAAAGACATTAGCGAAAAAGTAATAAAAGGAAGAAAGATTATTAGGACATTAAATTCTGTCTTTGGAGCAAAAATATTATTCTACAAACAAAAAAGAGAATCTTTAATTCATTTGTTGAAAGTTCAGTGCTGTATGCCTCGGATACCTGGACTATCTCAACCGACTCAGCAAGAAAACTTCTCGTCATGGAAATGGAGTTTTGGAGGTGTAGCTGCAGAATATCCAGATTGCAGTACGTCACAAATAACTTGATTAGGGAAAAAGTTGAAGAACCTCTAAATATCCTACACGCTACAGAGACAAGAAAACTGAGCTGGTTTGGCCCCGTCATGCGAATGGCAGATGACCGATGGCCCAAAAGGATGCTGAAGCATATACCATTGGGAAGAAGGAAGAGAGGTCGACCGGAGAAGAGGTGGGTAGAAGGGATAGACGAGGGGATGGCAGCCAGAGGACTCCGCGAGAAAGATTGGTTCAACACAAAGAAATGACAGCAAGGTTTATTAGCCAACGACATATGACCTTGGTTGTAATAAAGTCGTTTGTATTATTTTTGATGATATTTTCTTAATCAGCATTAAATTTTCTAAAAGATGAGATGGGTCTAGTTATTTTAAATCCACTTTCAGTGGGACTTGTAACGCGCTAAACCCAAAACATTTATTAAAACTTAAATTTTGAATAGCTTTTGAAAATTCCTCCCTCCCCACTGGAGCATCCTAGAAGCCGTCAAATTTCCTAAAAACTGCGGAATTCAGTTAGCTTTTTACTGGTGTAACCCATGATGCAATTACACTTCACCTTTTGAGTCTAATAGTAGTTTTTCTGATAAAAAACAAGCTAGAGAATGTCACTGCTGGGGCAATGAGGAAGCGCACTAGAGCCTGCATCCAAAGTAATGGATGCCGAACTTCCCATGAGTTAGAGTTAGTTTTACTTTTTTAGACTAGAAAGAACAATGTATGAATTCTAAATAATATAAAAAGGGTTATAATAATCTAAAATTAAAAAAAAAAACACTCCTTAGTTTAAATTAAAAAATCTGGTGCATGCGCGCAACACACAACTTTCACTTACCAACATACTTAGATTAGAAATTAATGCGTTTAGTTAATAGCCACTTCTCAAATGAACAAAACGGCTTTTATAACGAACAATAGTCTGTCATTAAAGGCGTACTCCGCATGCGTGGGCTCAACCAGTTTTATGAGTTTTCTGAATATTTTTCTTTTTTTCTCCCCCCACACCCCAAAAAGCCCCCACAGAACATTTTAATAATGATAAATCATATCTCGGCCGTATAAATAGATCAAATACCCAGTTTGATCGAAATCGTTAAAGCCGAAAGGTAAAAATTGGAAAAAAAAATTATGAAATAAAGTGCCCGCTCTGTATGACCAATTTTGATAAAATGTTGGCTATCACATCTTTGGCATATACATACATCAAATACCCAGTTTGATCAAAATCGTTAAAGCCTTTTTTGAGTAAATAAAAAAAAACACGTGAAAATGATACAAAATTTATTAAGTAAAGTCTCCCCTCCGGTTGATCAATTTTGATGAAATTTTTACAGTCATATCTCGGGCATATAAATAGATCAAATACTCAGTTTAATCAAAATCGTTAGAGCCGTTTTTGAGAAAATCGAAAAAAACGTAAAAAGTTATTAAATAAAGTACCCCCTCCCTTTGAGAAATTTTGATGAAATTTTTGCTGTCACATCGCGGGCATATACGTGCACTAAATAACCAATTTCAGGTTCACACGGTTTATAGTTTTTTAGCTAGTCTGTTCACACACACACACACACACACACACACACACACACACACACACACAGACACACACACAGACCATTTTGCGGGACTTGGTTAATTGGACTCAGGGGACCCCAAAACGTGTATTTCCGTTGAAAACCGGAAGTCGAAATTTTTCACGATCGCAATACTTCCACTTACTATATATTTCATATATAGGTAAGTGAAAGTAAAAATTACTTGCCTTATATAAATTAAACTTTTTTCGTAAAAGATAGAATGGTGAATATCTTAAGAACAATGTATGAATTATAAATAATATAAAAAGGGTAATATAAAATTTTTTGAGCATACAAAAATGTTGAAGATAAAAAATAATATTATTATTGTAAAACCATATTAAAATGGATTATTGCAGCGTGTATTCAAAATGTCCTCCATTACTTTGGATGCAGGCTTATCTTTAACATTTTTTATGAAGAATTTTATCAATTTTTAGTAGAAGAGAAGAAAAAAGTTTACTATATAATCACAAGTATACTATATATACAGGAAGATCTAAAATTATGTAAAAGATAGAATGGTGAATATCTTCTTCCCCAAAATTTTATTTAAAAATCTGGTGCGTGCTCGCAACACACAACTTTCACTTACCAACTTACTTAGATTAGAAATTAATGCCACTTCTCAAATGAACAGAACGGCTTTAATTATGAACAATGGTCTTTCATTAAAGGCGTACTCCGCATGCGTGGGCTCCACGAGTTTTATAAGTTGACTGAATATTTTTCTTTTTTTCTCCTCTTTTTGTTTTCTTTATTTTTATCATATCTCATATTGAGCCATTTCTTATTATTAGGCGTAATAAGAGACAGTTAATTTTTCCATAGAAACAAAAACAAGAGTACTTTACAGGAAAACAAAAAAGACCCCTTCCCCATTTAAGCCCCCTCAGAACATTTTGATAACGATAAAGCTTACCTGATATTAAAGAACACCTTATTTTCATTAAACATGGCGAATTTGATCAAAATCATTAAAGCCGTTTTTGAGATAGTCGAAAGAAAAAGTATAAATTGGAAAACAAGTTATGAAATAAAGTGCCCCCTCCGGTTGATCAATTTTGATGAAATTTTTACAGTCATATCTTGGGCATATACACACATCAAATACCCAGTTTGATCAAAATCGTTATAACCGTTTTTGAGTAAATAAAAAAAAACACGTGAAAATGATACAAAGTTTATTAAGTAAAGTCCCCCCTTCATTGATCAATTTTGATGAAATTTTTACAGTCATATCTCAGGCACATCAATACATCAAATACTAAGTTTAATCAAAATCGTTAGAGCCGTTTTTGAGAAAATCGAAAAAAACGTAAAAAGTTATTAAATAAAGTACCCCGACCCTTTGACCAATTTTGAAGAAATTTTTGCTGTCACATCGCGGGCATATACATACACTAAATACCCAATATCAGGTACGCACCGTTAATAGTTTTTGAGCTAGTATGTTCACACACACACACACACACACACACACACACACACACACAGACACACACACACACACACAGACCATTTCGCGGGACTTGGTTATTTCGACTCAGGGGACCCCAAAACGTGTATTTCCGTTGAAAACCGGAAGTCGAAATTTTTCACGATCGCAATACTTCCACTTACTACATATTTCATATATAGGTAAGTGAAAGTAAAAATTACATGTAATAAATGTTAATTTAAACATTACAATTAATAAATGCATTACAATTAATAAATGTTTTGTGTTTAGCGCGTTACAAGTCCCACTGAAAGTGGATTTTAAATAACTACAACTTATAGACTAATAATAACTAAAGTATAGGTAGACCCATCTCATCTTTTATAAAATTTAATGCTGATTAAGAAAATATCATCGTTTTTGTTTCTACGCTAAACCAAAGTAGAGAAAACTCATTTTGCAGGATAAAAAAATAAGATTTTAAAAATAAAAACAAAAAAAAAAATCTGGTGCGTGCGCGCAACACACAACTTTCACTTACCAACTTACTTAGATTAGAAATTGATGTGTTTTGCTAAATATTATTTCCGAAAGTCACACATTTTTCTACATTCATATCTTATTTTTGTTAATCGTTAAAGCCGTTTTTGAGTAAATAAAAAAAACCCGTGAAAATTATACAAAATTTATTAAGTAAAGTCCCCCCTCCCGTAGATCAATTTTGATGAAATTTTTACAGTCATATCTCGGGCATATAAATACATCAAATACCAAGTTTGATCAAAATCGTTAAAACCGTTTTTGAGTAAAAAAAAAAACACGTGAAAATGATACAAAATTTATTAAGTAAAGTCCCCCCTCCGGTCGATCAATTGTGCTTAAATGCTGGTTATCACATCTTTGGCATATAAATATATCAAATACCAAGTTTGATCAAAATCGTTAAAGCCGTTTTTGAGTAAATAAAAAAAACCCGTGAAAATGATACAAAATTTATTAAGTAAAGTCCCCCCTCCGGTTGATCAATTTTGATGAAATTTTTAAAGTCATATCTCGGGAATATAAATACATCAAATATTCAGTTTGATCAAAATTGTTAAAGCCGTTTTTGAGTAATTAAAAAAACACGTGCAAATGATACAAAATTTAGTAAGTAAAGTCCCCCCTCCGGTTAATCAATTTTGATGAAATTTTTACAGTCACATCTTTAACATATACATACGTCAAATACCCAGTTTGATCAAAATCGTGAAAGCCGTTTTTGAGTAAATAAAAAAGAACACTTGAAAATGATACAAAATTTATTAAGTAAGGTCCCCCCTCCGGTTGATCAATTTTGATGAAATTTTTACAGTCATATCTCGGGCATATAAATAGGTCAAATACTCAGTTTAATCAAAATCGTTAGAGCCGTTTTTGAGAAAATCGAAAAAAACTTAAAAAGTTATTAAACAAAGTACCCCCTCCCTTTGAGCAATTTTGATGAAATTTTTGCTGTCACATCGCGGGCATATACATACACTAAATACCCAATCTCAGGTTCGCACGGTTTATAGTTTTTGAGCTAGTCTGTTCACACACACACACACACACACACACACACACACAGACACACACACACACACACAGACCATTTCGCGGGACTTGGTTAATTGGACTCAGGGGACCCCAAAACGTGTATTTCCGTTGAAAACCGGAAGTCGAAATTTTTCACGATCGCAATACTTCCACTTACTATATATTTCATATATAGGTAAGTGAAAGTAAAAATCTATCTCCTAAACCGATTGAGATAGGAACGTTTCTGCGTCATTCTACCCCGTTTAACATGTAGTATTACCTAATTTTTTTTTTACACTATGTCTGGGACACCCAGTTTTTGAGTTTAACCATCTTCTTGCCGACGTGCGATATGTGCTTAATAATCATTGTGTTAGCAAGTTATGGTTTTTAAACTATAATCGGTTACAACTTTCGATCTGTTGGATGTAACGTCATGGAAATGGTCCCATTAGATATAGAATTCTAGAAACTATTGAAGATTGATATAAACTTTTTTTTTAACCTTTTTTCTATTCAACCTCCCTGAAGGGATCCCCTCTTAATTTGGGCGGACTCTGCAGATCTCGAATCTTACTCTTAATCTATCTTAATCTAGGTAGTAAAAACAAAAATTTCATGAAGGCACAATTTTTTTACCACATTTCTCTTTATCCAGAACTATGACGGGTGATAACATCTTATTGAGAAAATGCTGAAATTGGAGTTAGTCATTTTGTCACCTGGAAGGCTCATATACATTGTAATTCAACCAACTTCTTTTTCATAAGTACAATAAGAACACTTCAAATATTTTTGAGTGGCTTTCTTTTTCCAAAAACTCGCTGATAGCGAGCGAAAACACTCGACTATAGAAAAAGAAGTTTATGCAGTCGTAAGTACCTTGAAGAAATGGTTACATTTCCTATTGCGACATTATTTCAAAATAATTAGTGACGAGCGCTCTGTTTCGTTTATGTTTGAAATGCATCACCAAAATAAAATAAAAATGAAAACATACAGAGATGGCGCCTCGAGATGTCCTGTTATAATTTCGACATTATATACAGGCCGGGAAGTCAAAACCACTGAGGTATTTTCTAGAATGTGCAATACCATTCTGCCCAACAAACTGTAGCGGATCGATCTGGATCGATCAACGGAACTCCAGCCTACATTCATACAGACAGAGTGACTACGTTTACATCCCGGGAACTCCAGGAATTTTCACATAGTCGGGGGATAGCTACATCATTGTACAATCCTACAGACAATGGACAGATTGAATGGGAGAATGGAATGATTAGGAGGACTGTTTCACTAGCACTCAAGCAGCAAAACCGGGACGCATCTGATTGGAAATCAGTACTCCCCGATTCTCTCTATTCTATACGATCTCTGCTATGCACAGCTACTAATGAAACAACCCATGAAAGGATGTTTAAACACCAACGGAGATCTGTCAACGGCAACTCTCTACCTTCTTGGCTGGTTCCATCATCCATTATCCGTATCCGCTCTAGCAAGTATGAACCATTTGTTGAATCAACAGTATGCCAGGGTTCAACTGAATGATGGCCCTGGCAGCTTCATACTCGGATAAATGTCTAGTGGGGGCCATGAATCGAAATTTGAACAAAGTCTATTTCAAAACTTGCGGAAAAGCATGCTTCACTTGGAAGCAACTGCAGTAAAACTGACCAAACTGAGGAATCAGAGTAAAATCATTGATTTAATAAATTCCATTTCAAACGGGATTAAAAGCAACATCAATCACTGTTTGTAAACAATCCTTGGATCTTAAACAAATGAATAAACATCAAGAGGTGCTGTTCGATACTGAGAGGCCTGGTACATGCCTTATGACCAGGAGCCCTTTTCTCGCTATTATGAGTTCTTTAAATTTTGGTGAGGGTTTTTTACGTGTGAATAAGAAAGCTTATATTCATCCCCTTTATTTTACAGTTAAGTGTCCCTGAAGGGGCAGTAATGAGTAATGATGATTACATACGGATCTCGGAGGGGGGTACTTGCTCTCCTTATTCGCCCTGCTTGGGCTCTCCTTGCGATGGCGCTGTGTCGAATGGCGTGTGCCGTTGTCTCGGGCGCTATGCCGTAACGATGCGCCTGGCTGGAGGTCTTCTTGAGCGAGTGCCGGTAGGCCGTGTTCCCTGGCCGTCTATCACCCTCAATGGCAGCAGTCAGAGCCCCATCTCCTTATCATGGGGACGGCTGAAATCCACGTTAAAGGAGAGGGGGTGGCCACGCATTGGCCTGTGACTCGTAGGGGGGTATATGTAGTAAATGGAGCCCCTCACATAATCAATATATTTGTATACATTATAATAAAACTTGGATTTAATTTGTGTAAATCCAACAGGTGCATTTATTTAAGTAAAATGGGATTTATAGTTAAATTCTGTGATGGGCCGTTAATTTTGATCAAGAGTGTATATCTTAATATATATAAAAATCTCGCGTCACGGTGTTTATCGGGGGTAAACAGAAACTACTCAACCTATCTTTGTAACATTCGGCTCATTGTGTGTAGTTTTGTCCAACTTAAAAGTCTTTCGTGTTTATTAAGAAAGGATAGTTTTTACCTCGATTATTGGCCTCAATTTTCTTTTATTACAAATTTAATGCCTAGTATACTACAATTGAGTGGAATTTTTGTGAGTTCTATAAATTTCGAACAGAAGGCGGGGTAAGTTGATTTATTGACACAACACTTTATTTTCTTTCGATATTTACGGTGGGTAAGCATCCAACATCTAAGGGTAAGCATCTATTTTTTCCAGCTTGGTCTAGGAAAATTCGTGTTTATCCCATGGGCAATTATGTGTAGCCTTTTCACGTGTGGGGGAAACGTCGAATCTATTTGCTTTAGGAAAAAACAGGTTAACCAAAATCATTGTGCACCTATTAGCACTACAATAAATAGAAATTGTGAATTATAATAATAAAAAAATGTAAATTATTATTATAAAAAGTTATCTATCTCATTCATAAAATTAAATCTTTGTTTTGATAAGTAGTACCGTAAGAACATGCAGCGTGGCTTGAAGTTCCTCCCGCTCCGTGCTCGCTTTTGATAACCTGTTTAAAGGTATAACCTATTATGATATTTCATATTATCATATGTTATATTCTGAATTTAATTAATATGTGACAACACATGTTTGATATGGAGATGAAGTATGTAAAAGAGATTAGTTTTAGTGTGTTTAATAGAAGTTTTTATTTGTGAAAAGTAATTTTGTAGCCCACTGAACTTCTGTGAACATTAGTGAGGTGAGTTTTAGGACTTTAAGTAAGTCAGACCGTCCTCCAACACCAGTCGATGTGGATGTCTTAGGTGAGCTTGAAATTGCCTGAAATGATAATTCACAGGTCCTCGAGGGGGCTTGGGAATTAGTCACAGGTCGCAAAGGTCTATCAGAAGTCGTAAGAGAAGATGCCAACAAACCCAAACGACCTAATATCAATGAGCCGGTCACTGCCACACCCAACAGATAAAACTAGAAAATTCATCTAAACCACCTCCTAATTTCGTTAACGAAGTCAAAAATTACCCGCTTCTTATAGAGTTCCTGGAAAAGGTTATTGTCCTATCTTCCTTTAACCTAAAGGCAACAGGCAACAAAGTGTGTATTAACCCTGAAACATCCGACGCTTACCGTGCAATAGTAAATTTAAAAAAAAAAAGAAGATCTTCGTTTCTCACATTCCAGCTTCCTGATGGCAAATGCCAGCACATTGTAATAAACAATTTGCACTATTCAACTCCCAAATCAGTAATGACAAACGAACTAACATTAAGAGGTTATGAAGCGACAAATGTAACATGCTATCTACAGATTTAAACAGCCATTACCAATGTTCTTTATAGACATCACAAACCTTTCAATGATCAAATCTTCCAAATCAACTTTTCGTACTACACCCGAGAAGAACCCAGATAAAAAGGAGTGATTCCGCAGTGCGTCCATTGACAACAGTACGGTCACACAAAAACCTACTGCAACCACTAGCCTAAACGCGTGAGATGTGGCCAAAATAACCCAAGTGCTACATGACAGAAGACCTGAGTTACACCAGCTGTC
Source organism: Aelia acuminata (assembly GCA_911387785.2). Classification (NCBI taxonomy): domain Eukaryota; kingdom Metazoa; phylum Arthropoda; class Insecta; order Hemiptera; family Pentatomidae; genus Aelia; species Aelia acuminata. The sequence goes on from OU426979.1 coordinate 54,784,905, forward strand.
TGCGCCAAATGCAAAGGAGGAGCAAATCCAGCAAGTTATAGATGATGTGAGACTCTGAAGATATCAGTCTCTCGTTAGGTCTGTACCAAGCCAACCAACCGTACCATCAGCACCCCAAGATTTCCCTCCACTGCTCTTTCACTCCTTTTTCATTTCACTTCTTCCTTCTCAGCTTTCCATTGGATCAATGAATGGACCGCAGCAGCGGTCACCATCTCACAACCTGCCAGCATCAGAAGGAAGACCAAAACAGAATATTAGCATGTAACCTGCCTCATACCTTGTGCGTATGAGTACCTTGCTCAGTCCTGCCGAGAATGTCTCTTTTCAAATTTTTAATCTGTTAAACGGTCTAAATAGTCTTATCCAGCCTCTTTTCAACCTTGCACAACAACTTTCACAAGTAACATAAGCCTAATTCAGCAAGACGCTGTCTAAACCAGCCATTGCTACTTGGTGGAGCATTTCTACAAGTGCTTATATGGTACGAGGTTTTAGTTTCGGATTGTCGATGCAAGCTCGAAGTGTCTTTTTTTTTTTTTTTTTTTTTTTGTTCGGTACCCCTACCTGGCCATGTGTGGCATACGGGGGGTTACTCTACAGGTGTAACCAAACCTATTCTAACCATGGTGGGAGGGTTGAGATTTATTCCGTGGGGCCTCCACGAAATAAAAGTTATCCCTCCCAGGGCGGATTCGAACCGCCGCCGTTCGGCTCGAGCGTGTAACAACGGGTCGCGCTCCTACACGCTCGGCTATCCCGGCCCTAGCTCGAAGTGTCTGCTAAAATTTTAAAGACCTTAATGCCAAGTCACCAGATGGCTACAGAACCTCTAGGAATATGACCTTAAGATCGAACACCGGCCCGGAGCAAGGCATTGCAACACTGTTGTCCTCTGGGAAAGATTTTATGTACCTCTTTCATTTTAAAGATTGATGAAAATTTTGTGATTTTAGTACCTAATGCTTTTGAGCGACTTGGTCCAGAACAGAATTATTTAAAATTTTGATTAGAAAATCATCTAAGAAGAAACGTTTTCTTAATTTTATACATCATTAAGGTATTTAATGAGTTGAAAAACAAGCACTGAACTTTCCTTGAGGTATTATTTAAACTCCAAACCTACAACCCATTTGTACTAACAGACAAGAATGTGGTCATGACTTCTTGCCATGGTATTGCTGTTACAGAAAATCAAAACATGCTGATTCCCAACAAAGGAATACAATAAATCTCTCTCTATATATAAGAGGCTTTGTCCTGACTGACAGAATCAACGCATAGCAAAAACTACTAATGATAGAAACTTGAAGTTCGGAATTTAGATTTTAAACGCGATGTAGGTAACTACTAAGAAAGGAATTTCAAAAATGTATCCCCTAAGGGGCTTAAATGGCGAAATTGTCGTTTAACTCTAACGGCATCTATTTTCGAACTTCGAGAAAATATATCTTATATATAGCACAATATAGCACAATTAGTGCTCATTATAAAGAATTTGATACGACGAGTTTAACTCGAGAGGCCCTATTGGGCGTCGAAAACCATGTTTTACAGCCGAAAAATGAAGCGTTCCCGACGAGTAAGTCATTTTTGTTTCGGCGGTTTCGGTGAACTCTCTCCATTGCGCCTCTCCCTCTCTTCTACCGAGCCTGCAGCTTCCCCCTCCAACATTCCACCTACCGGAAGCTCAGATTCTACTAAATCTCCTTAACATCAGTTAACATATTATATTAGATCAATACCAAGATAATGGTCACAGAATTGATTTTAAAGGCTCGCGGGCGAAGCCGCGACTGGAAATGCTAGTAGTGTATATGAAACGTATATTAACTATATAAAATGTATATTAACTTAAATAATTATATTTTTTTATTTAAATTTAATAAGAAAGATAGAAAGATGTGAAATTTCCCTTATATAATTTGTATATTTCGCCAATATAATTGGTATCTAAATCATAGCTTGTTAAAAGAAGTTAAAAGATTACATAGAGGTCCCCAGACATTATTGATACTAGTATTGTTTACAACATGGCTGATTCCAAGTGAGTCTCTAATATTTATTTTATTATTATTATTATTAATTGATGTTGGTTTAGAAAATATGATACAATTAGATGACCAATTCAACTCACTAAATGTATGTCATTCCTTTTTACTTAGTGATGATTTGCTGGAAGATGGTGATTTAAGTGAAACCAACTTTGAAGAATTGGATCTTGCAGAGGAAGATGCTCTTTTAGCAGATGATGGTGATGATTTTGTATGTATATTTGTTATAAGTTTATGGGAAATGTTTTATGTTAACAGCATAGTTAACTAATATACTGAATTTACTTTTAAATTATAGAAGCCAGTTAAATCCAGTCGAAATGAAGGAGAGTAAGTGTTACCAATCTGTTCCACAGAAAAAATAATATTTTATAGGTTTGTTTTTTTTGTGAGATATTTATTAAGTCTTGACATCATTTTACAGAAAAATGAGTCAAGATGATGATGACTACCTTGAGTTAGGAGTTGATGAGGACTTGACTTTAAATGATGAAGAGGTGAATACCAATACTATTTTACCATAATATTATTTTACCATCTTTGATTTTTCCAGGATTAAGTTTAAGCAGTTATTATCAATGTTTTTAAGAAGTTATTAACATTAGTGTGCTCAATTACAATGTTTATGTACTTTTATAATTTCTTTTATTTTTCTCTGGTATGGATATTTTTGTAAGCTACCCCAATGTTATATGAAAATTGTTCTGGACTACTAAAAAGTCTAACAATTGTATTAGCTGCACATCTATTAACTCAAGTATACTTAATGTGTACAGTTCTTCGAGAGACAGGAATTTTATCAGGCTCATATGGAAGAAACCGAAACAATTGCAGAATGGGCTGCTCGGGTTAGAAGACTGGCAGCAAGTTTTAAGTTTGCTCAGTTCTTTGAGACTGCAATAAGAGACAGGTTTGTGATAGGTTTAAGAAAAGGAAGAGTGAGAGAGAGGTTGTTCCTGGAAGATTCGACCAAACTAACATTTCAGAATGCAGTTGCTCTCGTGCAAAATGAAAATGCGGCAGAAAAAGCAGTCATAGTAAGACCGGTTGAAATTGAATTGAAGCAGGAGAATTATTTGTTGGAGAGGAAAACATGGAAAACATGTTTGGTTTGTGGTATTAATAACCATACAAGCCAGCAATGTAGGTTGTACCTAATGGAGGAGCAATAATATTAGGGAGAAACTTTCTCAGCAGGTTTAACTTTAAGGTACTCCAGGTCTATACTGTTCAACAGAGTTCACAGGTTAGATCCATGATCCTTGAAATGTTTCCAGAAGTTTGTACGGATAAGCTAGGGAAATTTAATAAATTTAAAATGGGTTTAAGATTGAAGCCCAATGTAGCTCCACAAATGCATAAGCCCAGGAGGCTTCCATATGCCCTCAAAGAAAATGTGGAGGAAGAAATTCAACGACTATTAAAAGAAGGTATTATTAGTCCGATTGAGTATAGTCAATGGGGGATGCCCATTGTTCCAGTGGTGAAGCCTAATGGTGAGGTAAGACTTTGTGGCGATTATAGGTTGACACTGAATCCAAACTTGGAAATAGACAGGCATCCCATACCGATAGTGGAGGATTTGTTCAACAGCCTCCAGGGGTCACAGTACTTTAGCAAGATAGACCTCAAGGCTGCGTTTCAGCAGATTGAACTTATAGAGGAGTCTAAAGAGTGCACAACCATTGTCACCCATAAAGGTAACTTTTGTTACAACAGAGTTCCATTTGGTACTTCCCATATTCCCCAGTTTTTCCAAAAAGTCATGGAAACAGTAATGGCGGTGCTGGAAAGCGTTGTGGTGTTCCAAGATGATGTAGTTGTGGTGTTCCAAGATGATGTAGTTGTGGGAGGACATAATGAACAAAAAACAACACAGGAACATAATGAAAATTTAATTAAAGTAATGAAGCGATTAAAGGAATGTGGGTTAACAATCAATGTTGAATAATCAGAATTCTTACGTGAAAAGGTTAATTATCTAGGATATGTATTGATAAATTAGGACTTAAGCCAGACAAAAATAAAGTAATTGCTCTAGCTAAAGTCAAGCCACCAGAAAACGTCACGCAGCTGAAACCATTTTTGGGTATGGTAGAGTACTATCGCAAGTTTATTAAGAACGCAGCTGATTTAATGAGTCCACTTTATGATTTATTAAAAAAAGGAAGCACATGGCAATGGACAGAAATATGTGAGGAGGCGTTTGAGGGGATAAAAAAAGAGTTAACTAACTCTCCTATATTGGTACATTATAACCCGGAGATGAAACTGGTAGTGTCAGTAGATGCTAGTCCAGTTGGAATTTCCGGGGTTCTGCAGAATCAATTTCCAGATGGTTCTAGGCGTCCCATTAGTTATGTGTCTAGAGTGTTGAGTCCTACAGAGAGACGATACCCTCAAATAGAGAGGCATTAGCCATAATTTTTTCTGTTAAAAAGTTTTCACAATATTTGTATGCTAAAAAGTTTACCTTAGAAACGGATCATAAGCCGTTAGTGAGTATTTTTGGATCAAAAAGAGAACTACCGGTGATGACAGCGAACCGGTTACATAATTATGCTCTCTATTTGACTAATTATGATTTCAATATAGTGTTTGTACCGAGTCAGAAAAACTGTGCAGATTATCTCTCAAGGCATCCTGTAGAGGAGAGGAGCGGCTCCGAGGATTTTCCTGGTCAATGCATTAGGGATGTCTTATATATAAATCAAGTATGCCAGCTGCATTCGGTGTTCTCAAAGCAGATGCTTAAAGAAGAGTCAGAGAAAGATGAAGAGATTAAAAAAGTCAAAAACTACATAGTAACGGGTTGGCCAAACCAAGTTTTAAAAAGTTTAAAAGTTTATTTTTCAATAAATCAGGAACTGAATATAGAAGACGATTGCTTGATGCGGGGGCACAGTCGTTCCCGACTGACAGTCAGATTTTAGAATATTTTTTTTGTATTTTTCTGTTGTTTGCAGCTTCCTTTTTGTAATTTTACATAAAAATCATTTTGATTTTTTTTTTATAACAAAAAAATTATTTTGGATTATTAAATTGTTTTAATTATATCATTTATGTTCATAGATCTTCTGTTTTTTTAGGTTATTGAAAATGGAAATAATTCCAAGAAAAGGATTCCTATAGCTTTTCATGATAATGGTATGTTTTTATTTTGTTTTCTTAGTTCAGTTTGATAAGAGATGTTTCAATTGAGCATTTTATGATTACTAATAATTATTAGTTCAGTACTGTTTTATTGAATTAATATCCCTCTCCACTCCTGTGAATAATAAGGGGGTTTAGTATAAACACTAATTACGTATTACACAACTTTCACTTACAACCCTCTGTTGTTTGACTAAAACTGACATTATTTTTTTAAATCAGCATCCTTAAGTGCTACCAAAAAGGTAACAAAACTTTTTTCCTCAATGAAAATCGTTTTTGTTTATTCTGTGGAAATGTGGATACCGTCATCGGCACTTGATACAGTGGTCTATCATAATAATAATTATATCAATAATTAAAAAACAGGGTATATCAATAATAATAATTATAATGAAAATACATTTTTTATTTATTTGTTTTGTTCTGGGACAGGTCCCTTTGGAACAGAATTATATAATACATATAGTGGGATTTAGAATCTTAGAGCATGATTTAAATAAAATAAATTATAAAGATGAATTAAATATAAATATTAGGGAAAACTTTTTAAAATTATTAAAATGAATAAAACATTCTAATTAACACAAAGTGAACATAACTACTTTATGTGTATGACCGAAACATTCAATAAAGTTAGAATCGGTAATAATTTTTCAGAGAAATTTGAGGTTCTTTTGAATTTAAAACAAGGTGATTCCCTTTCACCTGTTATATATAATTTAGTAGTAGAATATGCCATTAGTGAGGTGATTTGTTCCAAAAAATGTTTGAATCTGGGTAGAAATTTAGATGATTTGGATCTGCTCGGTGATGAAAAAGAAACCATGAAAATAAAAACAACATTGATGAAAGCTGGTAAAATAAAAAAGAACTTTTATTAGAAATAAATACAAATAAGACATAATAATGGTTAGTTGTGAAAAGGAGAAAATTGCGATTATATTCAGCTGGAGGGGAATACGTTTGAACACATAAAGAAATTTACATTTATTATTTAGGGGCAATTTATTATTAGATATGTTATTTTGGGGCAATGATAACTATGAAAAACAAAATTGAAGAGGTAATGAAGGTTATATTAAAAGCAGGAAATGTTTGCTATTTGTAGTAGCGATATTGCTCAGCTAGTTCCTTTGTCGTGGAAATTAATATGATTTACTGAACTATTATTCTTTCTATGGTGCTTTATGGATGTGAAATATGGCCGCTAGCATTGAGGGATGAGCAAAGAGGGTCTTTGAAAATAAAGTACTGCGTTGAATATTCAGACTTAAGAGAGACGAATCTACTGGAGAATTTAAGGATAACAACTAATTGTTTGCTATATATTATTTTTAAATATTTTATTTTGAAGAGAAAAGAGTGGCCTCGGCCTGAAGTCAAACCCCGCGTATTCTGCAAAAAATGCGCAGTATGCTCTCCACTGCGTCACCTACATCGCTTCCAAGCCGAGTCAATCTCTTCTCTTCACTGATCCCTTTCCCATGATTTTGTATGTATTTTGCGAATTTATATTCTTTTCTTTATAATATTAACCCTTAAACAGCTAAGCACTCGGAACGAAAGTTGCACTGAGAAACTAAGCGGGTCTGCCGGCTTTTACACTCCCCAAGCTAAGGTGTGCAGGCCACTCTCCACCGCTGACTGCCTCAACTTCTTTAACTCCTCATAACCTTCTCTGACTATTTCTTAATGTTTTATTTATTTTTTATGATTCTATAATACCTCATATCATTATTTCAACAAATTAAAATGCTAGATTATCGATTGCAATAACAGATTACATGTTTTAAGAAGGTACTAATGAACAATAATATAATAATGAATAATGTTATTATTTTATGTACATATATTTTTTAAATTTAATTAATTTTTTAATAAGTAATATTTTTTTATTTGAAGTAATATTTTAATAATATACCAAACTTTAGATGGATAAAAAACTTTCCCATCCTCTTTTTTAGCTGCGGGCTTTGGACCGCCACCGGCAGAGTTAGGAATTTTTTTTTATTGATTTTTTTTTTTTTTTTTTTAAGACTGCCCTCTTCAGAACTTTCATTCAAAATCTCCCAAATCTCCTTGTCAGTGAACACTTTTCGCGACATACTAACACCAAAACTGGAGAAATAATAGCAAAACAAAACAGTGAATATCACCAAAAAAACACAGAGGGCTATCTCTCAGAGCGTCTAGAACTCGAAATAAATAATGGTAAATATGTCCTTCAAGACACCTGAAGGTAGCCGGGGGAGGGATAAAGGACAGAAAAATAAATTAGCAGGTAAAGAAGGGGCGAGATCGGCTTCCCTGAACGGACGACCCAGATGATAGGCAGCTACCAGGCTGAAACAAATATTTCCGCAATAGAGACACCACTGCAGCCTAGCGGCCGCTAGATTGAGACCTATTAAGTCTCTGTGGATCCGCTTGGATGTGCCTCAGTCATGACAAGTTATTTCGTGTGAAGCTGAGGACGTTAAATAAATGAAAAACCGATTGCGAGATATATCATCTTCCGCTACTGGAGAACAGCGGCCCGCCACGAGTTATCTCGTCTTCCGCTTGTGGGGACCGACTTTTTTTCCCGAGATATATCATCCAGGACCATGAAAGGGTTTATATAATCTTTTCTCTTCCAAAATAAAACATTTAAAAATAATATAAAATTTTAATAAGTGTTTACCCACACAAATTAATTAAATTAATATAAAGATTGACAAACTGGAGGCCAATCTTTTCTCTCCAAAAACAAAATATTTAAAATTAATGTTACTTATAGTTTGCTTTTGTATTCAGACCCAAAAGCAATGGTTCACAAGCTTGAAGACAAGTCAAGGGGGGGGGGGCATGATTCCAGTTGAAATTAAAAAATTCTTTATTAATAAAAAATTGTAGTATACATTTTATTAAAACTACTTAGTTAAAATCATAGTATACCTAAATTATATTCAAACTACGTTGTACATTATTTTAACTAATCATAATGTTTAGAAAATTGAAATAATGTTTTCAATTTAATACATTTTTTTTTTTTTTTTTTTTTTTTTTTTTTTTTTTTTGTCATATGCCCATATAATTAATTTTGTTAGTGGGCAAGGAAGTTTAAATTCCCATGGAGGAGGGAATACATAAAAGTTTGGGAAACCCAGCCCTAAAGTTTATGTTCATTCCCCCTGGATTCCTTCTTTTTCTTCCACACTTAATCTTATTTCTGCCAATGTCGAAGCCCATCCTTTAGACATTTAAATAAATAACTTGTCTGGGTTTCTCAAAAATTTCTTAATACTGTTCCATTGCTGGACCATACCATCAGGAAAATCATGTGATCCTTATAGCCAAAGTAGTTAATTTTTGGAGGTCTCTGCATTTTTTGCTACCCAGAGGAATTTGGAATATTTTGTACATTCAGCTGAATTGACCCATGTCCATTTTCTTCCATTGATAATATTATTACATTATTGTGACGACTTATTTGCTTAATTTCTTTATAATTTAATTACAGATGATAGTGATGAAAACTCTGGTGGAGAAAGAACCAGATTTAAATCAGAGCGTCAAATAATTGCACGTAGCTCGTCAGCCATTCCTGAAACTCTTGGTGAGCAATTAATAGAATTACAGTCCTATAGAAAAGTATGAACTCAAGACATTTATTTAATCCAATTAATTAATTAGATTAATTAATAATATAAATCTAAAAAGGGTGAAAATAGTCCTGGGAGGCAGTCAACAAACTACAATATAGTGTAAAACTATTTTGTAAACTATTACACTATTTTGTAGTTTATTGACCTCCTCCCCGGACTATTTTCATCCTTATTCTATATCCAGTCAACTATCATCTATCCAATATAAATCTAATAAATTAATTTAATCTAATGAATTTATTCAATCTTTTATTTCAGAAACCTATGTACAGAACATATTATTTTTTACAAAAAAAAAACATCTAAAATTTATAAAAATGTCTGTATAAAAAAATTGTATTGCAATGCAGAGGGCATTTAATAAAATATTTTAATAAAAGGCTGTGAAAAAATATAAACTCAAAATATATTTCTTGGTGTTAAAAGCTTTAATTAATTTAAATGTTTTTTATTTTCACCACAGTTTTTAGCCTTTTATCAATCTTTTTGGGACAATCTTCACCAAGTTTGTCAATGTGCTTTCGGGCATGTTTACCCAAGCTCATGTGATCCTTTATTTCAGTTCATTAATGTTCTGAATTTCAGGCTTCTAAAGATCTTATACGTCACTACCCTATAAAGTGAAGATACCCCATAAACTTTCTAAGTGGTTCAGGTCCTGACCATGACCTGTCCAATCCAAAACATTCAACAGAGATCATGATCTTTCAACTATTGTTTTGTGGTGCGTGCTGCGTGAATGGGTGTGTTGTCTTGTTGGAAAATAGATTCCTCTTCTTCCAACAATATTATAAATGGATAAACATACTTTTCCAACACAATTCGATAAATAGCAGTATTCATTTTTCCCTAAAATCATTTCGATTTGGGATTTGCCCTTTTCACTAAAAGCACCCCATACGATTATTCCACCACCTCAGTATGACTTTCGCGATAAAGTCTTTTTTTATTCTTAAGTCATGTCAGTAGAAATTAAAACCATGAGGTTCGTCAAGATTAAACTTTTATTCGTCACTGAAAATAACACTGGGCCAAATTTAACCCTCCTGGATATATTTTTCTGCAAATTGCAATCGTGTTAAAAGTTATATGTATTTAAATAGAGTTTTCTCATTATTGTAAATTCAAGGCTAGCATCACATTCCAAGTCGAAACGCCTCATAATTTGAGCAGAAGAAACACCAGTTTTGCAGATTTTCCTTAAAACTGCTCATGTTACATGACAAGAAAATTTTTGAGGTCCTTTATTGTTTCGTTATATTTCCAAACCTGATTTTAGAAAGTTTTTAACCACACCCTATTGGACTCCACTAGAGAATGGCATAGGACCATCATATGCCCGATACACAAGAAGGGGGACCAACTGGATTGCACTAACTACCGTGGCATCTCCCTCCTGCCTGTCGCCTATAAAGTTCTGTCCCTCATACAAGTTGACAGACTGCAGCCTCATGAGGAGCGCATCGTCGGTCCCTACCTGTCGGGATTTCGCAAGGGAAGGTCTACAACCGAGCAGGTCTTCACGCTTCGGCAGATATTGGAGAGAGGTTGCGAGCACAACGTCCAAACCCACCACCTTTTTGTCGACTTTAAAAGTTCTTACGACAGTATAGATCTGTGCAGACTTTATCAAGCTATGGAGGAGCTAGGGGTGCCCAGGAAGCTGATAAGAATGTGCGAGTTCACCATGGAGGGCGTACAATGTTTTGTTAGAGTCCAGGCTGGCCTGTCTGACCCTCTCATCCCAGGCAATGGTGTAAGGCAAGGAGATGCATTGGCCTGTTTGCTATTTAATATTGGTCTCGAGAAAGCGGTGCCCGACTCCTCCATCCAAATATGCGGGACTATCTTCAATAGATCGACACAGCTACTGGGTACTGGGATATGCCGATGACTTAGACATCATAGGGAGATCTTATCGGGACATGGTAGACGCATTCCTCTCGCTCGATGGTGCTTCCCAACATATTGGACTAAGAGTCAACTCCTCAAAAACAAAATATATGGTTACCGGTCAATACTCTAAAGAGGGAGAACAAGTAAAAATCGGCCCCTATCAATTCGAAAAGGTGAACGAGTTCACGTACCTTGGGTGCCTGGTCAATAGCGACAACAACGTCTCCCGGGAAGTCAGATGCCGGATAACGAAGTCGAGTCAGTGCTTCTTTGTACTTCGACATCATCTGAGAAGCCGACTCCTGCCCAGGGCGACAAAGGTGCTCCTCTACAAGACACTTATCCGACCAGTAATGACCTACGGATCGGAAACATGGACCATTACGAAGACAGACGAGTTGGCTCTACAAGTCCATGAACGAAGGATACTCCGCTCCATCTACAGAGGAGTTGTCCGGGATGGCGAGTGGCGCCGCCGGACAAACCAGGAACTATACACCTTATACCAGAAGCCTGATATGTCCCGATTCGTTCGTCTAGGCAGGCAGCGATGGGCTGCTCATTTGGCAAGGATGGACGAGCCTGCAATCCCCAAGAAAGTGTTCCTGGGCAAGATCTTCGGAACGAGGAAGAAAGGATGACCCAGATTAAGATGGCAGGACGGTGTGGCACATGACGCTCGAACCCTACTCAGAGTTCGCGACTGGAGGGCAGCTGCACTGGATAGGGACATTTGGCGAAGGCTGATCCAGGAGGCCAAGACTCAGAGATGAGTTGTAGGGCCGCTGATGTATGTATTGGACTCCACAGCGATTATTTGGAATTTTTTTAGTTTCTAGATAAATAGACTATTATTAGGATCAAAAAAGGATTTAATCATCTCTAAAAGGGTTATTATTCAAAGTTAAAACGTAGTTTAACTTCAAAATTGTAATTTTTTTTTATTTATATTTTACGGCATTTGCATCTGCGCTGGAGCGCATCTAGCAAATTTGTGGAGTGCTACGTTTTTCTTCATGCTGTGCTCAAGCATATCTCTCGGCCATTGTCTTTTTAATATTCCTTGGAGGGGTAACTGGGAGGAAGAAAGAGAAGAAACAAGTGGGTTTGGATGGTTATGAGTTGAACAGTGAAATGTAGTGTATTTGTCGTGAATGTATGATTTTACTGTTGGAATGTCCATGTCTTTGTGTATAGTGTTGTTAGAAATGTATCATGGAGCGTTTACTGACTGAGTGGTTTGAATTTTGTTAATGTGTACTTGTTTAGGGGAACCCCAAAGTTCTGCTCCGTAGGTCCAAATAGGTTTTATTATCGTGTTGTATATTAGTCTTTTGTTTCGTAAGTTAAGTGATGTTCTGTAATCTAGGAGGTGTGACAGTTGTTTATATCGTCTGGTCAGTTCTTGTCTTTTTAGTATTGTATGTATGTTCCTAGAGAGTCTTTTGTTCAAGTATAGTCCTAGGTATCATACATGGTTTTATATGGCACAGCAGTATTATGAATTTTTATTGGCGGACATGTTGGCTTCCTCAGTGAAAAACTTATATGGTTCGACTTAGACGCATTTATTTTTATTTTCCACTTTTGGAACCAATTTTCTAGGTCAAATAGATGGTTCTGGATGGCAATTGATGCTATTGTGGGATCTTTGTGGGAAGAAATAATAGCTGTGTTGTCAGCGAAGGTGAAGATAGTGGTACAAGGGTGTTCCGGAATGTCAGAGGTGTAAATGGAATAGAGGAGGGGGCTTAAAACGCTTCCTTGAGGAACGCCAGCAAGCTGAAGAAAGAATGAAGTAGTAGAAGAATCTATGAAAATAAAGAAATATCTATAAAGAAAGATTGAAGGATGAGGAAGTAGGTAGAAGGTAGGTGCGGTTTTATTTTCCATAACAGACCCTTGTGCCAGACACTAACGAATGCTTTTTCGAAATCAAGAAAGATCGCTGAGCAATATTCCTTTTTTTTCGACCAATATTGCGTCAACTATCCTATGGCACTGTTTCACTGTGGAGAGATAGGATCGTAAGCCAAACTGATGATTTTGTATAACTTCGCTACTTTCCAGTAAGGGCTTAATTCTGTTCAAGAATAGTTTTTCAAATATTTTCCCCAATATTAGTAAGAGTGCAATAGGACGGTAAGATGAAGGATTAGTTGTGGGCCTAGAAGGTTCAGGTATCATTTTGATTGTGGAGAGTATCCAAAGAAGAGGATAATATGTTGTGTGTAAGATAGAATTATAGATCTGTGTAAGAAACAAAACAGCTTTTCGGGTTAGGTGGCGAAGAATAAAGGGAGTGATAAGATCTTAGCCTGCTGCTTTTTGGTTCGGAAGTCTGTTGATTTCTAGTTGGATGAAACGCTGGAGGAGGTAATGATAGAGGTAGTGGAGCTGTCAAGTCGTCGTGACTGTCAAGTTATGGCCCAGGAATTATCTGAACGTCGAAGGGAAAATTGGATATCTGTTTTCTTCAGTATACGTCTTGTTGTCCATACTGATCCATTTCTGTTGTTTATCGAGTCGATGTAGTCCATGTAGTTGTTGTTTTTAAATGTTGCTAGTTCTTGTTGAAGTTTTCGGGTTAGTGTGTTTAGTTCTTCCTTGTAAGATGGATATGGTTCTTTGCCATAGAGCTCTAATTTTGCATTTTTCTTTAATGAGATTGCGAATAGGTTGAGGTAGGTTAATGTCAGTTTTAGTTCTTGTTGTCTTCGGTGTAGTCGAGTGCCAGATTGTGTTGTGTATAGTTTTTGTAAGGTAGTCTACTGCATTGTTGAGCTCGTCGGCTTTAGTAATGGGTTATGTTAACGTAATTTTGTTGTTCACTTGTTTTTAAAGCTGTCCCAGTTTATGTATCCGTTAATTAATGATGGGGGATTAGGTTTTACGAAAGGGTGGTTAGACAGTTCAAGTAAAATTGGGCTATGATCAGATGTAAGGTCAAACAGAGAGGAAACTTCAGAGTGTGGGAGAGGTAAAGAACGGGTGATAAAAAAGTCGAGAAGATCGGGAGATTTCGATAGCGAAGAAGACCAGTAAGTAGGATGTGATGGAAAAAGAACTGAAAGTTTTAGATCCTCAATGCATTTTTGCAACCTTTTTCCTCGAGTGTTTGATACTCGAGAGCCCCATCTTGTATTTTTTGCGTTGAGATCTCCTCCCGCTATGAATGATTTTCCCATTGTTGAGAAAAGTTCTTTAATTCATTCGTTGAGACAATCTTGTTGGGAGCGATGTAGGCTGAGGCAACAGTGAGTTGGAATTTTGGTGAGCTGAGTGAGATATTAGTAAATTGTATGTTGGTCGTCTGTGCAGCAGGAAGAACATGATGTTTTATTGATTTGTCCACAATTATTGCAGTGCCACCGTGAGCCGTCTGATCTGGGTGGTCAGTCCTATGAGTGTTGTAACCGTGTATTGTGAAAGTTTGTTTCTGTTATTAGTGCGATATTTATGTCGTGTTCTTTGAGACAAATTTCCAGTTCATTTTTACATTGGAGCAGACCATTGGAGTTCCAGGGGAGTATTCTAAGAGGAGAAGTTTTAGATTTAGCCATTAGAAGGATTAGAAATGAGAGTTGAAACTAATTTAGTTAGTATAGTAGCTCAAGGATGGGAGATAATAGATATTTAAGTTCAGCCAAAAAAGTATCAAGAGATGATTTTATAGTCGATGAGATATCATAAGAAGAAGAAGAAGAGGAAGAGGAAGCAGAAAGAGTAGAAGAGTAACTCCCAGTTACCCTCTGGGCTATCAACCATCTCTGATGAGGAGTTTTTCTCTTTTGGGTTTTGGGGTGATTTGGAGAGTTCTTGGCATGTATTAATTATCAGGATGAGAGAGGACTGTTCCGCATTATTTGCTGCCTGGGGAGACGTGGAAATTTCTTCTGGAGCAACTCTTGATATTGTGTTGTTGATGGCCTGTTTGTTTCTTAGAGTTTTAAGAAGTTTGAATGCAGTGCATCCGTTATAGTTTGCAGGATGTTCACCATAGCAGTTTGCACAATTGTAATTAATTTAGAAATAAAATGCAATTATATGTTTGAGTTTATACTTTTTCTCAGGACGATATTATTATTAAACTTTAAATCTGGTAATATTATTTAGTTCATTAACATTGTTTGAAGAAACCTTAGTTAAAATTAAAATAAGCATAGCTCGACAACATAAGAAATTTAGCTGGAATCGTATGCGCAGACAGTGATGTCATTTTGATAGCCAATAGAAAGGCTCTATAACAATTGGCATACCTTATTTTGTTGTTTGTTTATGTTTCTATTTCAAAGTGTTTTTTGTTAGTATAAGTGATTTTTCGTTTTTGTTGTTTGACAAAAACGATTATGTGACCTATACAACAGAAAATGACAACACCTTCAAGCAGTTACCAGACTCGTAAAAAGAAATCGCCTGAAAAATCTACCAGAAAGATCAAGCTAGAGAAATTGTTTTCTGTATTTACGATTATCTACAATGAAACAAATAGAGACATACTCAAGGTTACAAAGGTTTTAGATGTTCTTTGTGAAACATCACAGTATTTATACTAATTTCAGATCCAGAAATAAAAAAACAAAATATGTTATAATAGAAATCTTATTAAACTAGCATTTTATTTTACTTTTGTATTCCATTTTGTCAATAATTGCATTCTTTTTAAGTTTGTGATAATGAGAATGATTCTATTTAAGATTATAAAATAGAAACACCAAAGACACAATAACAACAACAAACACCAAAAAGTGTTAAAAATAAGTTAATTATGTAAAATAAGGATATGACAGTTATATGCTCATGTATATATAACTACTTTAAATAAGGACAATTGGTGATGGTACTAAAGATTTGTAAAATAGATAACCCCAGAAGATGGGCCAGCAGCCCGAAACATTGGAACAATTAAATATATTATAACAAATGGAAGAGACTCCTTCTTTAAAGAAAATCCTATCTTTAATCGTCTTTTATGATTTTTCATCTTTGTGTTAAGGAATGAATATAATTATAAATCAAATTAATGTATGGGTCAATCCATATCAAGTGGTCTAAATGTGGTTGCTCGAACCAAATTATTTTTTTCTGGTCCATTTCTAATGGATTGACCCATATTAAAATAACTATGTGTAATTTAAACGATTGTTGTAAAAAAAAATTACAATATTTGAAGTATATGTATCTAAATCTATATACACAGCATTCAATTTATATAAGTGATAATTACATTTTAATGCATAAATTTGGCTATATTTTGTAAATTAGTCATTATTTAACTAATACCAGGTATATGCATAAGTTTTTGCCGGTTTTTAGGGTAATGAAAACACATAATTTTCACGGGAAAATAATTTTTTATTTATTCAAAATATTGGCCATCGGATTCTACACACTTCAACCATCTTTTAGGTAAATTATGAATTCCTTGCCAGAAAAACTTTTTTTTTTTTTTTTTTTTTTGTTCGGTACCCCTACCTGGCCATGTGTGGCATACGGGGGGTTACTCTACAGGTGTAACCGACCTATTCTAACCATGGTGGGAGGGTCGAGATTTATTCCGTGGGGCCTCCACGAAATAAAAGTGAACCCTCCCAGGGCGGATTCGAACCGCCGCCGTTCGGCTCGAGCGTGCAACAACGGGTCGCGCTCCTACACGCTCGGCTATCCCGGCCCCTTGCCAGAAAAACTGTTTGTCTTTTGCGGCAAACCATTCGTTGAGCCAAATTCCAACTTCTTCGAAATTGCTGAAGTGCTGCGCTGCAAGCGAGTGTCCCATTGCTGCGAAGAGGTGATAGTCAGATGGCGCCAGGTCGGGGGAGTACGGCGGGTGCGGAAGGACCTCCCATCCAAGCGATTTCAAGGTGTCTTTCACTGGTTTTGCTGTGTGGGACGGTGCATTGTCGTGTAACAAAATCGCTTTGCCATGTCTTGTGGACCATTCCGGCCGCCTATGGATCAATGCGTGATTTAAATTAATCATCTGTTGACTATAGCGTTGTGCGTTAACGGTTTCGCCAGGCTGCAAAAGTTCATAGTACACTATACCGCTCTGGTCCCACCATACACTAAGCATAGTCTTCTTACCGAAGCGATTTGGCCTTGGTGTTGAAGGACCGGCTTCGCCAGGTGACAGCCACAATTTTTATGTTTCGGATTTTCAAAATAAATCCATTTCTCGTCACCAGTCACAATTCGGCTCAGAAATGATTTTTTTTCGTGACGTTGAAGGAGGATTTCACAAGTGACTTTCCGATTTTCCATTTGCCTTTCGTTCAAATCATGTGGGACCCATTTACCGAGTTTGTGGATCTTCCCCATTGACCGTAATCGTCTGCTTATTGTTTCTTGGGACACATTTAATGCAATTGCCAATTGCTGTTGAGTTTGTGTTGGGTCATCATCCAGTAACGCCTGCAATTCCTCGTCTTCACACTTTTGTGGCCTACCAGAGCGTGCACTGTCTTTCACATCAAAATCTCCTTGCTTAAATTGTCGAAACCATGTCCCACATGTTCTAATCGACGGAGCGTGTTCACCATATGTTTCCACCAGCAAGCGATGACATTCCACAGCCTTTTTCTTTTGATTAAATAAGAAAAGCAGGGCGTGCCGCAAATGTTCTTTTCCAGGCACAAATGACGACATGATTACTGAACTATACAAAACAGACGCTATTGTTTGGCGAACTCAGCTCGTGTAGGATTATAGGATAAGGTCTGATAAACAAACTGGCTTAGTATCAAATTCATCCGCAGCGGACTGTTCGGTTGCGCCATCTTTTAGTGAAACCGGAAAGAACTTATGCATACACCTGATATATGAATAAAAAGGAAATAAAGGAACAGGCGTAGACTCAATAGACGAGTCTAGATTCATCTGGCCCAGGGTTTTTTATGGTTCTTTTCTTTAGTAACCTTCAGTATTTTATCAGTAAACAGTTAATAATCAAGATTATTAGAGTTAAATATTGCCATATACTGTTAGTTAAATATATTTGCCTTCTCTCAATCTTCTCTCAAGGGTCTGTAAGGGTCTGTCAATGAAATAATCAACATTAATTAATGGGCAGGAAATTAGTGAGCAAAAAGACTTACTAATAAATTCCAAGAATAGCCCATGAAGTTAATGTTGAGTATTAACAATTTTGCATTAACGAGTGCTTGCAGTTGGTTTTGGGTTTTTTATTTTAAATTTGATTTCAGCATTTGATCGAGTCTGGCACCCGGGACTATTGTACAAACTCTGTTGATTCCTACCCCCTACATACTTCCTCATTATCCTTTCTTACCCAGCTGGCAGATCATTCAAAGTAAACCACACTAATGCTTACTCTTCCCTCTTCCGCCAATCAGCAAGGGTTCCTCAAGGTAGTATCATCGGTCCTATTGTCTACACAGTTTATACAGCTAATATCCCAACCAATCCCAACACTGTAATTATAACATATGCTGATGACACTTGTTTGCTATCAGTTAATAATGATCCCTTAACTGCTTCCCAAAACCTGTAAGCCCACATCACAAGCCTTGAAGGTGGTGTCAAAAATGGAGAATCAAAATCAATCCCAACGAATCCCATCAAATAACCTTTATTCTTAGTCGTAAACCTACGAACACTTGTCTTTTTTTAAGTATCCTTTATAAATTCCCCGCTATCCCCTGTTGAACAAATTCGCTACTTAGGACGCCAACTGGACAAACATTTAACTTTGAATCCTCATACAAGATTAAAACGACAGGAAACTGCTCGATGTTACCGCCTACTACAACACTTAACAAACGCTCAAAACTCCCCATCAATAATAAAAGACTCACTTATATGACAATAATAAGACCGATTTGAACTTAAGGAATCAAGCTCAGGGGTTCTACCAAAGCATCAAACTCCTCTCTTATCCAATATTACAATCCAAAAACCTATGCAAAATCGTTAATGTTCCTTTTTTTTTCACTAATAAAATTATCCATTAAGACCTCTATGTCCCATATGTTGCCAAGTCCAGATAACAATCCTTTCAAAATAAACTCCCTGCTTATCCCAACCTCTTGTTTCCATCCTACCTTCCTCCTTAATTCCTGACAACCCACCGAGGCATCTGAAAAGAAGATGGCCTCGGGAGCTTCTAACTTAGAATTATTATCAGGGAGCTACCGATGGGTAGTTTATCTACAAGTTTATTCATGTCATTTTTTTAATCTTTGTATTCCCGTTTACTAGATGTATTATTTTATACAGTTGTAAATATCAATAAATGCTTTAAAAAAAAAAATTGATTTTAATCTTGATTATAATTTACTGATATGTTAATCGATTTTATCACTATAATTGGTATAGAGCTGAAAGGTAAAGATTCTAATATACAGCTGTGGTTTTTTAGTTTTCTCATTTTATCTGAAATATTTATTTTTTTTTTTGTGCATTATTTCTAGATGCTGTTGCTGTACGAAATCCTATTAAAATCAATAGAGGAGGTAATCGAGGTGGAAAGGGCAGGGGAGGTACTGGGAAGAAATATGGAGGAAGATTCCAGTCAACTAACATTCACGTGAATCCCCATTTTAGGCCCCGAATGCCAGTTGGTGAGATAATTTTTTTTTATTATCATAGCTATAATGTATTTTTCATATTGGCTTCCTTTTTTGTCCTGATTATTAGCTTTATTAACAAAATAAAGTATTTTTACTTTCACTTAATTTTATATCAAATACATCGTATGAGGGAAAGTATTGCGATTGTGAAAAATTTCGACTCCGGTTTTCAACAGCAAAATGCTTGTGTGTGTGTGTTCACTGTAAAAGTATTTAACTTTTAATTTTACTAATATTAACATCCTAAACACTAAAATACAAACTAATTACTAATTACCACATCACAAATGTCACAGTGGCATCAAAGGCAATGGGAGAGCAGACGCTTTGGCCAAGAAAGCTGCTCATTATTCAAAATTACTAAGTTCCAATACCATAGTTACTTTGACATACATTAAAAAGAACATCAAAACAAATGCTCAAACTCAAACTCACTCAACGAAATCAAGAAAAACCAAAAAGCACGCACTACAAACTTACATAATTACTGACAGAAAAACAAAACATTATTTGAAATGCTTCCACCTTTAGAAATATAAATTAAGGAGAAATGATAATGTATACCATAAAATCTGCAGTATATGTATCTCTTTAAAGTATTTTCTTACTTAATTTCTAGTGCTTTTATAAAGTTTGTTCCAGCAAGTTATTCCATGACTAGCTTATTGGAACCAACCTATATCATGTGTTTTAACATATGATTTTTATTTAATATCAGTTGTTTTTTCTTTTGGAAAAATTGTATACTTTTTATGTACAGTTAAATGTATCTAATTATGAATTTTATATTTTAGTAGTAATTTGTTAACAAATGAAATATATATGTAATATTAAATTTTTTTACGTTTAGCTTGCATCCTTTAACAATTTCTCCTAAAATTTATTTATATTTTTCTTATTTAGGTGGGCCTCAAATGTGGAACAGTGGATATCACGGTCCACCACAGCCACCTTCTTTTCAGCCAACTCATCCTAATTATGGTTATCAGCCTACACATGTTCAGGTTATTAACCCTTAATTATAGATATAGACTGTTGTATTGTTATATCTTGAGTAATGATATTAATTAACCATACTTGTGAACACATTATTATATTTTTTATACATGTAACTTTATCAAAAGATCTGTGAACATACAAAATGATCTAAACCAATGCCTACAATATATAACATTCTCCTCTGCATAACTTAAGCATAGACTTATGCAGGGGAAACAAAAAACAACAACAAACAAATAACACAAAACTTGAATATCAAATAAAAAGAATACAGAGATAATGGATGGAATCTACAGCAAAAATATAGGTTTTCTTGTTCAAAGCCCCTTATGAGCCATTTTATTAATATCTTATAAGGAATTCCTGAACAAGATTTTTTTTTTATAGTTTGAATTTTCTCTATTCGTCTCTGGCATTGATTTTGATAATATAAATAAAAGAATGATTAAACCAGCCATGTTTTTAGTGGCCTGGATGAACTTCTCATATGTACCAAGTTCAAAATTAAAAAAATTTGTTAATAATTGAATAAAACTGGATTCACCACTGGATCCCTATTGATATTACGAGTTCAGAATAATGTAAAAAATGGCCTACAAGAGCCTGAATACCCTGTGAAAAAAACAAAAAAAATATCTGGGCCATGATTATTATATACAAATTAATATAAGACAACTTGATTGTTGCCACTATCTTGTATTTTGTGTTTCCTCCCATTACATCACTTCTTAAATAGATCTTTTTTTTTCTCTTGACATGGGGGAGATGTGCAGAATTATAATGGGATTTTGGAAGCTAGTTCTGCTGGACGTCCTATAGAATATAATTTTACCTTTTAAAATTGTATTTAATAAGTGTAACATTTCCGTGTTGAATTTTACAAGTGCCTAAAATTGATTCCTCAAACCTGAATTTTTTTGGTTTCTATCACAGCTTGAATGGAGGCTTGGTATCCTTGTTTTATAATTCAAGGAATCTATGCTTTAAGTAAATGCTAAGCTACAGCACCACCAGCTGACACGCTCAATTTTTCTATCTAGAAAAACGTAAAATTTTATCAATCAGAAAACAATATAAGCTTAAAGTCAAGAATAGGTTTGAAGTAATGGAACCATTTGGCAACGACGGTGAAGACATTAGTAAGTTATGGGTAGGGATCAGGGATAATAATGAAGAGGTCGGTAATTTGTGTCTGGGTAGAAGAAAAATTGAAAAGTATAAGCTGCGAGTCTATGGCAGTTGTTTAAACATGTGTGAAATAAGAAAAGCCGCTAAACATAAAGCTTTCAATAAACCTTGTGAAAACCATCATGCCTATTTCTGAGGATTAAAGCACTAGAAATTGAAAATAATTGAATCTTAGGAAGGCAATAATATATTTGTACACATTTGGGACCATTTATGACTGGTATCAGGGATAAAAATAATAACTTCCTAGCAGATCCGCTAGAAATATTAAACAAGTTTGAAGAATACTTTGATAGTATTTTGAACACAGATAATTGTTGTCTATCTCCTTTTCTGAAGTACCAAAGTGCTGAACCGTTAGAAGAAGAACCAATTATAGAAGTCGAAATAGCTATCGGAATGTTAAAATCATCTAAATCAGCAGGAACATAATAATCCTAGTGAACTTATCAAGGCATGCAGGGAAGCTGGGATTTCCAAAATACATCTTTTGGTTAAAAAGGTCTGGGAACATAAAAAAAAATATATCCAAAAAATTGAAAGAATCTATTCTTATTCCGATTCACAAAAAGGGATGAAAAACAGATATATCGCAATAACATTGTGGGATCTGACTACTTCCTATGAGAATAGTTACATTAATCCTGTCCAGTCGAATCACTGAATACACTGAGGATTGTTTACACTATTGGTGAATACCTAATAGCCTCTTAGCAGCTATTAACCAGCTACTATGTTTCACATTACAGAACTTATTTAAAATACGGTAATTATAATCTAGAACCAAATTAAAGACAGTTCTGAAACCCTTAGGTGATTGATTAACTGTGCAAAGCCCTGAGTTGAATAGTTTCCTTAGTTGACTTCTACTTTAGATGTCTTAAGTAGATAATGTTTCTTATTCAGATGTCTTAATGTTTAAATGTTTCAATTAAACTTTTTACTTTCACTTACCTATATATCAAATATATAGGTATGAAATATATTCCCTTAGGAAAGTATTGCGATCGTGAAAAATTTCGACTTCCAGTTTTCAACGGAAATACATGTTTTGGGGTCTCTGAAATGGTGTGTGTTTCATTTAATCAAAATTGGTCAAACGATGGGGGTACTTTAATTAATAACTTTTTACGTTATTATTGATTTTCTCAAAAACGGCTTTAACGATTTTGATTGAACTCGGTGTTTGATGTATGTATATGCCCGCAATGTGACAACCAAAATTTCATCAAAATTGATCAAACAGAGGAGGCACTTTATATCATAACTTTTTTTCAAATGTTTACCTTTTTTTCGATTATCTCAAAAAAGGCTTTAATGATTTTGATCAAATGATGTTTAATTAAAATCAAGTCTTCTTTAATATCAGGTAAGCTTTATCATTATTAAAATGTTCTGAGGGTGCTTAAATGTGGAGGGAGCCTTTTTTGTTTTCTTATAGTACCTTTGTTTTTGTTTATATGGAAAAATTATCTATCTCTCGTTACTCCTAAAAAGAAAAAATGGCTAAATATGAAATATGAAAAGATCAAGTAAACATATACAGGAGAAAAAAGAATAATATTCTGACAACTCATAAAACACGTTGAGCCCACGCATACGGAGTTTGCCTTTAATGACAGACCATTGTTTATAATTAAAGCCGTTCTGTTCATTTAATGGAAATTATTTGTTTAATGGTAACAAAATGAAGTTTTCAACAACAGCATAGAGAATTATAAAATCAGGGAGTATTAAGCTTGCATTGCCGAATTATCACAAGTAAAATCTTTTATTTAATAATAAAAAAATTTAGTGTACTTCAGAGAGCAAATAAAAACAAAAATAAGAAATGAATGTGAAAAAATATGTGACTTTGAGAAATAGATATTAACAAAACAACTCAATTTCTAATCGAAGTAAGTTGGATAGTGAAAGTTGTGTGTTGACCGCATTGCACTAGATTTTTTTAAAAATAGTTAATAAAATATCTCCTAAAATCTTATCTTAATTGAACTTATTTAATTAATATTTTGTCTATTTCACTCACTCACTCACTCTACGAGGTGTGGCTATTAAATAACGAGACTGATGCTGTAAAACATTTTATTTTTATTTCATACATTTTTACTAATTATCACCTTCAATATACACCCCCCCTCTATCCCTACAACGCTCCATGCGAATCTTCCATTGTTCGAAACAGTGCTGGAAGTCTTTTTCTTTCTGTCAGCTCCTTCAGGACGCGTGCCGCTTCTCTTTCACAGCTTCAACAGACTGAAATCTTGTTCCTTTTAATGCAGATTTCACCTTAGGAAACAGATAGAAGTCGCACGGCGCAAGATCCGGCGAATAAGGCGGATGGTCTAACACTGGGATGCTAAATTTGGCTAGAAACCTCTTAACAGACAATGTGTAATGAGCCGGCGCCTTGTCTTGGTGGAGAACCCATGACTTGTCCTTCCACAATTCAGGTCGTTTTTTCCTTATTCTTTCGCGGAGTTCAGCAAGAACGTGAAGATAGTAATGTTGATTAATCGTTTGACCTTCAGGAACCCAGTGAAGGTACACAATCCCATGAATATCGAAAAAAACAATCAACATTGCTTTGAATTTTGATTTGCTCATTCGAGCTTTTTTGGCTCTCGGTAAAGATGGGCTCTTCCAGTGCATGGATGGTGGACACTTCTTTCAATAAATTATAAGTTTCAGTAGCGGTTTTTCCAAGTTTCACATGAAATTTCACAACAATTCGTTGCTCTACTGTTACACTTGACATTTTTCCGGCGAAACAAAAAAACAGCTCTAATGCGAACGAAGGCTACGGCTGTACTGATTTGTTTACAGAAGCGAGAGGCACTACATTCGAAAGAGAAGGCTTCACGATAACAGCTGTTGGTTGCTGGCGTTTGGCGCATGCGCACTTCTTCTGTAGCAGCGTCAGTCTCGTTATTTAATAGCCACACCTCGTATTGGCGCTGCAGTCCATGTAGGACCTTGGCCTCCTTTAACAGCTTGCTCCATTTGGCTCTGCTGCAAATCTTCTCCAGCGATGTACTCCTAAAGCCTTCAGGTCTGCCTTGACATCATCAATCCATCGTAGTCGAGGCCTCCCTCACCTTCGTCCACCTCCTGGCTTCCCGTAGAGCAGCTTTTTCGGGATTCTGGTGGGATCCATCCGCTCAACATGTCCCAACCATCTTAATCGATCTTGTCTATTTGTTTTGAAATATGGTTATCACTGTAGATGTTAAATTTCATCCTACCTTTTTTTTTTTTTTTTATATATCTAATTTCCCTCATTGTAATTGGTCAACTTTTATATGCTTGATTTGATTTGGTTGTGAACCTCCAATAATAATCTTTTAACTGTTACAGCAAACCAACCAGTGGAATGATCAAGGATATTATGTGAATTCAGGACCCCCTCACTATAATCAGCCCCCAATTGAAATGAGCAATGTAAGTGAATTTAATAATAATTAAAATTTATAAAAAGTTGTACAAGTTTTTTTCTCATATTGTAGGGGAAAGTTGGGTAAAGTGGGGTATCGGGTAAAGTGGGGTACCGATCTGATCGCAGGGTCTTTTGGCGCTACCTAACAACTAAATGGTATATTTGTTTCCTTTGGTTGTGGTGTTAGTTTAGCAAGGGGTTCTATAGTGAAAAGTTGTTCTGTTAGAATTTGAGAATTAAATATATATTTTGAGTGCATTTTCTCTCATTTTATACTAACTTCAAAATGATATAACTCAACCACATATTCTTTGATTGCTACTTTTATTATTTAATTGGATTGGTCATTCTATTGATATATTCTTCCATTTGTTTTAACGTTTCTATTAATATTTATTACTGTTTTACGATTTACGACGTTAAGGACTGGGTATAGTGGGGACGTCCCCACTTTAGCCGACGATGTCTTATTTAACCTAACTTTTACATTTACCAAATCATTCACCTCATTGTTGTTACGCTGTATGCCTAATATATTTTCCTATTTTATTTCAATAATGTCAGTGCATAGAAATAGAAATACAATAACCCCCTACAAGTCGGATCCTGCCATATCTTCCAGTTCCAAAAATAAACCGCACGATTCTCACCATCAAATTTTCTAGTTTTACCTTTCGTCAAATTGCAAGTTACTTATTATCGAAGAAAATTAAATGATGGAAAACTTGGGGCAGTGGCCATTTTAACTTGTTCAACTTGCAAACAAAAGCTCGAAAAAAAAAAAAAAAAAAAAAAAAAGAAACAAAAAAAAAAAAAGGACGTTAAAGAAAGAAAATTACCTGAAAAAAGAAATCTACAGAAAAAATAACCAAGAAAAACCGTTTGGAATCAATGAAAACTCGTTAGCAAATGTACTATTACAAAAAAAAGACGACAATAGAAAACTGAAGAAAAAGAGCTAAGAAAATCATTTGAAGAAAATGATTTTTGCACAGTGTGCTTGTGTGCGCTGTGCTTATGATCAAATGTAGAATTTCACGAAAAGCGTTCTGTTGTGTCAATTCAAACTTGACGGTGTTCTTTGCCAGGGGATATTTTTTACTTTGTATTTTTATTAATTACAGCCGAACCGTTCCGATTTAATCCAAAACACTTAGCAAACATAAAGATGAGTAGTAGAAGTTTCAAAATTATAATTCATATTAGATTTTTAGTGAAAAATGAAGGATTCACAAGAAGAAAAAAAAAATGTCCCCACTTTACCCTACTCTCCCCTATATAGAATTAGTTTATTGTTATTACATCATTTTTCTATCAAACCTGGGCTGTGTTTCAAATAGATTTTTTTTAAGAACAAAAGATAATACATTTTTGTATTTTGTTTTAAAAATGTAATTGCATTTCCTTTTGAAAATTCATTTACGTGCATTTGTATTTTCTTTCTTAATGATAGTAATAATAAAGGCTTAACAAATCCGAAGGTACAATGTTGATACCATCACTCGCTCCCTACACACCTCTATCTAGCCAACTTCCAAACTCAATTACGGCATATGCTTTAAATGTAATCCTCCCACCTCCGGCTTGGCCTAAACCTCAGATGTTTCCCAGTCAGCACCATGCTTACTAATCTTTTAATGATTCATCCTCCGCTGACTATATCCCGATTTATATATGATTACTTCAAATAAAGTGAAAAGGTAACTAATCCATTTTCTTGGGTAATTTAATTTCTCCGGATTTCATACTTATGCAAATCTCTGAGCTGAGACAACCTGTCCAGGGGCTGAGGAAAAAAATAGTATCTGATTTAAAGAAAGTCTCTCATCTAAGACTGAAATTACTCATTTCAAAGACCACAAGTACAAACTGCTACTCTGCCTCTACAGATTGGTTGCCATAAAATTTTAAAGGTGAAAAAATCAATATTTTATATATTTTTTTCCCCAGTTTTGCATATGACTTAGCAAGTATTCTTTATTTAACATTTTCCTTCATAATTTTATGGCAGACAGTCATATTTTTTATTTATCCCGTGATTTTTCACTTCTCAGATTTTTATTTCTTTTATTGTGGTGAGGGGAAGGGAGGAGAGGGAAGTCTTTTGAAGGCTGGGAAAATTCACGGAATTTGATTTCCAATATTTTGTTGACACCATGCACAATTCTAGTTTTAAATCTGTTTTATTCATTTTTTACTTTAAAAACAAAACCGGGAGTGTGAATCGCTAATGCTACACGAACTTCTACAGTCAAAGATACCACATTAATGCCATTTGAGCATGACAGGGTCTTATATTGGTAAAAAATTGATTTTGAGGTTTAGTGAAATAATATATTTGTTATAAACCACCAAAATTTTTCAGGAAACATTATTCCTATTCCTTCAATTCTCCTTTCTTTATTTTTTCCTGTTCGATTTAGGGAAAATTCTTCCAGATCTTATGGAATTAAGTGATTTTTACTTTCACTTACCTATATATGAAATATATAGTAAGTGGAAGTATTGTGATCGTGAAATAAAAATAAATAAATAAAAAATAATAAAATATTCATTCAACTCATAAAACACGTTGAGCTCACTCATGCAGAATACGCCTTTAATTACAGACCATTGTTCATAATTAAAAGCCAATCTGTTCATTTAATGGAAATTATTTGTTTCATGGTAAGTAAATGAAGTTTTCAACAACTACATTTAGAATTATAAAATCAGACGACTTGGAGTATTATGCTTGCCGAATTACTGCAAGCTTTTATTTAATAATAAAAAACTAGTGTTTTTATTAGAGCAAACAAAAAGAAAAAAAAATGAAGGTGGAAAAATGTGTCTTTGAGAAGTGGCAACTAACAAAACACACCAATTTCTAATTTAAGTAAGTTGATAAGTGAAAGTTGTGTGTTGCGCGCACGCACCGGATTTTTTTTTTCCAGAAAAGTGTCCTTTACTTCTTTATTTAACGAAATTATATACCCATCCATCCTTTTTTTTTTTTTTTTTTTAACCTCCTCTTTATGCCACGACGGCTAATCGGGACGGGTTATCTATGGGTAACCAACCTCTTCTAATCCATGGCAAGCCGCTGAGTCTGTTCAGTGAGGCCGTCACCGAACAGAATCGAGCGGGCTTGGGCGGGATTTGAACCCGCACCACTAGCGTGGGAGTCGGAGACGCTATCCCCTCGGCCACGCCGCGGCCCTCCATCCATCCTTAAAATGAATAGAAGCATAGAAGATTTCACAGACTAACAGAATTCCATTAAAAAATTAACACCATTAACTAAGAAAATGTACATACAGTAACACTGGGTTAAACAATTTTTAATCAAATAAAATAATTTTCAAAGCCACATAAATTATTGAAACATGAATGATTTTACAGGTTACAAAAATCATCACTTTGTAACACAACAATAACCATATGTCTTGACCTTCAGAACAAGACTAACTCTCCAGTCCACCGCTCCTTATATTTAGTTGTAAGGAAAACAGCCTCTTAGGTTCAAGGCCAGCATAGATGGTAGTGGAACATTGTAGTCACAAACATATACTATGACAGTTTGTTCCAACTGTTACTTCATTCAAACAAGTCTAGAACTATTCTAAACCATATGTTTTGTTTCACATTACAATACTCAATTTTTACAAGTGAGCTCAATACTTACCTGCATATGAAATATATAGTAAGAGAAAGTATTGCAGTTGTGAAAAATATCGACTTCTGGTTTTCAGCGGAAATACACATTTTGGGGTCCCCTGAGTCCAAATAACCAAGTCCTGCGAAATAGTCTGTGAGAACAGATTAGCTCAAAAACTATTAACCGTGCGAACCTGGAATTTTGTATTTAGTGTATGTAACCCGAATTAACCTTAATTTCTCAGGAAAATAATTAATGATTCTAACTTTATTGAATCTCATACACAGTTATACTTGGTTTACTAACTTTTTTGGTATTCCCTGCTCAACAAGATTATTATACAACTTTTGATGTTTAATCAAATTGTATGCCTTTTTGAAATTGATAAAAATCTGATGTACTGTTCTATTATATTCTAATTTTTTCTTTCACTTACCTATAATGAAATATATAGTAAGGGAATATATTGCGATCGTGAAAAATTTCGACTTCCGGTTTTCAATGGCAATAGACGTTTTGGGGTCCCCTGAGTCCAAATAACCAAGTCCCGCACGAAATGGTCTGTGTGTATGTGTGTGAACAGACTAGCTCAAAAACTATAACCTTACAAAACTCTAATTGGGTATTTGGTGTATGTATATGCCCGCGATGTGACAGCAAAGATTTCATCAAAATTAGTCAAACCGAGGGGGTACTTTATTTCATAACTTTTTATGTTTTTTAATTTTCATTTTCTCAAAAATGGCTCTAACAATTTTGATCAAACTGGTTATTTGATGTATGTATATGCCCGAGATGTAAAAACCATAATCATATCCCGTATTATCACTGATGAAAATAAAAACTTTTATTTAACAATAAACAAATTTATTTTACTTTAGAGATTAAATGCATGATGCTCAAATTTTTTAAAGCATTTAAGTTGTTAAAAAGTATGGTATAAGATAATATTTAATTAATTATATTTTAGTTTATCAACTTTACTTCCGTAATAGATTTCAGAATGCAATACAGTGAATTCACAATTGCATTGAATTAAAGTGGTTTTAGGGGAACGGTAATCGTTCACGATTTCCAGAAAGGCATTTAGTAAATAATAAAAACATGTGAAAATGAGACAAAATTTATTAAGTAAAGTGCCCCCTCCAATTGATCAATTATGATGAAATTTGGCTGTCACATCGCGGGCATATACATACACCAAATACCCAATTTCAGGTTCGCACGGTTTATAGTTTTTGAGCTAGTCTTTACACAGACACACACACAGACCATTTCGTGGGACTAGGTTATTTGGACTCAGGGGACCCCAAAACGTGTATTTCCGTTAAATACCAGAAGTCAAAATTTTTCCGATGGCAATACTTTCCCTTAATATATATTTCATATGTAGGAAAGTGAAGGTAAAAGTCAATCTAATGGAAAAGAGTACTCATCCTTTTGATTATTACTTCATATAATCCTGATATTACACCATCAGATTATGATGTATTTATATCAGTGGGCCATTTTTTAAAAGGTTCGATCTGTAATAATTGCAAGAACGTAATCAGATGTGAAGCCTCAAAACCAAAGGAGTGGTTCCGGCATTAAATCAAATTACTAGTAGAAAGATTGGTGAAAGTAGTTGAAAAAAACATTGTACTTTACTTTGAAGTCTATTATTAAATTATTTTACTTTGAAGTCTAGTAATCAACTGTTTAATATGTATTAATTAGAAAATGTAGACATGTTTTTTAATATAGAGAGCAGGGTCTCTCAGAGAGGTAAGACATTGAACTATTATGCTCAAGGTCCCTGGTTTCAATCAGGCTATGGTAGGGTACATTTTCTCTTCTTTTCTTTAGTTTACTCTTCTTATAGAATTTCTCCTCTGCTCCAAATCTACTCTTGGTCTGTAAAGTGGGTACATTTTATTAAATAATTAAGGGGACTGCTGGCCAAGCATTAGCACTTGTAGGAAGTTTACTAAGAACCGAGCCAATAACCCATAATAGTCTTCATATTAGCTAATATGAGTACTTAATATGTATACTTAATATTTAATATGTATACTTAAAACATTTCCATTATACTTGCTCTAATTTATTATTATTTTTTAGTATTATAATCCTGGTCAGGAACAATTTTATCCACAACAACCTCCCCCTGGTGGCTATCCTCCTCAACCCATCCCTTCTCAGCCTTCCCAGGTAAGCAGTGTCATTTATTGTTTAATCTTAGTGCTTTTGTGTTTAATGTGATGGTATAAAAAAAAGAAAAAAAAATAATAATAATAATGTAGTTTTATTCTTATTATGATAATTATTAACTATATTATTAGAAGTTTTTTTTTTTTTTATTATTTACTCCTAAAATTAAAAAGAAATTAGTTTTAAGGTAGAATATAGAATGGAAATCTCTTTTTTAAATGTTGCCAAATTAATCAAGGGATGTAAAGTAATCTTTATTCATACATATGTATGTTTATGCTAATGATATGGCAGAACACCGAAACATCATTTTGGTAGAACAAAATAAATCAATTTAGGGAGAAATAACCCTTCTGAAATAAACTCTTGTTTTTTTACTTTCACTTACCTATATATAAAATATATAGTAAGGGAAAGTATTGCGATTGTGAAAAATTTCGACGTCCAGTTTTCAACAGAAATACACCTTTTGGGGACCCCTGAGTCCAAATAACCAAGTCCCACGAAATGGTCTGTATAAAGACTAGCTCAAAACTATAAACCGTGCGAACCTGAAATTGGGTATTTGGTGTATGTATATGCTCTCGATGTAACAGCAAAAATTTCATCAAAATTGGTCAAATGGAGAGGGTACTTTATTTAACACATTAGGTGCGGTGGCGTATTTTAGGGGTATCCTGAATAAGACGGTATCGGTCCCCGGGGTCCGACTGCTAGCATGAGCCATAGATGATATTAGAGGTCGGAGTCCGATGGGAATACTTTGACGAAAGCATTATCTTTTGATCAAAAGGGAATTAAATGAGAGTCTCAAGGGTATTATCTCTTGGTAACAATTGGAACTAGTATAATAGCTGCAGGACAGGCCGATACAGGATTTACGCCATTCTTTATCGAAAATCGGACCTCGGAGTCGATTCTAAATAACAACAGAATTTCAGCTGTTAGCAACATTTTCTGCATTATAATGCAATAATCTCATTATTAATCGACTAAATTGAGTATTTGAAGTGTTCGGCCTTTCGGACATTTTCATGTGAAAATCAGCTGTTAAGAAGGGAATGTAAGGCATCGGACCCCGGGGACCGATGCTGCACCTATTAAAGAATTTTGTCTAATTTTAACGTTATTTTTGATTTTCTCAAAAACGGCTCTAACAGTTTTGATTAAACTCGGTATTTGATGTATATATATTATATGCCCGTGATGTGACAGCCAAATTTCATCATAATTGATCAATTGGAGGGGGCACTTTACTTAATAAATTTTGTCTCATTTTCACATGTTTTTTTTATTTACTAAAAACAGCTTTAATGATTTTGATCAAACTGGGTATTTGATGTAGGTATGTATATGCCTGCGATGTGACATCCAAAATTTCATCAAAACTGATCAAATGGAGGGGGTACTTTATTTCATAACTTTTTTTCAAAATTTACATTTTTTTTTATTATCTTATAAACGGCTTTTATAATTGTGATAAAATTTGTCATGATTAATGAAAATCAAGTCTTCTTTAATATCACGTAAGCTTTATCATTATTAAAATATTCTGAGGTGGCTTAAATAGGGAAGGGGCCTTTTTTGTTTTCTTATAAAGTATATATAATATTGGAGGGTTAAGTGCTTAAGGGCTCTTAAGGCTATTCTCCTTTTTTACCTTTTTGTATGATTTCTCCTCACAAACTACAATAATATTGTAACGTGAAACAAAACATATGATATTGGTTTATAACGTTGAAAAGAGTTCTCGACCTTTTGTTGGGACAGTTGCCAAATGTTCTAGTTCCTGTTCTAGATTGTCCGAGAATCTTCTACACTTTTCAAGAACCTTCCAGAATATTCGGTTTCAGACTAAATATAAGGAGCAATGGACTGGAATCTTAGTTTTGCTCTGGAGATTGAATCATATGATTAATTTATCGTTAAAATTAATTAAACTCATGTTTGTGTTACAATATAATAAGTGGTATTTTAATTTTGAAAAACCTAAATGACATGTGAGAGTATCCCTTACAACTATGGCTATTATGAGACTACCTCTAGAATTAGTCTTGGCCCGTGCATTGTTAATACTGGTACATTTTAGAACTTAAAATGCAGGACCTATGGAGAGAAACTGTGTTTAGATGCAAAAATATATTTGTCTCGTTGTTTTATTGTTGTTGTTGTTGTATGTTTCTGTCGACTTGACCAATGTCAAGGGCTCCCAATTCATCATTTCTCCATGAATTTTTTTTTTGTCACCTCTTTCGCCAAAATCCTATAATTATCCAAACACTAAATGGGTAAATTCCCTGAAACAATTTTAAGTTTGTTTATTTGTCTACAGGGAAGTTGGGATCCGAATTATTATCAAGGTGGACCCTCTCAAAATTTTGGACCACCTGGAGGATTTCAACACTCCGGACCTCAGGTAATTAAGAATTATTGTTAATTATGTTAGATATATTCTAATTTTGATTGAGGAAACTATAAATATTTATATATTATACATTCTATAGATGATGCCCCCACGAATGAGGCAACCTTATAATCCTGGTCCCAGGCCTGCTTTTAACAAAAACCAGAACAAGCATTTTGTTGGTATGTAACTTAAACAAACAAAAGTGTTCTTTTCTGATATTTAGTAGAATAAGATAAAATTTATTCATTATAGTGTTAAAACTAGAGATGGATTGGTATAAGTGAAAAGTAAAATTTTTAAAAAGTTACCTTTTCGGATTTCTTTCACAAGGGAGTCTACTATTTTGTTTTTGAAGACGGTTTTAAAAACAATAAATATCAATTTTGAATTTTAGTGGGACTTTAATTTTTCATATTTCTTTGTCATGAGGTTCTAATGTTATTTTACTGATACTTGATGTTTTTAAAAAAATATCTATTTTTGATTTTAGTGATGGGGGCTGAAATTCGGGAGAATACATAATAATAATAATAATGATATTTATTTGGAAAATTTTCACAAATGCCATTTGGAATATATTGTAAATGGGATCATCATTTGTTAACCTTCTCTAGGGGATTGACATGAATACTTGATTGGAGAAACCTCCCAGTGAAGGCAGTCCTAGCATGACAATTCTTCTACAGTAGCAGGTCCCTTCTCCAGAGGCATTTCAGCCTCCATGTTGGGTTCTGTGGCAGTGTGTCTGTCAGTAATGTTTGTACCAGGGGGTTTGGATGTCCAGCAAGAGAGTTATGGAAAGTTTTGTAATGTTTCTTAATTATGTCAGTTACGAATGGTATGTTTAGGTCTTTGTGTAATGATTTGTTGGTAACATATTACGGGCAGTGAGTAATATAACGGAGAAATTTAGATTGAAAAATTTGGATGATCTGTAGGTGTGATTTTTTGCATGATCCCCATACTTGAATGGCGTATGTTCATATTGGTCTAAGTAACATATTATATATTATAATTTTGTGTGTTAGTGATAGTTTGTTTTTATGGTACAACATTCGTCTTAATAGTGAGAGTCGGTGATTTAATATTTTCTTTAATGTTTTGACATGGCATTTCCAGGTCAGTCGTCTGTCCATTATTAGTCCCAAGTATTTAATTTCTGTTTGGTTTTGTAATGGAATGTTATATAGAGTCAATGGAGGGCAGTCTGATCGTCTTAGCGCGAATGTAACCTGATTTGATTTTGGAATGTTAATGCCATTTATTAAGCCAATTTTGCAATATAATTAAATGATTCTGTACGTTATAGGAGGCAGTTGCCGGGTCAGAGTTAGATGAGAGTATAAGTGTCGTTTGCGTAAGTAGCGAGTTGAGTGTCTGGTGTCTGTGGGATGTCAGAGGTGTAAATAGTGTACAGAACTGGGCCCAAAATGCTTCCCTGCGGCACTACAGCCCTGATTCGGCAATAGCCGGAGTGTTTGCCATCCTGGTTAACTACAAAAAACCTATCCTCTAGATATGACCGAATAATCAGATAATAGGTATGCGGTATGATCGATTTAACTTTACAAAGAAGACTATCATGCCACACCTTATCGAAGGCCTGTGCAACGTCTAAGAAAGCTGCTGTACAATATTCTTTCTTTTCCAATGCCACCGCTATGGTATCAACCCCTATGACATTGTTGTATTGTAGAGTGTGCAGGTCTAAAGCTGAATTGGTGATTGGGTATAACACTATTTGCTTCAAGGAATGGATAAAGTCGCTTTAATAACAATTTTTCAAATATTTTAGAGAATAACGGTAATAAGCTAATAGGTCTGTACGATGTAACTTGGTCTGAAGGTTTGTTTGGTTTTGGAATCATCTTTACGATAGAAAATTTCCATACGAAGGGGAATTAAGTTAGTCGAAGAATGGAATTGTAAATATTGGTCAAATATATAATGGCTTTTTTAGGAAGAAGTCGTACAATTTTAGGTGTGATAAGGTCATAACCTGGGGCCTTTCTTCACGGTAATTTTTCAATGCAAAACTTTACATCTGAGGGTCTAATTGGTGGAGGTGGTAGTGAAAGAGGAAGAGAAGATGAGAGACTGTCTTGAACGTCAAAGAAGTGTTGTTGGTCAATTAAGTCGTCATGTGGTTGAAATACGTCCGTAAGATGAGAGGCAAATAAATCTGCTTTCTCTTTATCGCTTCTGGCCCATGTGTTGTCAGGTTTACGGAGTGGAGTCTTTGTTTGGTGGTAACTGAGTATCTTTCGTGTTTGTTGCCACAAAGTATTGTCACTAGTCTGTAAGTTTGCCAGATGATTATTGTAAGTGTCTTGTTTGTGTTTCTGTATCAGCTTCCGCAGTCTGTTAGTCTGTAAGAGCGTTTAGTTGTCGTTTGTCACTAGGATAGTGAGATCTTTTCCACTGGTTCAGGGCACGTCGCTTTTCAGTAATAAGTGACTGTATGTCCGGAGGTAAGTAATATTTGTGTCTGTCTGTCTCACGTACTTGTGCTGATCTTTAGGCTTGTATTAAGGTTAATGTTATTGTTTATAATGTTGGGAAATTTACTGAGTAATATTGGGCCAGGAGTTAGAGTAGGCATGTGATTTTTGTTAAATATGTGTCTAAAGAGGTACAAAACAACAGCTGAATGGTCAGATAAAAGATCGTTGCTAATGGAGATGTTATGATGAAGTGAATTTAAATTAGATGTAATAAAAAAGTCGAGTAGTTCTGGTTGTCGGTTTAAGTCCGTTGGCCAGTATATGCGTTCAGTTGGTAATATGCAATCATAGTTAAGATCTATACAAGTATTAAAAAGAACATTTCCCCTTGAATTTTGAGTCCCATTTCCAAAACGGGGGTGTTTGGCGTTGAAGTCTCCTCCGCACAAAAATTTAGGTCCTAAGCTGGTCAGTAAGTTAGTGAATGTCTCTTGTGAAACAAGTTGCCTCGGAGAACAATATGCACTAGCTATGGACATATGGGTGTGATCAATTTCAACTGATATGGCTGAAATCTGAATTTCTGGTAAAGCGATCATATGTTGAGGATAGTGATGTAATGTTCGTTTCACGAGTATTGCCGTACCACCACGGGCAGCACCGCTGGGATGATCACTTCGGTAAACCACGTACCCTTGAATGTAGAATCTTGTCGATTGAGTGAAAT
This sequence comes from Aelia acuminata, assembly GCA_911387785.2. Classification (NCBI taxonomy): domain Eukaryota; kingdom Metazoa; phylum Arthropoda; class Insecta; order Hemiptera; family Pentatomidae; genus Aelia; species Aelia acuminata. The sequence goes on from OU426979.1 coordinate 54,821,277, forward strand.
GAGTCTCCGTCAGCAGTGCAATGTCTATGTCATGCTCGTGTAAGTAGATGTCAAGTTCGTTCCTTCGTTGTATGGCTCCATTTGAATTCCAAAGAAGGAGTTTTAGAGAGTGTTGTGACATTGAATTAGGGACTGGCATTAGGAATAAAATTAGTTACTAGTGTGGAGAGAAGAGTGATGAGAGGAGTTATGATGGATTTAAAATCATTTAAGAATGAGGTCAAATATAATGGGAGATGGGGATTACTTGGTTGAAAATTGGGTGTGGTATAATTAGATCTTGAGTATGAGGACGGAGTATATCGGGGTGTTGAGTATTGTGGTTGGGTATAGTGAGATGCTGAAACGTGGGGATAAATAGGTTGATGAGTTGGGGGTGAGTATTGAGGAGAATTGGCTTTATATTGTGAAAGTTGTGGAGGAGATGAACGATGAGTACTAGCATAGTGAGAAAATGTGTAATGAGGAGTTATCCTCGCAGTTTTTGGATTTGTATATTGGGGAATTGTGTTATTGCATGCAGTGCTACAAGTTGGCTGTACGTGTGCAGTAGTTTGAGGTTTTTGAGTTGTAGGAATAGTGTGGGTATGTTGGTCAGGTCCCGCCTCTGGAGGCAGGAGCTCTGTTACCTCTCGCCTTGAAGTTCTCTGATTCCACACGTTGAGTCTTCTTCTCTGTAACTTGAGATGTACTAAGCACCCCCTGTAGTTTGCCGGATGTTCTCCACCGCAAAGAGCGCAGACAGGAGGCTCGTCCCGTGGTTTCTGGCACCTCTCGCTGGGATGATCTTGACGCATCTTGGTTTGTGGTGGCAAAAAGCTCGAGTATGTCCGTATTCTTGGCATCACATACATTAGACAATATTTCTTCTCTTGTGAGGTTCCTCAATTTTAACTTTTGTATAAGCAATGTTAGTTAAATTGAAGACTTCAGCATTATTTGGAGATGGTTCCAAGTCCACAAAGAAAAGAGGTAGAGGTTTTTTAGAACACGGATGTAACACATTAGTTATAAAACTGACATTAAATCCTTTTCTTTCTAAATCATATTTTATCATATTGTGCGATGTGGAATAATGGAGATTTCTAATTACAAATCTAAAGGCTATGTATTGTTGTGCTTGATAAGTATGAAAGTTAAAGTTTTTCCATTCGAGATATCGAACACAGGCTCTATAAGCGTCCCTTGTAACAGTTTTTAAAGTGACAATCGATTTGTTTGAAAAACATTCAAAATTATTTTCCCCTATTAGGTTAACTAGGTCAATGCATAAACTTTGAAAATTTGATATCCCTTTAATTTTTATTGAAGGTGGTTGATGAGGTCTTTGAACTGGTGTTTCAACTGGTTCTTCTTCCATATCGTTAGAAAGTGGTTGGAACATATTACTAACGGGCACATTAGGGATACTATTTAATGTTGTCGAAATAACTGTTTGACTAGGACTTTGATTGAAGTTTATTTGAGTTTGAGTATTGTCGATAGAATTTTGTGGAGTAGATTCCGAAATATTTATGGGAGAACTATTATCTAAATAATTCATTTCAGTATTTTCACAATTAGAAATATTATATAAACTAACAGATGTTTTTGTTAGGTTAGGTTTTTTAGCTGAGTTTTTTATCACTAAACTTTTGGAATTTGCTTTCTTTTTCTCTGGTTGTCCATTTTTAAGTGAAACATTACTATTACTAGTTACCTTTCTCTTCATAAGTAGGAAACTTCTGAACAGACTTTCCACTGGGGCCAGCCAATTCATTCACACTCATTAGTAAAGTGTCTTTTTTCACTTGGAAACTTACTTAAAACGTCCATGGCTCTTAAAGAGATCACATTTTCACAATAAAACACCAAAGTATTCACGAATTTAATTACAAGAAAATTTGGTACAAGTACTGAAGTGAGAGTGGGAGAATACAAAAATAAAAACCTTTTGGATATCTTTGATATCATGTTCTATTATTTTATACTATATAATATTGTTTTATTTTTAATTTTATTGGGGCATATTTCTTTTGTAAAATTTGAATTATTTGGATTACTTTAATATTTAGGGCTATCATTATGCCATAGAGGGTGCTGGTTTTTGAAGAAATATCTTTATTTTTTTTTCATGGGGCGACTTAATATTAATATAATTAACATTTCGGATTGATTAGATATGAGGTGATATTATTATGTTAGTGTGAGGTGATATCTAAAAAAAATATATGTTTAATTATTTTATTCGTCTATTGTTTCTGGTGATTAACATCCATCTATATTTCTATTATAATATTTTTATTATCTTATGTGTGAAGTTTCGGACCCTCTCCACAAGAGGCCAGTGAATGGTATGATTTTTGAACACACTACATTGGGAAAGGAAGACGTTACATTTTATACAATGTTCAATTAGAAATTTTAAGGTGCTTGATAATGGACAGAGTGTCCGAAACGTCGCTCATAAGATTACATAAAACGCTCATAAAACATTATAATAGAATTATAGTTGGGTGTTTATCACCAGAAACAAAAGACGAATAAAAGAATCATCCAAATAAAAATTATTAGGAAAAGAAAAAATATTATGTTTAAATTTTGGTGAGGGTGGAGAGTATAAATTATTTGATTTAAGGTTTCCCAGGTTTCTCCAATATAATGTATATCTTTGTTCCTTTTTGAATTTCTATAATATTAGGTAGTATTTTGAAGTCATGAATCTGCTGATTATTGAAATTGCATTGATAATAATTAAACTCCATTTCTGTTTGCATCTTTCATTATTATAGGGCCACTCACCCTTCCACTAAAATTCAAAATTTTTATAAACCGCCATCCTCAATAACATAGAATTAAACCCCCGTATGAAAGAAGTCCGAAAAGGTTATGTTTTCAATATTAGTATACTCCCCTCCCCCCTCCCAAATAAAAGTCAAAATAGATATTTTTTCAAAAGTGCTGTCCTATATAAAAGAAGACCCTCATATTAATAAATTCGAAAAGGTTAACGTTTTTGATATTGTGGAGGTTACGAGGCACAGTATAGATATCGTGGTGCTGCAAGAGGTCCTCTGGCCAGGGAAGGGCTTGTTAAGAGAAGGTAAGTACACTTAGTGGTACAGAAGGGGCAAAAATTATTGTTTAGGCATTGGGTTTCTGATTAGAAATAGGTTACTATCCGCTTTGAGGGACATTAAATTTTTCGGGGAAAGGATATTGGTGGCTGTAGTTCAGGGGTCGTGGTTTAAACTTGCGTTATTTTACGATAAACTAGAGTGGGTTTACGATAAAGTAATGTGAAACCACATGAAGATAATTTTAGGAGATGCTAACGCAAAGATGGGTAGGGAAGAAGTATATTATCTGAGATTGGTAAAGAAAGTTAACATGAAATTAGTAATGATAACGGAATCTGATTGATTAACTTTGCTATTTCGAAAAATTTAATTATCAAAAGTACAACGTTTAAACATAAAGATATTCATAAATATACCTGGCCATCACCGGATTCACAAACACGAAATCAAATCGATCATGTTTTGGTACAGCATAGGGGGCAAAATAGTATTATTAATGTTAGGTCGTGGGCCGCGATGTGGCCGAGGGGATAGCATCTCCGACTCCCACGCTGGCGGTACGGGTTCGAATCCCGCACAAGCCCGCTCGATTCTGTTCGGTGACGGACTCACTGAACAGATTTAGCGGCTTGCCATGGATTAGAAGAGGTTGGTTACCCGTAGATAACCCATCCCGATTAGTCCTCTTGGCATAAAGTGTATCGTGGGGCAAAATGCGGGTCGATCACGAACTAGTAGTTGCTAAAGTTTGGCAAAAACTTTCAATAAAATAAGGGCTAGAAGCCGGATCTCGTACTGAATATTTTAATCTGGAAAAAACTCAAAATTCCGACGATTAGAAAACAATTTGAAATTGAAGTCAAGAATAGATTTGATGTATTAGAACTATCGACCGAGAATGGTGAAGACATTGATCAATTATGGGTAGGGATTAGGGATAATATTAAAGAGGTCAGTAATTCGTGTTGGGGAAAAGAGAAGAATAAACCGTCATTTGATGAAGACTGTTTAAACTTGTGTAAGAATAGAAAAGCCGCTAAACTAGAGACAATCGTGCTCCTACTTTGATGCCTAGATATTAAAATGTCATTTTAAGAGTATCGGTGAATTTTAAAAGGCTTGTTGGGCTGACTAGATCTTTTGAGCCTGGACAAGTATGTTCTCCTTTCCAAATATTCTAAATCTCAATTGAGCAAATCGATCACACCAATAGATAATATGTTAAGCTGTCTCACTCTCATTGCCACAGAATGTGCACAGAGGTGACTCAGCTAGCTTGAGTTTGTGACTTTTGAGTTTACAGTGATATGTATAGATCGCTGTTACTTTTTTTTATTGCATTCCTGTCAAGATGTAATAGCATGTTGCTTCTTTTGACGGATTAGGAATCTAACAAAGTTTGGAGTGAAAGTGTGTCTTACCATTCCATTATTATTTTTTCTTCTCTCTATAAATTTCCCCGATTCTTCTTTTGGCATAGCTAATGCTAATTCCAATTACTGGTTATGGGATTATGGGTATGTTAGCTAAACCTCTCATTGGAAGTTCATCTGTTTTTTTCATTTCCTATTACTGCTTAACTGTTGGTGAAGACGGTTATCCTCTCGTGTATTATCATCCTGTCAGCCAGCAAAGCACACTGGCAAGTTGCAAGTACTTCTGATTGGAAGACTAGCATATTTTTCTAGTGAAATTGAAGTAACCTCTTTAGGTTTATCTTTCCTCTAGATTCTTGCACCACCTCCTGTTTTGGTAAGCGAGCAATCTGTGTAGCAATTGATATCTTTGTGTGGTTTATTTGGCTGTTTTATTGATTTTGGTTGTATATTTAGTTTCTAGGAATTCTTGAACTTGCAGGTCTTCGCATGCAGCACATTCTTTTTTATTTTTCTTAATATAACCCAGTATCCCCTGAATATGCACTCTGAAGGAGTTGTTTTAAATTGAAATCCTGTAGGAAGATTTCATGGCTTGGGCTTCCACCTCTTATATTTACAGTCAGTTATATCTGCAGTGGTGCTAAGTTTAGAATCACTTTTACCTCAGCTGTTTATGTGGTTTTCATTGCACCTGTCATAATGAGACACGCTAGTCTCTGTAGTTTTCCCAATAGGATTTTATTCTTCCCAACTCCTGCTTAGTGTCACCGATGTAGGGCTGAGTATAAAATCATTGATCTTATTGCTGTTAAATAAAGCCAATAGAATACTTTCGGGTTTAGTCCCTGCTTATCGCCTATTACTCTCAAGGCACATTGACATTTTTAGGAATTTTTTGGTCGTGTTCTCTACATGGAACAATTTAACTATGATCCATTTTAACACCCAGGTATAAATAAAAATTAGTTCTGGTTACATAAAAAATTGTGTTTTTATTATTTTATTTTAAATTTATAAGAAGTGGCAATACTGTAATGAACAAGTACCAATTAGTGCTTACATCTTACATTAGCATTTCCTCCCACAGCCCTTGAATTTTGTTCACTGTTACTATATTTAAATTGTATTACTTGATAATGTACTGATAATCCTTCTCTAGTTTAAGCAAAATATATATGAAACAGATAACATTGTAGCTTATTTTTTTATTAATAGATTGTTAAAATAATTATTTACTTTACTGGGATTTGTTGTAGGGGTTTAATAATTTTACTTAACTCTGTTTATGTTGTGTACTTATTATGTGTTACTTATTCCTTTTTTTGTGGTTGATTAGACCCAAAACTTCTGTTTAGGTCCTATACATTTATAAAAAGCCCCTTTTTCCTTGTGTTGAAGCTCTAGTTGAAACTCATTATTTACCTATTTATTTCTGTGTCAAGCAAAGCATCATCATCAAAGTGGCCAACATCTGGGTTGGTCGAACAACCGTCATCAGAAACGAGATCAGTTCCACCATTTGGGAAAAATGTCTCAAAACAAGCAGCAGAAGTTTGACAACAGTTCTGCTCACCGGATTAGGAGTAACTTGCAAGAGATAAAAATGGTCGATTGTCTCCCTGCTGAGGCTCTTGCTGTTGAAGTAAGTATTTCAAATTATGTTCATAGCTCATTAAAGCAAAGCTCATTACAAAAAAACGAAGCCATGACAAACATATTTTTTTTGTATTCATTATTTAAGATCTGGCTTATTTTGGTTTTTTATTAAAAAAGTTGTCATAAAATATTAAAAAAAACTAACTGTATAATGAAGACTTTTAGTTACTAAATTGCGATTTTTTTTTTTTTTTTTTTTTTTTTTTTTTGTTCGCTACCCCTATCTGGCCATGTGTGGCATAATTATAAAAAAAAAATTGTCATACAATATAAAAAAAAAAAAAAAAACTAACTTATAATGAAGACCGGCGTAGGGAAGTAGCGACACCATCGCCCAGACGTCAGACTGCAATCAGCTACTGGTCCTCCAAGTTGGGGGAACAAATACTCTAATGCTCAGACAGTACACAACATACAGCACACCACAAGGACCCCCACATTACAGACAAAGGTCAACTACACTACACACCCTAGGTAGCCGCCCCGGACGGGGAAGCTTGTCAGGAAGCTCTGAGGAGGCAATCCCTCCACCTGACTCGGGGGTAGAGGGCTGATACCCCACTCTCCTTAAATCAATAGCAATTACTAACAATGGAAGAAATAGAGCTGGACTAATTTTACGGAATTCGACACGGCGTGGAAAACGATTTATTCGGCTTCCAACCTGGAACGTACAAGGCCTGAACGGAAAGGAATAAGGACTGGTGGAAGAAATAAAGAAGGCAAAGGTCGACATCCTTGCAATTACAGAAACAAAGAAGAAAGGCAAGGGTAAAATCAAAATACAAGATTACACTCTTCTGTTCTCGGGTGTCAGTGAAGGCGAGAGGGCTGCCAGTGGAGTAGGATTTCTGTACCATAACGACTTATGCTTGTCTATCAGAGGGATGAAATTTGTGAATGACAGATTGATACATTCACTCATATTAGCATATGGTCCCAATGATAATGCTAGACAGGATGAAAAAGAAAAGTTCTTTGACGAACTCCAGAGAGAGGTTGATGATTGTGAAGGCACCCCAATAATTTTTGGAGATTTAAATGGCAGGGTAGGTGGTGAAAAGGAAAAATGGGATGGAGAAAGTGAGGTCAACGATAATGGAGAAAGGATCCTCAGTTTCTGCGTAGGAAACGAATTAAGAATCGTTAACACTCTCTTTCCACATAAAGAAATCCATAGATTCACCAGAGAGGAGCCAGGAAAACGTGAAAAATCTGTAATAGATTATTTCTTGATAAGAAAAGAAAATGTTGGTGAAGTTATGGATGCAAGAGTCAAACGAGGATATGAGGTTGGAAGCGATCACTACCTCTTAACACTGGACAAACTATGGAATGAAGAAACTCCTCGGAAAAGGCATAAGAAGGGTACAAAGAAGACAATAAAATCCTACAGGCTAAAAGAAGAAGAAATGGCCCGATACTTTCAAGAAGAAATAAACAGGATGGCACAAGTTCTGATCTCCCATGGGATAGTGATGACATAGAACAGAGTTGGTCATCATTCAAGAAAATTATCATCAATGCTGCTAGATTGGTATGCAGAGAGAAAAGTGCAGGATCGGGGTTTAAAAGAAGTCTGTGGTGGACCGATGAGGTGAAGAAGAAGATTCAAGAGAAGAAGGAAGCATGGAGGGACTTCCCTAGCCAGAGAACACCTGCAGCCTATGAAAGGTACAAGGAAAGAAGGAATGGGGCCAAGATGAAAGTTCTTCAAGCCAACCAAAAATCCTGTGAAGATTTTGGTCACAAAATGGAGAAAAATTAAAAGGAGAACTAGAAGATCTTTTACAAAGTTATAAAAGGAATGAGGAAGGAGAGACCGAATTCACTCAAAGGAATCAAGGGCAAAGAAGGAAGGATTCTATGGCAGGAAGAAGATATATTGGAAAGATGGAGGGAGTACTTCATGGAGCTGCTGAAAGGAAGAGACGTTACTCCTGATGAGACATACAACGCAGAGATGGAGTATTCGGAAGAAGACGATTACATGGATATTAATCCAGATAAGACAAAATGTATAAGAATAGGAAGATGTCCCCGCCATGTTATGGGAGTACTGAGGCTGAAAGGACAGATCTTAGAGCGGGTGTATGATTTTAAGTATTTGGGTGCCTGGATAAACGGAAGTGGCTATATCGATGGGGAGATATCACAAAGACTGGGAGCAGCTGGAAGAATGTTCCACTCAAACCAGAAAGGCTTCCTCAACAAAAGAAAAGTGACGAAGAAGACAAAGATATCGGTCTACAAGTCAATGTTCCTGCCCATCCTATCTTACTCCTCTGAATCATGGACCCTCACCTCAAAACACAAAAGTCAGATCCAGACAATGGAGATGAGGTACTTGAGGAAGATTGAAGGACAAGGACAAGGAGAGATAGGATCCACAATACAACTATAAGATTGAACCTCGAGGTACAGCCGGTAGAAACCATTCTAGAAGAAAATAAACTGAGATGGTTGGGCACCTCCAAAGGATGAACATCGAAAGAACGGCAAGGATTACGTATGAGACGAGAGTTGACGGAAGAAGACCGAGAGGAAGACCACGGATCACCTGGGAAGAAGATGTACGGGAAGTGTTCAGGAAGCGAGGACTGGACTGAAACAAGAGGAGAGAACTGGTACAAGAGAGGAATACTTGGGTCAAGCTCTATAGTGGACATCCCCACACTGCGCAGCGGTAGAAGGGGAAGGATATGATGATGATGATGATGTATAATGAAGACTTTTAGTTACTAAATTGCGATTTATGTTTATCCCGGCCCGTTGTATTTTTTTGTTACCTGTTTTTCTGTTGCTATATATTTTATGAAATAAATATAATGAATAGTGTAAGGCCGACAGGATAACCCCTCACAAGTCACCTAGCCTTGATAAAGACCCATATGTTTGGGTTAAAATGTTTTTTCATGAAAATAAAGAAAGCGTTTTTTCAATATAAACCCTCAGCATTAATCATCCCAAAAGAATTTGAAAGAAAGCAGTCAGCCATTTTCTAACTTTAAATATTATGAAACCTCAGTTCAACTATTCTTTTTTTTTACTTAGATACTATATACCTTCTATGCTAAAAATAAACACACCTATTACAAATAGGACAGAGAAAGTTTGTTCTCTATTTCTTCTATTTACTGTTATGAAATCATGAAAGCTATTATTGGATTTATACAATAATGTATATCTAACCGGAATTTTCTCGAGAAAAAAGTGTACATACTTATCCTGTTCTGTAAAAAAAAAAGGAAGAAAAAAAAGTTTACTTCAGTTTACTTTTTTGATGTTGCAACAACTTTCTTAATTTTGAAGTTTTTAGTTTAGTCAGAAATACATGAGCTAGAATGTATTTAGTAAATTACTATTTTATGACTATATTTTAGAACTGCATTATTTTGTCACTCGGTGGAATAACGCAAATAAGTTTCTGTCTGTTCTATAAAGTCAAGTTTCTACTTCTAAAGGAGTAGTAGTAGGAGCAAAAATATAACTTTTGCTAGTGATATTTTATTTGATGAAGCTATTTCACATTGACATTACAAAAATCCAATGTAATTTAAAACTTACATTTTTTAGATGACTGAAAAGTATCTTCCCATTTTAATGATTCTTTTCTTAACTTTCTTTTCTTACATTTTTTTGATAATTTGATATTTTTAATTTAGTACATTACTTCTTTAATCAAATCGCTCTAACAATTTTGATTAAAACATTGATATTGATGTAAGATAAATAAAATTACCGATAAGTGTTGCAAAATTAATAAAACAAAAACAAAAGAAATGTAAAATAACTAAATAAATAACATCTGTTAACCAAAAAAGTTTTGGATGCCCTTCTATTGTTAGTTGACCAAAATCAGTTTCTTTTTGGTGCTTAAAAAAAAAAAAAAAAAAAAAAAATATTACTTTAAAAAAAAAGTATTACTTTAAAAAAAAAAAGTATTACTTTTTTTACGAGATGGCTATTTATAATCTTGTATTTGTTTATCAGCTGCTTTTCTATTACTGTATATTTTAGATATTCTATTTTTCTTGTAATAAGTACTTTAAGAAAGTCCATTCAGGATTTATTAAAAAACAGAATAGGGTTTTTTTCCTTATCATCAGTACTATCTAATGAAAGTGAATTTGCACTGAAAATTCCTATCAAATCTACCCATTTCTGTAAAATGGACAGACATTGTATAATGAAAAACTACGTTTTTGCAGGAAGATGAAGAAATGAAGGCATATAGAAAAAAAATTGAAGAACAAAAAAAGTTAAGGGAACAAATTCTGAAACAAAAAGAAGAGAAGAGGATGGTCGCAGCTCAGCAGAAACAACAGGAATCGGGTAAATCCACTAACTCTTTCATAACCTGGTGCAACTTGTTAAGCATTTATGAATTAATATCTGATACATGTATTATAATAACTGCTTATTAAAACTCAAAACGCTCGAGCAGTCCTGGACGGCCGACTTTACTAGGTGAACTGCCCTGGTACCCTTCAACTGTCTAATCATCATGGCCCAAAACTTTTTTAACACGTTTGGTGAGACGGCGTATTTTAGGGGTATCGGTCCCCGGGGTCCTATTGCTAGCATGAGCCACAGACAATATCGGACGTCGGGGTCCGATGGGAATACTTTGACGAAAGCATTACCTTTTGATTAAAAGGGAATTAAATGAGCGTCTTAAGGGCGTTATCTCTTGGTAAGGATTGAAACTAGACATAATAGGGGAAATCTGCATTTAATTTGGTCTGCTATTTAAAACTGAGGAAATAAGTCTGATTGAGAAGAACAATCTTTAAAGATTTTTGTTAGAGCTTTGACTTTCACAGTCTAAGGCAAAATCGAAGAAACATTTGAAAAATATTTGGCTTAGAAAATAAATAAAACTTTAAAGCAGCCTGTATCAACATCTAGAAGACCCCTTTTATTTTTCACTAAGCCCTTACATATTATATGTTAAAAAACACTTTGATTCGGGTATTATGATTTCCGGATACAATGGTATATTTTCCTTGGTCCCTTCATTATTGTTATTAGCTTATTTTACTGTACTTAAATTATTCATCATTAATGTATACGGATAAAATGGTTTTGAATAATTATTCTGCATTTCAAAATGATTGAATACAGTATTTAAAAACAAAAAATGATTTTTTAAAAATATTTTTTTATGGTATTTAGTGATTATATTTATTTTTTTTGGGTGGTTTGAATTATTCATTTCCATTTTGTTTTCAGCTCGCATTGGACAAAAAGGTACTTCTAACACTGTTGCGTGTGTATTGTTAAAAACAATTGAAGGGTCAGGGGGAAAAACCACGGTAGTCCACTTTTCGTTGATTTGAAACAAGTGGTACCATCTGATAGTATAGGAAGTGTACTTTCTTTTCAAACTTGTTACAGTCGAGAAAAAAAACGATGGTCCCCATAAAATTGATAGTTTAAAATCGATACAAGGGGAAAAAACAGCTGAAGTCCTGATTGTGGGGGACAGATTATCAGTAGTCCATTTCGGTGGTGTACATCTGTAGTCGAAGGTTATCAATATTGGTTGTTGGCTCTTCAGTTTACATTCTATTCTAATCTATTAAGGAGTTTTACATTATAAAAGAGATATTATTATTATTATCATTACATTTAAAAATGAACAGTGACTTTAGTTCAAGTGAAGATGAATAAAAGTGTACTAAATTAACAAAAAAAAAGAAAAAAACACGGACGAATGTCTGATGTCATGAAAACAATCAGACTTTCAACTTACAAGTCAGGTGAAAACTGTTTTTGTAAACAATTTAAGTGTTTTGAAAATGTTCCTTTATCTGCAAGAAACAAAATATTATCTAATTTTAATAATATGTCGTCAAAAGATTAGCAAAACACCTTTGCCAGCGGTCTCATAACTGTTATACCAATCCAAAGTGGTAGCCCCAGAACAAATTCTGAAGTATCTATACCAAATAAATCTTCTTATGTTTATAAAGTTACAGTGAAAGATGAGAACAATAATTATCAATACAGTGATGTTCAAGTTTGTTTGAAGGCTTTTTTGTCAATTCATGGCATTAATGAAGCTCGAGTCTAGTTTTTTAATAAAAGTTTAATTAATACTGGAATGGCACCAAAAGATCAATGCGGGAAAAATAACAATCGACCTCACAAAAAGTCGATTTTCGTAAAGAAAAAAACTGACGTGACTTGACTTGGTGGAATTAATTTTGATTCTCCATTTTTCGAACCACTTTTCTAGTTCAAATAGATGGTTTTGATGGGCAAAGGATGCGATAGTAGGATTTTGATATGACAAAAGGATAGCCGTGTCATCAGCGAAGCTAAAGATGGTGGTGAGAGGGCGTTCAGGGATATATAATGTATAGATAGAATAGAGAAACAAATTTATTTCTATTTATCTAGCAAATAGAAATAAATTTGTTATTTAAAGGTTTAATGGTTTGTTTGTTTACCCAAAAAAATAATGGACTACAGTGGTTTTTGCCCCCAACAATGAGCAGTTTGGTGGTGTTTTGTTATTTCAGGGGCATTAATAACTACTATTTGGTTTTGGAAGTTTTGTACAGTGGTAAACAATCATCTGGGTTAGAGGAATATGTTTTGTGAAACTAATTTTAACTTTTGGAAAATGGATCAAGGGGACCTTAAACTTAAAACTTCATTTTTCTCAGAATGGACTAGATTGGACTACCGTGGTTTTTCCCCATGACCCTTCAATCAGATTAGATATAGTAGAAAGCTGTATATTTTAGAATTAAGTTATCATTGTTTGTAATAGTTATTTAATCCACAACTTCATCTCTGACGTCTCTCTTTATTTCTCGATCGATTTCTTTTCAAAACATTATTGATCAAATTATTTCTGTTTTTTATTTTTTATTTTTTTTTTATATATAAATATTCATTTCTTTTTAAAATATGTAATAATTTGTAATATGGTAATGTAGATACATGTGATTTATTATTGTGTGACTCATCAGGGGTCTTAAATCACTCTTCTTGGTTTTGGTCTACTTTAAGTGAGCCAAACATTTGCTGGTTTCCTTGATTGTGTCCTAATCTTCACATATCTGGGATTTTCAGATCTGCAAAAAAAGTTTAACTTTGCTTGGTGTCAATAAGAAATGTAATTTAAGATCTTATTACTTTAAATTGGATCAACAAGTAGCTAGGCTTTAATTTTGTCCTGTTACGTAATCTGCCAGCATGATTAAATCTTCAGTTTTTACTTTCACTTACGTATATATGAAATATATAGTAAGGAAAGTATTGCGATCGTGAAAAATTTCGACTTCCGGTTTTCAACGGAAATACACGTTTTGTGGTCCCCTGAGTCCAAATAACCAAGTCTGTTCATTTCAGAAGTGACAATTAACAAAACACATTAATTTTTAATCTAAGTAAGTTGGTAAGTGAAAGTTATGTGTTGCGTGCACGCACCAGATTTTTTTCATTATATGATGATAATGATGCATGATTAAAAAGGCCTACATCATACATTGAAATATGATGATATTGGCCTTTTGTGAGAATGGATAAAGCTACTTTTAAAAAGGATATATATATATATATATATATATATATATATATATATATATATATATAAATATAAATTACTTTTAAAGCTACTTTTAAAAAGTATATATATATATATATAAATTACTTTTAAAGCTACTTTTAAAAAGTATATATATATATATATATATATATATATATATATATATATATATATATATATATATATATATATACTTTTTAAAAGTAGCTTTATCCATATATATCTAATATATAAAATTCTCGTGTCACAATGTTAGTTACCATACTCCTCCGAAATGGCTTGACCGATATTCATGAAATTTTATATGCATATTCAGTAGGTCTGAGAATCGGCTACTATCTCTTTTTCATACCCCTATTTTTTTTTATAATGTGGCTTCAAAACATACATACAACCCTAAATTTTCACCCTTCTATCACCAACCTCTATTTTTTAATAGTTATTTTATTAATTTAATAATTTTTCTTCCCGTTTGATAACTCATCAATTATCAATTGGTAAGTTATCACCGCGGCAATTGTGTTGTAAGTATAAATTATTCTTATACATTTGTTATAAAATCCATAAATTTTTATATCGAAAAGTTGTTGGAAATGGTAAAAAAAAAATCGGTGAAAGTTAGATTTTTATTACAATTAGGCAATTTTGTATTCTCTTTTGTTGTATTTGTTATAAAATCCATAATTTTTTTTTATATCGAAAATGTTGTTGGAAGTGGTAAAACAAAATTCGGTGAAAGTTAGATTTGTATTACAATTAGGCAAATTTTTTTTTTTTTTATTGTATTCTCTTTTAAGAGCTCTAACTTCCACAGGTTTTTTTTTCCACCATTTCTATAAATAAAATGTTTCGCTTTCGTAAAACAGTCTAATATTTACATGTATATGTATATTTATGTGTGTACTATCAAAGATTAAACACATTAATACTATAATGTTTTTCATCATTAAGTAATTCAATTAGTTCTATTTATGTGTGTTTTGTACAGTGAAAAATGCCAACAAAACGCTAAGGGGCTAATTTGAGCGGTAATACAAGTAGATCTAGAAGGATGCTAAATAGAAGAGTCCAAAGAACCGAAGAACAAATCCAGCAACAAGATATTGTTGCGCTTGTGATCCTGGCGCAATTGCGTCAAGAACTTTCAGAGGATACACAAGCTGAACGCAATGAAGTAATAAGATTAGAACAATGACAATCGCGCTGTTTCACAGTCAATAGACACAGAACAAATGAGCAACAATGCCAACCGGTACATCATAAAGCACAGCATTTACATCTAATTCATTCCTGCGTCTAGCATTCCAGTATGAGTCCGATATTGAATATTATGCTCATTCAAAAGTGGTAATTGGTGCTGTGGACAAGGAATGCTCGCATTGTATGCTCTCAAATTCAAAAATTAGCCAGCTGGGATGTGTTGCGCGTCAGGAATGGTGCAACTAACTACCCGAAATTGTAACACCACCTGAACCATTGAACGGTTTACTTATCAACACGGATCCAGATTCTAACCTGTTCCTGAAGTCAATTCGAATATTCAGTTCATGCTTTCAAATGACATCATTTGGAGCAACAGAAATAGTTCGAAATACTAATACAAATGGTCAACAATATATTTCTCCATTCAAAATCAGAGGCCAACCTTATTGTAAATTGCTGCCAATGCCAAACGAACCACATAAATTTTACAGATCTACTTGATCTACAGATCTATGGACGGCGAGGATTCCGGAAGCTCACTTACCGATCCTGTGAGTGCACGTTGTGACTACAATAACCTTGATTGATTTTTTGCCAAATGCATCGTCGGCGAGCTGGACGCTCTATTGAATGAACACAATGAATTGTTGAAAATATTCAAATCACACATGCACTAATTACAAAGCGATAATCACGCTATTTTCATTAATCTTGGTAAAACACCGGCTGGAGAGCACATTCGTAGAATCAATGCACCTGTTGTAGACGAGGTTGCTAGAATCATCGTTGGGGATCATAAAGGTGCACAAGAAATTGTGATTTGTAGAAGAAATAATAATCTTTAGTTCATTGCTGATACACACCGTTCATACGATGTTATCCAATATCCACTAATGTTCTGGAAGGGACAAAACGCATAAATATTAAACATTTAATGTCTAGAAATTGTTTAGAAATAATTTATATTGCAAAACAACGTTTGCCGGGTCAGCTAGTATATATATATTGTAACGTTAAACCGATAAGCAAATAAATGCCTTACAGAATTACCTTAAGCAATTCAATGCTGCGGCCAGAGCTAATGGGTGGTCTCCAAGAGATAAGGCGGTTGCCCTTACGGTGGCTCTCAGAGGCGATGCTCTGGATGTCCTACAGACCCTCAATGCCGACGACTCATACGATTTTAACATGCTAGTAAGCCGGCTAGAGATGCGGTTTGGCCACGCCCACCTCGAACAGGTATATTAGTCCCAGCTGAAGAGCAGGAAGCAGAAGGCAGCCGAGACTATTCAAGAGTTCGAGGCGGACGTTGCCAGGATGGTAAGACTGGCTTATCCAACAGCCCCAGACAGTTTGTTGGAGTGCTTAGCAGTCTAAGCGTTCGTCGACGGCTTGAGGGACTTGGAGCTTTAGAGAGCGGTACGTCTGACTCGCCCTAAATTACTAGTAGACGCTCTATCCACAGCACTGGAATTTGAAGCGGCTACGGAGGCTTCTCGCAGCCATGCCCGTGTCCGAGCCATGAACAGCACCGACACAGAGGAGTGTCAGCAGGAGTCAGAGAACCGTAAAAATTTTGAAGACGCGGTTCTGAAAGTTGTGAATGCTTTGGAGTCCAGAAAAAGGAGACCGGTACGCTGTTGGAGCTGTGGGGAGCTCGGGCACGTTAGGAGCTCCTACAAGAAGCGGAACGCTTCTGATGTGCCTAAGCCACAGGGAAACTAAGACGGGTTGACTCCTGGAGGGCGACATTGACCCAACAACGTCTTCAAGGCCCTCCCCTTGTGGTGGTAGCCTCACTGGGGCACAGAACCGTCAGCTCTAGTGGCTGACATAGAAGAAGAAGTGATTCTCGGAATGGACATAATGAACGCATGTGGTTTCCAAATTGACCTAAAACGGCAAGTAGTAAATGTTAGGGGGGAGGAACTTTTTATGCATAATCGAGAATTGGCCAGCTTAGAAGTCACCTTAGGTGAAGACGTGGAACTTCCTGCAAGATGTGAAACTATCGTAGCTGCTCGTCTCGATTCTTCGACCCCCCACGGATCACCCTAAACATCCCGTCTTACTTGAGCCAAGAAATCATGACCAGGAGGTGGGGAAAGACATCCTTGTTGGGAAGGCGCTCCTAATACCTTCTGATAAGGTTCTTATACCTCTTTGCAATATTAACGATTACCTGGTCGCTATCAAGAAGGGCACTAAGGTGGGAAGTTTAGAGCCTTTGACCTCCATGATACTTCAGGCGTCCACGAGGAAGGAGCAAACTAATAAAAATCTCCGAAGGATGTTAGAAGGCCTTGACCTGTCGCTGCCAAGGAAGGAAAAGGAGAAAGTCAAGGACCTTGTGAATCGCTATCGCGCTGTCTTTGGCTCGGAATCCGGGAAGCCAGGTAGAACAAGCATGGTGCATCATAGAATCGATACTGGTGATGCACACCCTATTCGTCAAGCTGCACGACGACTTCCCCAAGTCAAGAAAGAAGAGGCTGAGCATGCTCTTCAAGAGTTGGTGAGAGACGGAGTGGTGGAGCCGTCGAATAGTCCATGGGCCTCTCCGGTAGTGCTCGTAAAGAAGAAAGACGGAACGACGACTCTTCTGCGTAGATTACCGGAAGCTTAACAACGTGACGAAGAAGGATAGCTACCCATTGCCAAGAATCGATGACGCTCTCGACTCGCCTCTAGCAGGATCCAGACTGTTTTCAACTCTGGACCTAAAAAGTGGATACTGGCAAGTAGAGATGGACCCAGCCGACAAGGAAAAAACTGCATTTACCACTGGGTCGGGACTATGGCAGTTCACGGTTTTACTGTTCGGCCTCTGCAATGCTCCAGCAACCTTTGAACGCCTGATGGAGAATATTCTAAGAGGTCTGTCCTGGAAGATTTGCCTCGTATATCTCGATGATATCATAGTGGTTAGCCGGACATTTGAGGAACACCTATCCAATCTTGAAAAGGTCTTCAAGAGGCTTAAAGCGGCCAATTTGACGTTAAACGCAAAGAAGTGTCCTCTTCTTTAAACGAAGGTCGCCTATTTAGGGCACATCGTCAGTGGAGGAGTAGCGGTGGACCCAGCAAAAATTCATGTAGTCCAGCAATGGCAGCAGGTTCGAAGTTTCCTGGGCCTTTGTTCCTACTACTGCCGTTATGTAAGAAAGTTTGGGGACATTGCGAAGCCCCTGAGACGATTGACTGAAGAAGGTAGACCCTTTAGCTGAAATGACGAGTGTCAAGAAGCGTTTGATGCCTTGAAGGAACGGTTAACCTCGGCTCCAATATTGGTCTACCCGGTTCCAGGAGGCAGATACATCCTCGACACAGACGCCAGCGAAGAAGGCATTGGCGGGGTTTCATCACAATTGCAGGATGGCGAGGAACGGGTTATTGGATATTTCAGCAAGACGCTATCAAAGCCTGAGCATAAATACTGCATGATGAACTTCTGGCTGTTGTCAATTCCATAGACCATTTTACAAATACTTGTATGGTACAAGATTCTTGTTGCGGACTGACCATGCAAGCTTGAAGTGGCTGCTAAATTTCAGGAATGCTGAAGGCCAAGTTGCCAGATGGCTCCAAAAGCTCCAGGAATACGATTTTTGCCCACCTAATTGTTCCCATTGTAGCCGAATCGAACAAAAGGAGGCCAACCTTTGCGCCGTTGGAGTAGTTAGTGAAGAATGGACACTAGACACAATCCGGGATCGGCAAGAGAATGATCCTGAGTTGAAAATGATACGGGTCTGAAAACTAGCCAATCGCCATGGTGCTACCTCTTGGCAAGAGGTAGCACCATTCTCACCTATTTTGAAGGCGTACTGGGCACAGTGGAACTCCCTTGTAATAGAAGACGGCTTGCCCAAGAGGGTTGTGGAGAATGTAGACGGCAGCCTATCCAGGAAGCAGCTTCTGATACCGAGGTCCTGCGTGCTGGAGGTACTTCGTCTGCTACATGATGAAGTGTCAGGAGGACACCTTGGTGTGACGAAAACACTCCAGAAAGTACGCGAAAGGTTCTACTGGGTGAACTGCTCTGAGGATGTCAGGGATTGGTGCCATAAATGTAACACCTGCTCTGCAACCAATGGACCAGCTCGCAAAAGCCGCACTCGGATGCAGCAGTATATTGCAGGAAGTCCCTTCGAGAGGGTAGCCATGGACATATTAGGACCATTCCCAGAAAGTGAAGCTGGAAATAAGTACGTTTTTGTAATCGTGGACTGTTTTTCCAAGTGGGTGGAAGCATATGCTGTCCACCAAAGCTGCTACCTTGGCCGACTTTTTGGTGAAGGAGTTCATCACCCGTTTCGGAGTACCAATTGAACTACATTCAGATCAGGGGAGGAACTTCGAGAACACATTATTCCAGGAAGTCTGCAAGAGTCTTGGGATTCGAAAGACCAGGACTACGGGCATCCATCCACAGTCTGACGGAATGGTAGAACGGATGAACCGAACCCTTATAAAGTACCTTTCCAAGGTAACCTCTGACCATCAACGAGATTGGGACTGTCAGATCCCATACTTCCTCATGGCCTACCGCTCTGCAGTTAATGAATCCTCTCTAATGACTTGTGACCTCATTTTTGGCAGCAAACCTGGGGTGGATGTATCTAGGCAAGACTATGTATCCGGACTCCAGAAGAGAATAGAATACACGCACGAGCTAGTTCGCAAGAATCTTCGCCTCGCCAGCGACCGGATGAAGAAACACTATGATAGTAGAGCCGATCAGGGCGGGTACCAAGAAGGAGACCTCGTTTGGCTCTATAACCCAAGAAGAAAGCGAGGATTCTGCCCAAAGTTGCAGAAGAACTGGGAGGGACCCTACCTGATAAAGAAGCACATCAACGATGTGATCTACAGGGTCTTCAAGTATCCCAAAGGAAGGCCTATGCTCATCCATTATAATCGCTTGGCGCCATACGCAAGGAACCACGAAGAAGAACAGGTGCAGCGGATTACGGAAGAGACCTTTCATTCGACCTAGGGAGCAGGAACGCATGGAAAAGAAGACATCCAGGAGGAAGGTCTCTAAGGAGGGGGCAGTGTAACGTTAAACCGATAAGCAAATAAAAAAAAAAACATATGACGTAACCTCCGCTTGTTGGAACAAAATAAGCAGTTGGAACGAACTGTTTGTGTCTAGATCTTTCCGTGATGACGTAGAACTGCCCACATTGTTCTGGAATATTCCAGGCCTGACTATTTACGATTATATATAAGGAGCAGTGACTGAACGAGTTAGTGGAAGTCTGTGTTTTGACTGTGTTGCTCAAGTCATATGATTGTGTGTGTTATAAAGTTATCATTTTTGTAACCTGCTCAATTGTTTAAGTTGTAATAATTCGTTGGCATTGTGATAACTGTATATTTCTGTTTATAAATATTCTTTAACCCACATAAGTGTTACAATATATAAATAAATAAATATATATATATATATATATATATATATATGTATATATACGATCATTGTAGAAATTTGGCATTACTATTTAATCAGTGTGGTTTAATTACTTGGTAGGAACTGCTACCACAACGGTGCCTGTTAGTACACCTACTTCTGTCAGTAGCGATGGTCCCCCAGGAGTCAGTGATGAGAGTTCTAAAAAAGTGGAGTATAAAACTGTGAGATTGAGAACTTCAGATGGAAAAACAAGATTCAAAAAGGTAATTTAAAAGAATAATTTTTTTTTTTTAATATATCATTTGGGTATTAATTCTTAAATATCTTCTTAATTGCATGTTCTGAAGAGTTAAATTAAGGTCAATCCATGTGTATCATCAACCAATTTAATTTGAAAGGTTGCTGACAATTTTTTTACTTTCACTTATCTGTAGATGAAATATATAAAAGGGAAAGTATTGCTATCTTGAAAAATTTGGACTTCTGGTTTTCAACGGAAATATGTATTTTGTGGTCCCATTAGTCCAAACATAGAATGAAGTATTCTTTAATATGAGGTAGGTTTATTTATCATAGAAATAGTCTCTAGGCCTTAAATGGTAAAAGTAAAATTTTTCCTGTAAAGTACCTTTAAATTTTTATTTTTGGAGGAAATAACAGTCCTTTACCAGGTCTGCAAGTTTAAAATGTCGTTTATTTCTTAAAATATATACACAGTAATTTAAAAAAAAAAGTATAATATATTTTATTCAAAGTACTGGCCCTCGCTTTCTACATATTTTGTCCATATCTCGGGCAATTTATGGATACCATTCCAAAAGAATGCTTCATCTTTATTTGAAATCCATTCATCGAGCCATTTTCTTACATCCTCCAAATTGTTAAAGTGTTGCTCAACCAATGAGTGTCCCATCGATGAGAAGAGATGATAATCAGAAGGCGCCAGGTCAGGTGAATACGGCGGGTGGGGTAGGAGTTCCCAACCAAGCGAAGAAATCGTTTCCTTAGTCAATCTGGCTGAATGTGCAGGAGCGTTATAATGCTGAAGAATGACTTTGGCGTGCCTGTGAGCCCATTCTGGGCGTTTTTCGATCAATGCGTGACTCAAATTGATCATTTGTTGTCGGTAGCGGTCGGTATTGACTGTTTCGCCGGGTTTGAGAAGCTCATAGTAGACTACTCCCTTCTGATCCCACCACACACACAGCATTGTCTTCTTCCCAAAACGATCCGGTCTTGCACTCGATGTGGATGGTTGTCCTGGCGTTACCCATGATTTTATTCGTTTGGGATTCTGAAAATAAATCCATTTTTCATCGCCAGTTACAACTCGATGCAAAAAAACCTTTCTTTCGTGGCGTAAAAGCAGCATTTCGCACACAGTTTTTCGTTTTTCCATCTGTCGTTCGTCCAATTCATGTGGAACCCATTTTCCAACCTTTTGAATTTTTCCCATAGCTCTCAGGCGATCGGAAATGGCTTGCCTAGTGACATTCAACTGTTCTGCCATCATTTGTTGGGTTTGGGTATTGTCTTCGTCTAATAAAGATTGCAATTCGACGTCCTCAAACTTTTTTGGTCGATTTTCTCGTTTTTTATCAGTAACATCAAAATCACCACGTTTGAAACTTTGAAACCAACGTTCACATGTCTTGACAGTTGGAGCAAGATCGCCATAAGTCTCAACAAGAATTCGATGACATTCAGATGCCTTTTTCTTTTGATTGAATAAGAAAATCATGACATGCCGCAAATGCTCTTTATTTGGCTTAAAATTAGACATTTTTAACACCAAAGAAAGGTATGATACGTCCACGTAAACGACTTAAAAACAACTGACTTTTGTAAACAAATGACTAACAAACAAAATAGCGTTTAGAGATAAGCAAATCCTTCAATAGGCTAAGAGCGCATTCTATTGGAATTAAAACGACATTTTAAACTTGCAGACCTGGTACCATGGCTAAATATAAAATATTTAGGGACTTTATAATCATATAAAAGAGAAAAAATATACGTTTTCTCAAAATTAAAATTTCTATTGCCAGTAATTACAGTATTAATATATTGTTGAAAGGCTGAGAATTAGGGACAGGATGGTATGTTAGTTTATTGGCTTATGACGGTTGATTGTGTAGTAGAAAGTAACTGGTAAAAATATAGGGGTAGATCAAAAATAATAGTTTCTACTTTCAGATTATTTAACAGAAGCTATTGGTTTCCAAGGCAATTAATAGCAACTGTCTTAAAAATTAATCAAAACTTAAAGAATTACAAGCAATCTTTTTAATTGTGTGTTAAAATGGAAAGCAATGAAGACTATTTAAAGTGAAGGCAAGGGCATTGTTGTAAGAGAAGGTGAAGTGTGGTGAAATAAAAAAAATGGCAATTTGTAGACTTTAATATTTGCAATTTACTTTTTACTGATTTAAATAAAGAAATATTATCGGTCCCTTTCTGAGTAGTACACAATATTGATGTGTGTTTTTTAAAACACTCAAGTTCCAATTTATTATTGGCTGTAATTATGAACTGTTCTATCTATTCATATGCGTGATATATTGTCTGAAAAATCAGTCGTTGAGTCTAACACTCAGTTGTCATTTCTATAACCCAAAAGAAATATTTATTTAAAAAAATTCGTGGCAATTATGGAATTCCATTAGTACGAGGAGCTAACATCATCCTTAGTGATATACTCTACTCACCTCTATATGAAATACTGACGACAGTACCTGCATTCCAATTAGACACTCATTCAGGATAGCTGCAGTAAATAATATAATTGAATGTTTGAGGTATTAATCATTGCATTAATTAAAATATTATTAATTAATTAATAATTATTATAATTAATAATAATTAATAAAATATAAGCATTAAAATTTTGAAATAAAGGGAGACTTATGAGAATTATGTAAGTATAAACATTCATAAGAGCAGCAAATAGTAATCAACTTATCTTGAAGTTAAATTGCAATTGAATATTTATCTATGTCTCACAATGAAATTGATTTTATTATTCTCAATTTAAAGAAACATCTGGTCCGGTGTTGGAAATTTGTGGGGTCATGCCTTCACTTTAACTTGTAAGGTTTATTGTTTGTTTAATGTCCCTTTTCGCTACTAAGGCTAATCGGACAATTCTACAGTGGGGGTCCTAATTTTTTCCTATCTAGGTTTAATTAGGATAGAGATCTTTAACGAGTACCTGACATCGTACAGGCTCATGACCTCCATTTTACGTCCTATCCGAGGGACGGCATAGCCAACCTTTAGTATTGTAGGTTGCCATGCTAACCACTACACCTCAGGTGACACCAACTTGTGAGGTGACACAAACCCTAAATGTGATCTGGAATAGTGGACTGGGTGTAAAATGGATATAAATGCATCTAATTTATTTATGAAATCTCTTTGACTTTATACAATGAATGAATGATAAGAGGGAAATTTATATAAAGAAAACTGGAAAAATTCTTTGTTAGTATTGTGAGTCAATTTAGAAACTGACACTAAGTGGTGAAAGCTACTCTATAGAGAAATATGATGAAACTAGTGGGTGAACAGATGATCATTACAATTTGAGGTACCTTTGTTTCAACCACATTTAGAGCACGGTAACAACTCTTTCTCATCCACAGTAAGTCTTTACTAACTGCCCATTGTTAACATTTAAGGCATACTGCGTCGTAAAAGGAGTTTTCAATGTGTTTTAGTTGCTTGTTAGAACATATCTATTCGTTTTCATGGTAACTAAAAGTTTTTAAAACTACTATACAGAAACTTATAAAGTTAGACGTCATGGAGTAATATGTTTGCATTGCCATACTGTGACAAATAAAATATACACTGCTGGACAAAATTAAAGGATCACTTCAGTATTGTACTCGTACTTAAAGGATCGTTCTCACTGTCAAAGAATGAAATACATGTAAGCACTGAATGAAATGTGTGGAATGTCTCTGAAAAAAGGCCTTCTTAAGTCCTTAATCCTTTCATAAGATACCTAGATAATCCTAATGGTTACCATACTTCACCCTGTAATGTAATTAAGAAAGACACTCTCCATTTTAGTTTAAATACAAGAAATTCTTAGGTGTTGCGATACTTTTGACCGGGAGTGTATTTTGATCAAACTGGGTATTTGATGTATGTATATGTGACAGCCAATATTTTAATTACCGTATTATGAAAATAAAAACTTTTTTTATTAATAAAAAGATTTATTTTACTTAAGAGAGTAAATACGGGATGCTCAAATTTTTTGAAGCATCGAAGGTGTGTAAAAATATGGTATAAGATAATTATCTATAATTAATTATATTTTAGTCTAGAAAATTTTGTTCCATAATAAATTTTTAAAAGGAATATAAAATGATTTTAGAGGAAGAGTAATCTTTCTTGATTTCCAGAAAGGCATAAGATACAAACTTTACAACGAGACGTAAATACACCTATCGATTCACCTTCACGATATATTTACAAAAAGCAACTCGTAGTAAATACAAGCCAGCAGTAAAAAAAAATTCGACTGTTGATGAATTATTAGTCCCTTTAAAAAATAAATACCTAAGCAATAATGAATCCAAAAGTGATGAGACCTTCCAAATTTTGCTATACAGATACTCTATAACTTATGGAGATATACAAATATAAGTATATAAATGTGGAAAAATGTGTGAAGTTGAGGAATGGCATTTACATATTATCGAAACACATCAATTTCTAATCTAAGGAAGTTCGTAAGTGAAAGTTGTGCGTTGCGCGCATCGTACCTGATTTTTTCTCTAATAACTGACGCAGAGAGAATATTCGGTCCATAATTGAACGGTTCCGTCTAAAACCACATTCATAGTCTCTGATAATTTTAATAATTTTCCTATTCCCAGACCAAAAGATGTATTTTAGAAATCCTGGCTTTCCCGCATGCCTTGATGAGATCAGTAGGAATATTATCTGTTCCTGCTGCTTTATGCAATTTTAATTTCCAATGGCTATTTCAACTTACTCTTTTCTCTAGTCTGCTATCAACTGTTCAGCACTCTTGTTCTGCAAAAGAGAAGATAAACTATTATTTTCCCAATTTAAAATATTATCAAATTAATCCTTAAACCTGCTTAATATTGCTACTGGATCGGCCATGATATTGTAATTTTCAGCCCTAATTCCAGTTCTGACCACTTATGCTTTCATACATGGCTCTAATGTTATTCTTAGTGACCTACCGAAGTTTCGGTTTTAGCCAAAAAAACCTGTTTTCTGTCAAAAATTGGCTGAAGCTTGCATACATGTCTGATGTCTTCGACAAAGGAGCGTTATTACATAACTTCAGCTTGTAAGCTGGACACATCTCATTCATTGCCTTTTGCTCCTAAGAATTTAGTCGTGTGTAGTGTAAATTATAAATTATATGTGACTTAATGCAAAAACCAAGTTTTAGACCTTGGCAGTCACCCCTCCCCTCCAAGATCACTTTTAAGCATCCCTAAAACATGAAAATTTTGTGCTTGTTTCCATTTTGGCCATGAAGGAGCAAGTTTTGGACAAAACCTTATTCTATACATTTTTAAATTAGATGAATTCACACATTCGATGCCGAACTACAATTCGCTCCCAGCACACCTCTATCCACCCACCACCATCCAGACCCAACTTCGAAAGATTGCCTTAGTTTAAGCTCAGCCACCAATGGGCGAGGATGTTGAATTACAGTGCCGGAGTGAACATGTTAAGCTTCATCCTCATGTAAACTTTTTATGTTGTCAAGCTGTACTTATTAATACGCATATTACCGGAAATTGAAATTTTTATTTATTGAAATCATTTATTTTTTTCTTATTGGTTTATTAAAGCATTTAATATTTTATATTTAGCCCTTTATGGGGCTAATAAGGGCTAATGGGAATTAGGGGTAATAAGGGACTGTTATTTACTCCAAAAATAAAAATTAATGGTACTTCAGAGGAAGTTTTTTTTCCTTAGCCATTTAAGCCATGCTTGAACTTTCTATGACTAAAGAACCTACTTCATGTTAAAGAATAATACATTAGTATTCTTTGTAATAAACATAACAAGTTTAATCAAAATCGTTAGAGCTGTTTTGGAGAATTTGAGAAAAAATGACTTTGGGATACAGTGACATGCACATGCCAACACGTCCACGCAATCATGCACACACAAACTATCGGGGAATCATTCAGCTATCTTGTGCATATAAAGTCCTCTCTCACATTTCTTTGCATGTCTCTTACCACAAGCACAGAAAGCTATAGAAATATAGTTTTTTTTTATTAACATCACTGAAGCTGATTCTGGAGAAGTGCAAAGAGTAAAAGGTGGTAACACTATACCTTTTTGTAGACTTTAAAGCTGCCTATGATAGCAGGGACTGAAATGAATTATATTAAGCTCTAGAAGATAACTCCTCTTGTGGAAACGATAATGCAAGGCTCAAAAGGACTAGTAAAAGTCTAATAAGATCTTTCGTGATAACTTCACAGACAGTAAGTAAACAAAATTGGGTTAGAAAAACTGCACGGATAATGAGTTTGTCCATTCGCACAAGATTAACTGAAGAGGAAAGCTGAACACTTAATTAAATAATCAAACCAGACTAAATAAATAGACTGAAGAAAATAAAACCTTCTTCATTATATCCAATGTTTAATTGGTCCTCTAACTTAAGATTAAATTTTTTTATTTGATTTAGTTGATCTAAACAACTAATTCAAAATTCAATGTTCCATTGAGGCACTGAATGTTTGGACATTAAGATATTGGAAACTGAAAGGATTCTGCACAGGATAGAGCCGACTGGTAGAGAATGCCAAAATTCCCAGACTCTGTAATGAGTTGTGCCACATTTAGTATTATTAATATACTATTAGATGAGAAATATTAAGGGTTTCATACATTTCAACACCATCAAACTAGAAATTCTTTTTCAGGCCTCCAATCATATCCAGTAAGGATGTGGGATATAATCCACAGAGAGTCAATCAGATCTATGCAATAATTTTAGCGCTAAACACCATCTTATATCATTAATAATCACATTAAAGACTTATCATATGCATGAGCAAAAGATTATCCATACTTGCAAAATTAAATTTACTTTTAATAACTTATTTTAATTAAATAAATAACAAAATTATACTGATATGATATTTTCTTTGCAGATGACTGTTGCTGAGATTAGGGAATTGAGAAAAATTAAGAAATTTACTAAAAAAGTGAGCCCTTTACATAAGATTAATCCTTCAGGTGTGTCAGTGAAAGCTCCTATACCTCAGGTTAGTGGTAATGATTGAAGACCATTTTTGTTTAAAGTTGAATTAATTCTTTATAATACTCCTGGGAAGAGCTCAGCTTACTTCCAGATGGACAGATATCGATAAAAAAATGTGAAAATGTTTTTCATTTTTGCCAACAAAATGAATCTTAGCAATCCAAAGGTTCAAGTTTGGTTTCTTTATAAATGGCAGATTTTTTTCTAAATGGACACAGGTATAAAATGCTTCCTAGTTTTGGCATTTCTGACTTATCTCTATATGACTGAAATTTGCTGCCTCTAAATTATTGAGTTAACATATTGGTAAGTAACAGAGTCTGCCAAATTTCTAATATCAAGTCATCTCCTTTGTAAACATTATTGTAGATTATTTTTGATACTCTTTGTAATGTTTCAGTACCAAAACACTTTTATTATGAGGAGTGAACGAAATGTGCTTGTGCCCTTGATTCTATTATGTCCACCAAATTTAATGTAAATTTTTTGTTAGTTTAATTTTTACTAGCCAGTTTAAATCTACATGGAAATAGAAAAGATTTCAATAGGTTGATTGATAGTCAGGATTTTAGTTATCTATTTTTTATTTTGGAAAGCCAACGTTTTGATCCCTTCATGTGGATTTCATCAGGCCTAAAAGAAGACCAATATATGACTATGCTAGAAGATAACAATTAAATGTTTATCATGTAATTATTAATTATAGATAGTAACAACTAGGAGTGACTCCTAGATGGTAGATCGGCCTTGTATAATTCGATGACGTAGTGGTTGGCTGGACGTTTGAGGAACACCTGTCCTATCTTGAAGATGTCATCAAGAGACTAAAAGCGGCCAATTTGACGCTCAACGCCAAGAATATTCATCTTTTTCAGACAAAGGTCGCCTACTTAGGACACATCGTCATTGGAGAAGGTGTAGCAGTCGACCCAGCTAAAATTCAGGTAGTCCAGCAATGGCCTACACCTGTCAATAAACAGAAGATTCGGAGTTTCCTGGGCCTTTGTTCCTACTACCGCCGTTATGTAAGGAAGTTTGAGGACATTGTGAAGCCTCTGAGTCGGTTGACTGAAGAAGGTACACCTTTCAGCTGGAATAACGTGCTGTGCAATGGGGGGTTTAATTAATTAATGATTTTATAATTAATTACTTATCATGGATTTTATTAATTAATTGAATAGATGACTCATTGGGATGCCAGAGCATTTTTGATAGGAAATGCCCAAACTAATATTTCCTTTCCCCATTACAGCAATACCTTCCTCTCCTTATAATAAAATTAAAAATAAAAATATGATTCCCCTTTTTATGAATCAAAAAAGAATATAACATTAAAAAATTGGATTCCTCTCTCAAAGGCATGTGTGAGGCAATATAATATTGCATGTTTCTAGTATGAATATATAGCATTTCCAAGTCAAATTCAACCTTTTCCAAATCAAATCCAACCTTTTCCATTTCAAATTCAACCTTTTCCAAGTCAAATTCAACCTTTTCCATTTCAAATTCAACCTTTTCCAAGTCAAATTCAACCACTTCTTCATTTTTTCGTTCGCCCGGTCAACCCCCTTACCTAAGCATATTATATCATGACCAGCTATCCATTAACATTAATATTTATTTTAAGGTTCAAGTGACGATCGGGGGGGGGGGGGGGGGGGGGGGGCTTAAATAAAAAAAAAATATTTTCGGATTTCTTTCACACGGGGGTGCAATTTTATGTTTTCGGGGGCGGTGTTTACGAAAAAAATATTAATCTTGGAAATTATTGTGGGGGGGGGGGGGGGGCGCAGAATGAAAAAATTTAATTTTTCGGATTTCTTTCACACGGTGGTGCAATTTTATATTTTTGGGGGCAGTGATTACGAAAAAAATATTCATTTTTATTTTAGAGGCGTGGTGGGGGTCACACAATGAAAAAAATAGATTTTCTGATTTCTTTCACACAAGGGGTGCAATTTTATGTTTTCGGAGGCGGTGTTTACGAAAAAAGTATTAACTTTTGGAAATTATTGTGGGGGGGGGGTTGGCGCAGAATGAAAAAATTAAATTTTTCGGATTTCTTTCCCACGGTGGTGCAATTTTATGTTTTGGGGGGCAGTGATTACGAACAAAATATTCATTTTTATTTTAGAGGCGTGGTGGGGGGGGGGGCGCACAACAAAAAAAATCAGATTTTCGGATTTCTTTCACACGGGAGTGCAATTTTATGTTTTCGGGGGCGGTGTTTTTGAAAAAAATATTAATTTTGTATTTTAGTGGGGGGGGGGGTTGGAGCTATATAAAAAAAAATAGATTTTCGGATTTATTTTCACACGGTGGTGCAATTTTATGTTTTGGGGGGCAGTGATTACGAACAAAATATTCATTTTTATTTTAGAGGCGTGGTGGGGGGGCGCACAACGAAAAAAATCAGATTTTCGGATTTCTTTCACACGGGAGTGCAATTTTATGTTTTCGGGGGCGGTGTTTTTGAAAAAAATATTAATTTTGTATTTTAGTGGGGGGGGGGGTGGCGCTTTATAAAAAAATAGATTTTCGGATTTCTTTCACACTGGGGTGCAATTTTTGTTATCGGTGGCGGAGTTTTTGGAAAAAATATTAATTATGTATTTTAGGGGGGGGTGGCGCATATAAAAAAAATAGATTTTCGGATTTCTTTCACACGGGGATGCAATATTATGTTTTCGGGGGCGGTGTTTTAAAAAAAAAAAATGTAGTCATATATAGTCATTTTTATTTAAGAGTGGGGGGGCGCACTACGTGGTATGGGGGGAGTGTTTCTCTTCAATTATGGGATTATAACTGTTTGTTAAAATAATATGAATAAAATATTACCAGTGTTGATTTGGGAATTATTTTTCATTTCCATACTTACAAAGTGACCTTGCGTACTAAGCATAACCAATTTTCTGAATGTTTTAAACATTTCTTTAAAGTATTAATAAAAATATATGTTATAAATTAAAACTTTTATTATTTGTACTAAAAACGTAAAAAAATAATATTTTTTTAAAATTTTATTTTCGTTTACAATTCGGTGTTGCTTCAATCACGAGTAACGATTGTAATAGCTACTTTATGAGCATGATGCTCAAACTACCGACAGCATCAGCAGGACAACCTCTGCATTGAGTATGTATTCTCACTTATTACTTTTGCTGAAATATAGTATTGATTAGATTATAGATGAATTTAATTTTTTTTTATATTTAAATTGTTTATGTACATTTTTATATGTGTATTTATATATTTTTTATATACTGTATTCTTTAGTTAAAACTTCTGAATTTAATCGTAAATTTATAATTTATTTAATTTTACATTAGCTATGTCTTAATCCCTATTGAATTTTTTTATTCCTGTTTACTAAATTATTTATTTGTATTTGTAATTTTTTTTAATTTACTTTCATTCATAATTTTAGTTCCAAATGTTATTTTAATGAAAAGTTCAGTTTTGCTTTTTATTCACGGATATTAAAATTATATATTGAGATCTTATCGATGTTTAATACAAAATGCTATGAATTATTGATAACTTATTAAGTTACTAGACATTAGTAGAAATATTATGCTTGTAAAAATTAATGTTGTAATAGTCCATTAATTTATTATTATACGTGTATTTACTAATATTTATATATGAATTATAATAATTATAGTAATTATAATAACAATTTTATATAAATATATATATTTATGATGTTGATTGTAAACGAAAATAAAATATTAAAAAAATATTATTTTTTAACATTTTTAGTACGAATAATAAAAGTTTTAATTCATAACATATATTTTTATTAATACTTTAAAGAAAAGAAATGTTTAAAACATTCAGAAATTATGGTTATGCTTAGTACGCAAGGTCACTTTGTAAGTATGAAAATGAAAAATAATTCCCAAATGAACACTGGTAATATTTTATTCATATTATTTTAACAAACAGTTATAATCCCATAATTGAAGAGAAACACTGCCGCAATACCACGTAGTGCGTCCCCCACTCTTAAATAAAATTGACTATATTATGAACATTTTTTTTTTTAAATCACCGCCCCCGAAAACATAAAATTGCACCCCCGTGTGAAAGAAATCCGAAAATCTATTTTTTTTATAAAGCGTCACCCCCCCCCCCCCACTAAAATACAAAATTAATATTTTTTTCAAAAACACCGCCCCCAAAAACATAAAATTGCAACCCAGTGTAAAAGAAATCCGAAAATCTGATTTTTTTATAATGCGCCAACCCCCCCCCCCCCCCCACTAAAATACAAAATTAATATTTTTTTCAAAAACACCGCCCCCGAAAACATAAAATTGCACCCCCGTGTGAAAAGAAATCCGAAAATCTATTTTTTTTTTATATAGCTCCAACCCCCCCCCCCCCCCCCCACTAAAATACAAAATTAATATTTTTTTCAAAAACACCGCCCCCGAAAACATAAAATGCAACCCAGTGTGAAAGAACTCCGAAAATTTATTTTTTTTACAAAGCGCCACACCCCCCCCCACCACCTAAATACAAAATGAACATTTTTTTTTAAATACACCGCCCCCGAAAACATTATATTGCACCCCCGTGTGAAAGAAATCCAATAATCTATTTTTTGTTTTTATTATACGCCACCCCTCCCCACTAAAATACCAAATTAATATATTTTTAAAAAACACCGCCCCCGATAACAAAAATTGCTCCCCAGTCTGAAAGAAATTCGAAAATCTATTTATTTTAAATGCCCCAGCCCCCCCTACTAAAATACAAAATCAATATTTTTTTCAAAAACACCGCCCCCAAAACATAAAATCGCAACTCCCTGTGAAAGAAATCCGAAAATATATTTATTTTAAATGCCCCAGCCCCCCCCCCCACAATAATTTCCAAAATTAATATTTTTTTCGTAAACACCGCCCCCGAATACATAAAATTGCACCCCCGTGTGAAAGAAATCCGAAAATATATTTATTTTAAATGCCCCAGCCCCCCCCCCACAATAATTTCCAAAATTAATATTTTTTTCGTAAACACCGCCCCCGAATACATAAAATTGCACCCCCGTGTGAAAGAAATCCGAAAATCTATTTTTTTTATAATGCGCCACCCCCCCCCCCCCCCACTAAAATACAAAATTAATATTTTTTTCGTAAACACCGCCCCGAAAACATAAAATTGCACCCCCATGTGAAAGAAATCCGAAAATCTATTTTTTTTATTTAAGCCCCCCCCCCTCGATCGTCACTTGAACCTTAAAATAAATATTAATGTTAATGGATAGCTTGTCATGATATAATATGCTTAGGTAAGGGGGTTGACCGGGCGAACATGAAGAAGTGGTTGAATTTGACTTGGAAAAGGTTGAATTTGAAATGGAAAAGGTTGAATTTGACTTGGAAAAGGTTGAATTTGAAATGGAAAAGGTTGGATTTGACTTGGAAAAGGTTGAATTTGACTTGGAAATGCTATATTATATACCAGGTCTGCAAGTTTAAAATGTCGTTTATTTCTTAAAATATATACACAGTAATTTAAAAAAAAAGTATAATATATTTTATTCAAAGTACTGGCCCTCGCTTTCTACACATTTTGTCCATCTCTCGGGCAATTTATGGATACCATTCCAAAAGAATGCTTCATCTTTATTTGAAATCCATTCATCGAGCCATTTTCTTACATCCTCCAAATTGTTAAAGTGTTGCTCAGCCAATGAGTGTCCCATCGATGAGAAGAGATGATAATCAGAAGGCGCCAGGTCAGGTGAATACGGCGGGTGGGGTAGGAGTTCCCAACCAAGCGAAGAAATCGTTTCCTTAGTCAATCTGGCTGAATGTGCAGGAGCGTTATCATGCTGAAGAATGACTTTGGCGTGCCTGTGAGCCCATTCTGGGCGTTTTTCGATCAATGCGTGACTCAAATTGATCATTTGTTGTCGGTAGCGGTCGGTATTGACTGTTTCGCCGGGTTTGAGAAGCTCGTAGTAGACTACTCCCTTCTGATCCCACCACACACACAGCATTGTCTTCTTCCCAAAACGATCCGGTCTTGCACTCGATGTGGATGGTTGTCCTGGCGTTACCCATGATTTTATTCGTTTGGGATTCTGAAAATAAATCCATTTTTCATCGCCAGTTACAACTCGATGCAAAAAACCCTTTCTTTCGTGGCGTAAAAGCAGCATTTCGCACACAGTTTTTCGTTTTTCCATCTGTCGTTCGTCCAATTCATGTGGAACCCATTTTCCAACCTTTTGAATTTTTCCCATAGCTCTCAGGCGATCGGAAATGGCTTGCCTAGTGACATTTAACTGTTCTGCCATCATTTGTTGGGTTTGGGTATTGTCTTCGTCTAATAAAGATTGCAATTCGACGTCCTCAAACTTTTTTGGTCAATTTCTCGTTTTTTATAAGTAACATCAAAATCACCACGTTTGAAACTTTGAAACCAACGTTCACATGTCTTGACGGTTGGAGCAAGATCGCCATAAGTCTCAACAAGAATTCGATGACATTCAGATGCCTTTTTCTTTTGATTGAATAAGAAAATCATGACATGCCGCAAATGCTCTTTATTTGGCTTAAAATTAGACATTTTTAACACCAAAGAAAGGTATGGTACGTCCACGTAAACGACTTAAAAACAACTGACTTTTGTAAACAAATGACTAACAAACAAAATAGCGTTTAGAGATAAGCAAATCCTTCAACAGGCTAAGAGCGCATTCTATTGGAATTAAAACGACATTTTAAACTTGCAGACCTGGTATATGTATGTACATTGAAAAAAAAAAAAAAAAAAAGATTATTAAAGAAAAAGAATATGTGAAATACTTTTTTTTATTGATATGGTATCCAATATATATAAAAGCATTGAGTACAACTTGTGAAATTATTGAAATATAAAAATCTTTTAGTATATTCAAAAATGAAAATTGACCATTATTCCAAAATAGTAAAACAACATATTCTATATTATTAATATTTAAAAAATTAAAATTAGTTTTCATTTGATTGATATATATGAAATTGATATTGATTATGTTTGAAAAGAAACAAAATAAAATGAAAATAGGTATTGTCATAACTCACAATCATTACAACGAGTATATGATAGATAGATATATATATATAAAAAAAAAATGCAATAATATACTAGAACTAGAAAATTACAAAATTATCAAACATATGTACATATTGGGTACTCATCTACATTACTGCGAAGATCTACGGCATCTCTCATCACCTTTTTTAGCCTTTGATAAACTGGTTAGCTGATAGCGCCACATAATTAAAACAACTTGAAATGTTGTCAGCCTGATGAACATCATAATATCACTCACATAAAATATTCTGGAGGGACATGACTATCATTTTACACTGAGAACTATATGTGTTGACCATTCGAAGTCTCCAACAGAAGTGCCCGGCAACCCAAGCTTTCTATCCTCCAAAGATTGGAGGGGGAGATATTCCTACACTGAAGAATTTATTAAAAACAGCCTAAAAATAAAAATAAATATGATTTATATAAATACGACACCCGGAAGGAACGTTTGACCTTGGCCCCAATATTGAGCTACCCAGTTCCAGGAAGCAGATTCATCCTCGATACAGAGACTAGCGAAGAAGGCATTGGCAGGGTTTTATCAGTTATAGTAACACCGAGGTATTTGAAACGATTTACTGTTTCAATTTTTTTTCTTTTTTAGAACCACCTCTCTGAAGAGGCCAGTCTTCCACCATTCCGAAAGATCATTATTTTAGATTTTTCCAAGTTTACCGTTGTATGGCCAGTGTCCATACAAGAAATGCCTCTATAATTTCAAACTATATTAGGGTCTTCATGTTTATAAAGAGGAAAAATTATAGACTTACTAAAAGATAACGGAAGATTACCAATCTCAAAAATATAATTAAAAAAGGAGAGAATATTACCTAAGAAGAGAGGAGTTGCATGTTTATAAAATTCATAAACTAGTTTGTCCGGACCAGGGGCTTTATGGTTTTTAAGGGTTGATATAATAGCATACAGTTCATCCTTAGTAAAAGGAGAGTCCAGAATAGGAGAGGAAATAAACGGGTCAGCAAGAGGGAGAACAACGTACGGAAAGATTGAGAAGGTTTTTAAAATGTGAAACCAAGGCATCCAATGAGATATCATTTCCAAGAATGAAGGTCCTTCTGCGAAATCGGTTCGCCAAACTCCAAAATTGCTTAGAATCATAAGCAGCCTTAAATTTTTCAGAAAAGGAAAAAAATATTCAGCTTTTTGAGTTCTGCAAATATTCACATAATCTTTTTTAGGAGTGATGTAAGCTTACTTTGCAAATCTAGAATTTGTTTTTCTAAATAAATTGAGGAGGCAAAAAGATCTTTTCCTAGCCTGCAGACAACGGTAATCTAACCAAGGATTCTTTTGGAATTTTTTTATGAATGATAGGCTCTTGGATGCTATGGGAGAGTATGCATTTTTAATACAGTTGACTAACACATCGGCATAGTTCTGAGGATTTTCAGGAAATTGAGGGATACTGGAAAATATTTTATCGAGGTTTGCTTTATATACTTCCTTGTTAGAGTCATTCCAATAAAGCTGAGGAAGCAATGGCATGGAGACACAATTAATTTCAGAAAGAAGACTGAAAGTGATGGAGAGGGGGAAGTGGAGGTGAAAATGTTAATTTATCAGCTACTCTAAGAGGAACTGAAGCAACTCTTATCACTCTAAAGAAGCAAAAGTGATACCATTCATCATCTCCAGCAATGGACTGGTTCCAGAGGAAACTATTAGCAGTCGCAAAAAAGTGGGAGTTGCATCATAAGGAAGTTTTTAAATTTTTTATAAATAGAGCATAATCCTTGACACACTGGCCAGGTGAAAATTTCCTGCAATGGCTGAGCAAATGTGGCTAAAAATAATAATAAGAAAGGCATAAAAAACCGAGTGTTCAATGCCAACGCCACCACTCGCTCCCTACACACCTCTATCTACAGACCGCTGTTCAAATCCAACTTCGACACATTTGCCTTAACTCAATCCTCTCACCTCCGTATCAGCCTACCTTTCAGACGTTTCCTAATCAGCACTGCCGTTTTTAATCTCTTAGTGATTCATTCACTACCGAGTCTCACAATTAATTTAAAACAATTGCAGATTGTTATCGGAAAAGTTATTAAAGAAGGTTCCTAGAATTTTCGTACTCAGTTGGGGTGATGGGATGGTCGTACTTCCCAGAGGGTTGGACTAACAAAAGTCGGATTACCGAGTTTCTACTGTAGTTCCTGTCTTCTCAATATCTATAAAACAATTTTACATACTTTCTTGAGCTGCATACTTTGATTTTACTGAACCAAAATTATAATTGATTCTCTTCTGTTAAAAGATATCTATTTCACTGGATATTAAACTGTTATATTATATTTCTTAATCTTAATTTTTTCTACATATTTTTTAAGATCGAGAGCAGAGTT
Organism: Aelia acuminata; assembly: GCA_911387785.2. NCBI lineage: Eukaryota > Metazoa > Arthropoda > Insecta > Hemiptera > Pentatomidae > Aelia > Aelia acuminata. The sequence goes on from OU426979.1 coordinate 54,858,312, forward strand.
GTTGCTGTAGAAAATCTCTCAGCCTCGACAACTCAAAAACAATTGGAAGAAATGGCTGGGCAGGTCGGAACTGTTGAGGTACCTATATTTTTATTTTTTATTTATTTATTTTTTTTTTTAGAACATCCTTTATCTAATATTATTAGTCTTCAACAATTCATATAAGCAAGTCATTTGGACCAATTTAAATGTTTGAATCTTTGTTTTCTTCAAACTCTTCTGGCACTCAACAAAAGGTATTTCAGTTTTATCTGTGCTACCTATAGTATACACAGAATAAATCTCTGCCTTTCCATCCTAGTTAGAAAAGGTTGGGATCTACCTCTAGAATATCCATTCCAAATTCTCTATATGGCCAGGTATGGATGCCGAGTAGGAAAAAAGCCCTATCCATGTTAAGGTATCTTTTTTATAATAATTTGTTTTATCTTATATCAGATACTTGAATGTGTTCGGTTTTCCTCTTTCATATTTTCTTTATCCTATAATCATATTTCATTAGGCAGATGATTGTTGGCGAAATAACTTGATTGCATTAATCTTTTTCAGAATCAAATGAACATATCCAATATATGTGAAGAATACCAGGACAATGTTACTAATGTATTTTTAGAGTTATCCTATGACGATATTAGTATGATACCATTGCATTTGCAGCAATTTCATCCTGTTGCTACTTTTTCCTACTTTTGTGAGCATTTACACAGTCGTTCTTCACAACAATTTGTCTAGTGAAGGTTTTCTGCTCTTGTAGGATGCATCAGTCAATTCTTTCCCAAGAGCAATCTAGTTATTGGACCATTTTCCTCCAATCAGTATTACTTTAATTAACCAACTTCTTTTCAAACCTTAAACTCTGTATGGAAAGTCTTGGTAGTCTTGTCATTTAGTTTTCAAGATACATGCAGATGTACATGTTACTTTATTTGAATAATATATTTTTAGGTGATTCTGGTCTCGCTCTCTAGGAAAATTATTTCTTCAGAAAAATTAAAATAAATTTTTTATTTTAACTTTTACTGGCAATTTCCTTGTGGTTTTCAAAAAATGATGAAAAGTTTATTTATTTTTATTTGCAAAACTGTTGTATCTCTTAAGGATTTTAAGCAGACTGGCAATTAATAAATTAAACATGAAACACACTAGTGCTTTGCTATTTAATGTTTTTGACGATACTCTAGTCTATTTTTTAAAACCAAACAGCTGTGAAAGAGAAAAGAAGACAAGTAAGCTGAGAGGGCTACAGGTGAGCTACTAGTAAAGTGTTTTTAATAGTCTCTAATTTTACTTAATGTTTCTTATTTTATATTGGAACATCCAATAGCTAATCACTAGTGTATTTTATTTGTACAATATAAATATGTCAAGAAAGTGTAATTGCACATTCATAGTGGCTGAAATTGAAGGGATTTTTTTTTTCATCTTTAATTGAAATTAATTTTACTGATATTTTGGTGTTTAAAATAATATGATAAGTTTTATGGGATGTTTGTTAACATTTATTTCCCCAAAAGCTAGAAGTAAAAAACAACTGGAATATTCCTTTTGACCGGTTATTACTTTTATTGTGGAATAGAAACTTTACGTCTATAATATCTTTAAGCACTGTTTTTATGTTAAACAAATGAGATTCATGTAATGTGTCCGTAAAACCATATTCTTGCTGTGTTATTAGGTTCTTTAGTTTCCAACTTTATTTGTTGCCTGAGGAATCAGTGGACAGTCAAGTTGATCCATTATTAAGGTGGAGGGGGGGTCAGTTTAGTTTGTATGGTACTTAACTCATGTACCCCCTGATCAAAATGATCATTTCATTCACTTCACAGACAAATGATATAATTTCCCTGTTTTCTCTTTCCAGGTTCTATTATTCATTCATTTGTTTTAATTATAGTTGGATAATTAAGAATTCCCAATATTATCGTCAATGTAAAACTTCTAATGCATTTCATAATTATTCTCATTATTTTTTCTTCTATTTATTATAACTGAAAGCTAAATAATTAACTTGCCACCATCATTCTGTTCTATTCCATTTGATAGAGAAACAAAATTTTTTATATATTAAAGTTAAAATCTGTTCCACAAATATTTCATTATCATTGTTTTTAAATACCTTAATAAAGTTGTGGTAATCTAAGTTTCCAGGTTTCTTTCTCACTTTATTCTTATTAGAAGCTTCATGGAAAATCAAATCAATGGTTTTCAGTCAACCAATCTACCAGCTGACATATAGGAAACAAATGGTGTTATTAGGATTAAATATGAAGTCTTTTCTAATTTTTATCTTGAATATTTGTACTTACTAAGAATTTGAAGTTTATTGTTGGTATACTCCAGTTTTTTGAATTATCATCTATAAGGATATTCTTGAATAAATTGATATTAGATTATATAATGTTGCATTTTTAAAATTCTATTTGATTATTTATTTGTTTAAGTAACCTATTAGTCATGATCAATTTCTATTGTTTATTTGAGCCCCGAGCTGTACCAAAAATGTATAGAAGTAGGGAGATGCATCTGTAAGATGGATATAGAATGTTTGAATTATATTAATTCAATAAACTTAAGATAAATTTGTCTTTGCTATTTAATATAAAGTCATTACTTTTTAAATTATTATACTACTTTGTACAAACCAGAGAGTTTACCTATTTCCATGAAATGAAACATTTATGGGAGTAAAGAGAGACAAATTAGTCACAAATAGTTAAGTAAAAGCTGTGTATTTGTAGAAATATAATTGGATTTGTTATTTACATTGTACAATTTTTATTTCAAGGTGCTCATTTTCTGAGTTACTAAATTTAATAATGAATCGGTTATTTGAGAAATCCAACATGTCAACTAATTCAAATTACAGAAAACAAATAAAAACGTTTCCACTTTTGCTCTAGGAGATTCCCATAATTTCATTTTTATTTTCTGACACATATACCTTATTAGAAATTCTAATTCTCTAGAGCAAATTTTAATTCTTATCAATTAAAAACTGAAAACTATTTTTCAGACATGTCTGAAGGGTTTCTGAAATGACTAATTCAATTGCAAGCTAAATATAACCATGATCCCTTAAATGTATATGTTTGGACATCTCTGGTTTGTATGTTCTTAATCATTCTTAAACTTAATGTATTTTAGTAAACCTCATTGTGATACATCTTGGTCATAAATTTTCTAGTCAAATTACAATGGCTAAGTAATTTTATGTATGTTTATTGATTTATTATTTTATCAATTAGCAATATTTATTCTCAGTTTCAATAGGGTTCTGTAGGTTGAATTGTGGGTTTATTATGAATAAAATAAATATCAAGGTAAGACGAGGGAAGTGTCTCTTTAACTTCATCAACACTTCTTTTTTTTTTTCAGCTGTTTTTCTTAGTTTCATTTCTCACTTGGGATATGCTTTTCTATTAGGCTAAATCTACTTTTTGATTAATTGATAATGCTATAATGAAAAAATAGAAAATAATTCAACAAGATTAAACTCTTGGCTCAAATATTTTTAGAGTGGTTCTATTATAAAATCGCCTTTTTAATAACATAAACTTTTTGATTAAACTGTACTATCTAATAAGGACAGATCTTTTAGTTTCTTTTCAGTGATATTTTTAACATGAAAATTTATTGATTCATTAGATTTTTTTGAAAATCTCATATCCTTGACCTGTATAAAATTGAAAATCCTTTTAATATTAACTGTGATCAGTATTTTCAGAAATTGAATTGACCTAATTACTAAATTTCAAAGTATAATATTAACAAACTAAAATTTTTATTTCAGTCAGGGTAGTGCCTACTTTTTAAAAACACTGTTGGTTATGTTACTGTAATGATATTTTAAATCTATATTTTCAACTTGTGGACGATTCCCCTAAAGCAATTCACACCTAGAGACCCGAACATGGGACTAGCTCACCTCCGGATAATGAGCATTATACCTTAGTAAAATCCATGACTGTTTGTGGTGTTTTGCAAGTATGGCGTTCAGTCCTACGTCACTCCCACCAGCTAGCCTGGGGCCCCTCTCATTTTTCTTTTATCATTATATTTAAATGTTTATTTTGTTATTCAAACTATCACACACTCCCGGAGCTAGTCGATAATAAGAGTGGATCGCATTTTCATATTAAATAAGGGTCTTAAGTTTGTATTTAAGTATCTTTTTGAAAATGTAGTAAATTATAATTATTATTAAAATAAATGATTACATAAGATAAAATGGGATGTACATCCTATCATTTTCCTATCTCCGTGCTAATATACTATTATATACAATGTCCCTCTTATCGTCACTCTACTAGAGGTACTGTTTTCCTTTACTCGTAGCTCTCTTTGCTTATATCGTTGCTGCTCTACTTGGTTAGCCTAAAACAGCACTCTATGACAAATTCCATCTTTTTGAGATGTCCGGCCTTCGGGGTGGCGTTTGGCAGCTCATCAACAATCCTCATTCTCATGCATACTAAATTGTCAAAGATGATTCACTTTTCTTCATCCTTCTCTATTCGATTGAGAAATGGGGTCCCTTTCGTGCTGGTTCAGAAGTTAGGTTTGTCTAAGTTAGTTTGTATGGCACCCAAAAATTGAGGCTGGACATGTAGCCAAGCTGTTTTTAAATGTATTTGAAGACTATCTCCAGTGTCTCCGAAATTTCCTGTACCTGTAGTGACTGTTCTTGTTCAATTTGAGCCTTGATATCTCTTGAATCAATGTCAGTCAATCAATCAGTCACCACTGTGGGGTTTATGTCATCTTTATGACTCATCTCTGGAACAAAACTTAGTTTCAAAGGGCAGACGTTGTGATTGAACCTTTCTGATAAGTATCATTATTGTCAAATAAGACAAGGTGAACTAGATATATATGAAAAGTATTTGCAATATTAATAAATACCAAAAAAAAACTGATGGGATACACCCAATAAAACAGGCTAATTATCTTGGAATCATGCTAATATTGGTTGTTAACAAAAGTTGTTGAAATATTTTTATTTTGATATTTAATGTTTGAACACATACTACTATTAAGAAATAGAGGGTCTCATGTGGTGTTAGTGAAGAAAAATCTTCTATAAGTGTTAACCATCGCCAAATCTTCCTTCAATATTTTTGTTTTATTTATTAACTTTTAGTTATCTTGATATTGTTTTTTGGCAGGTTTTATTTAGTTAACGGAATTTCTCTTTCTCCACTCTTTTTCTTCTTATGTTTATTAAAAGTTATTTAGACACTCTAGTTCCAGGAAAAGTAGTCTGACCATAGGCGTCCTAATTTAACAAAGTTGTAGTAGGTGTATTTTTGATCAGATGAAATTCCAATTGTTTCTGAAAATAAAAAGAAATTTTTTAAAGTTTAAAATGAAAATAAAAGTTAATACCAATGGTGAGAGTCCCTGAAGAATGTAGATGATCAATGTTTAATTATTTTCAGATATAGTGGCCTATAATAGTTTTGCTCTTTACTGTTGTTATTTAAAAAAACAATATTAACTAAGTGCTCTTAGTTAATTAGAGGACACTACAATATTTTACATACATCTACAGAACCCTTAATTTATTATTATTATTATTATGTGAAATTAGGTGTGTATTAAGGAAGATTTTTATATTTGATTTATAAAGTTAATATCATCTGAAGTGATACAGATCTGATGTGGAATATTATTAAACATAAACTAAGTTTTTGTTAAAAAAAAAAAAAAAATCTCAATACAATAAAACACAGTGGATGAAACACAAAACAAAAGAAAAAATTTTTTGTTCGAACTGTGGTTTGTTCAATTCATTAATTTTGATGAATACTATGGACTAAATGTCGAGAGTATTTTACTATGCCTCATTGTTTGTTAACCTGGAGGTATCTTTAGACAGAGAATGATCATATTTCCTATGTATTGCTTCAAATGAAAAAATTAAATGAGGTGTTATCATATCACCATGCTGAAAGTGAAACTTCCTTGCTATCATTTGAAATACCAACATTTTTTAAGGATGGGATACATACCGGTCTTATTGGTCAGAAATATAGCAGCGAAATTGATAAACTGATTATTTTATTAGTTTTTTTAAATTAGGGCTTCATTTATGCAATAGTAGATTTTTCTTATTATCTATATAAATAAAGATGAAATTCTGTTCGTTTGTTCTTTATAGAAATCCATATCGTTTGTTCTAAATTCTCCAGATTTCACTCAGTGGTTCTTTGATACCAGGTGCGAACACCTGTCCATATTAAAATTGCATAACTTCAGCCAATCTCTGGGTATATTCTTTATTATTATAAAAATCGTTTTGATCTCGCTTTACATTGGTTTTTACGAAATCGACCAGTCAACAGGAGAATTTAGACGGCTACAAAATGTGGAATTGCGTGAGCTTTACCCGGTAAATCTAATCGAATCTATAGCTGCGCTTCGGGTAAAGTGGGCATGCGAAATTGCGAGTCTTAGTAGCGAATAATACCTAAAAGATTGATAAACGCTTTGCAGACTGGAAAACAACCGAGGGATAGGCCTAGACGAAGATGGGATGAAAGCAGATCTTGTGAATTTGGGATTAGACGGGGGGAGGTGGATGGAGGTATGTACCGGACCGATTGGTGGTGTTGGCGTCGGGCCTTCGGGCCCATTAAGCCTTTTCTATAAAATTTAACCATCTAAGAACAGAATGTTGTGTCGAATCATTAAAAGTAAGGGGCCTGTTCTCAAAACATTATTTTCCATGATGCTTCATTTTTTGGCAGTTCGTTTTTTTTTTTGTATCCTTAAAAAGGTCACCCATGTTAAGGAAGTTTCACTTCTAAACCATGCTCATAATATATTTGATCTTTGAATATTTATGTATTAATACAAATTCAAATAGTCATTTAAATCATTCTCTCTCTATAAGCAGTATTGAATTAATTTCAACGAGCTTAAGATATTTTAACTATCCATGATGATATTTTATATAATCAATATATTATGTTGGTAAAATATTTAGTTACATATTCGTTGTATCCTTAAATTAATTAAAGAGTTGGTAATTATTATTTATGCAACTTTCAAGATATTAAATGCCAGACCGCCCTGTAAGGTAGGTAGAAATGTTTAAAAAAATTATTTCAGAGTTTATTTTTAATATTTTTCAGAAGGTGGAGCTTGATAATGAGAAGAAAACAGCTGTAATTAAATTTCAACAGTTAGAATCTGCTAAGGAATTTGTTTCTAAATATCAGCGGAAAATGGTTGATCTATCTATGATAGGCATCAAGTTCATGCGTGAAGACTAGTCATAAACTTTATATCTAATGAATAGATTACATCTAGAATTTTAAGGTGGACTTTTTCATTGTGTTTCAAAGTTTCTGTCATTGAAAAATATTTGTTTACTTTAATATTATGATGAATAATATTTTCTATTCAAAGGAAAACCATTAATTTATAAGTAGAATAGAAATTAAGTATAATTTTTTTAATGAGAACTATATGTATACTTACATAATTTTATATTTAAACAGTATAAAAAAGTATCTATTTATCATTATAATTGACTGGAATTATACAAATAATAGCATATGTTATTTTATAAGTCTGTTTATATGATTGTTTTGGGATTTTAAAAAAAAATTACTAAAAAATGTATGAAGAAAACAATAAAGAAACCCCTTTTCTTTCTTAATTGTAGCTAGAGAATTTTTTTTTTCCTGTATACATTATCTTTTAAGCAGCAGTTATCCTTTTGTAAAGTCATTAATATTACGAATGATGTTGATTTGTACAGAAAGAAGTATCATTGTTATTTTTAATGTTGTTAAATACTTAAATTTACCATATGTACTGTGTTTGCCCTAGTGGTATTTGGTTAATTTAAAATTAAAATTGCTCTAAATGTTTTATATTTGTATGAAGAGGAAATAAATAGAAAAGGGGATAAAGCTAACTTGAGTACTGTATTGCTCATTCTATAAATTTGTAATCATATAAATAAATAAAGATTATAAAAGTTTAAGTTAAATAGCTCGATGGATCAAACCTATGTTAAATTACTTGATAATTAATCAATTATTTATATCTGTTTAAATAATTTTCATTAAGAAATGAGTGTTTGGTTTTTATACAAAATTAGGATTTTGCTGATGAAATTAGAATTAATAAGAAAAAATAGAAATGGAAATTAGTTCAGTTTTTTAATTTATCTGGTATGATAAATAGCTTTAATCAGGCTGAAACTCCTGACTATTTATTATCCTGGAAAAACAAAACAAAAGAGAATGAAATTGTTCTCTAAAACAAATTGTATCAGATATTTTACCATTAACAATTTAAGTTGAATTTTGTTGAGTTAGTTGCAGCTACGGCTTAGATACTTTGAATGAAATGGTAAAATTTTTATAATCTTTCATCAGCAAAATTTTTGTTTTTATTTTCTTTTTTCTTAGTTCCAAGGAAAGGATTTTCTGATTTGTAGTATTATTGTTCGGGTAATTGTTTAATTTTGTTTATAAAAAGTTTTTCTTATTATATTTCATGTTAGTTGAGATTTTTTACTGGCATTTTAAAAAGCCTCTAAGTGTTTTGTGCCTGTTATCCATCTCATTAAGCGTTTTAGAAATCATGGATGTCAGTTTTTTTGTTAAAAAATATTGGATAACATTTTTGCGCTTTAACATATTATAATTCTTAGAAAATTTGTTTAATGATAATCTTAATATTATGTTTTTAATTTTGTTACAAAATGATAGAAAATTTTATGTTTTTAGAGTTAGGGCAGTGGCAAATTAATAATTGCCTCTTTTAAATATTTGACAGTTAGAAGTAAAACTAAAGTCATTGATATGGCATTTATTGACGTTTCTTTGTCAATTTTTTTGGCAAATTTATTTTTGAGCAATATTAAGAGGTGACTAATATTAAATTTGCCATTTTTGAGGTGGTTTTTATATTTTTACTTGGTTCTGTCATGAAATGTCAGTTTTAAGGATAATGTTAAAGGAAAGTTATTAATATTTAAAAAATAAAATATTTTATATTAATCTGCGATAAGGTACAACGATAACAACTTCAAACTGAATATGGAAAGTATATTTGAGTAACAGGTTTTTTACAAGAGTTTGTTCTCCATACACCCAAATTATCATGCTGAAACAATGATTAGAAAAAATAGATGAATTCCACAAGCCTATATGTGTTCAGTTTGATCATAGAAGAGATTCTCCAAGCAACTATAAGAAAGCTTAGCAATAAGAAGCAAGATTGGGTAAAACATGGATATTCAACAAATCACTTGAATAAACTGATTTAGTTTTGAAAAACATATTATTGACATAATCTTTGGCTCATAGAGACTGGAAAATGACATAGCTCAAGAAATGCTGAAGTTTTTTGAGAAAATCATCATTTGGTTCTCATTTTGTTAGCTCCTCGAAGTAGACATAACCTTACAAATAAAATACACCAAGAGGTATCTAAATGTGCTGATGAAGGATTGTTTAATGGTCTATTTTAGAATAAGAGGGATAAATTATAAATAAGGGATAAGTGTACGAGGTTTGTCCAGGAATTAAAGACCACTAGTCATTTGCAGCAGTATGGACATGATTTATCTTATCAATAGTTGTGGATACTACTCCACCATAATGGGTGGTCACTCTGCTTGGTCGTTTATCAAATTATGTTTGATTTAAGCTCCATTGTCATATGAAGAAAGACATGAAGAAGGTCCACCTAGTTAACATTGTCACTGTCAGTCATTTTTTGATATTTCAAATAGTGCAATGCTAGAAAGTAATGTGCTGAGTTCTCGAGTGGTAAAAGCATTGTGCATGACGATGAAGGAGGTGAGACATTGCTAGAGAAAAATCGGTAAATTTATTTTGAAACTGAAGAATAACTTCAAAGAGTGGTTCAAAATAAATATTTAGCATGAGGCCAGCCATGTTACCCTGGCGCTTCTGCAAACATTAGGCCATCGTGTTTATAGCCATGATCTTAAGCCCTTTTATTTTCATTCCTTCCTTAATCTAAAGTAACATTGGACCATAAAATACTTCTCTGCCAAGTCCAGGAGTTTGTATCAAGCTGGTTGTCTACCGCTGCCGATTTTCGGACCTATAGGACCTTATTCTCTGACCTTGTTCCTGAACTTATTAGGGATTAAATATAAAAATACTGTATGCACGAACAATGTCAACACAAAGGTGGTCTTTAATTTTTGGACTTCCCTCATTTGATGCCTACTTGGTTATCCTATGGTTGGTAAACTTAGTAAAATTATTCACCAAAGTAAGTAAAGAAAGCCTTGAGCTTCTATTTTTTTATATGTAAACATCAATTTATATGTGTTTATATACTGTATATTCATCTTTTTTCTTTAAATCAAATTTGTAGTTATTTGCATTAATTTTAAACGTTTTATTTTCTCAAGCTCAGTTAATTGGTAAATTTTTGGTGGTGTTTTTTCCCAGATCATGGTATAACTGAAATATAATTTTGTAATTTTGTTGTCTGGTTGAGATGATCCATTTGGATCCCTTTCTATTTCTGAGGTTTTAGTCTCTATTCTGTTTATTTTAATTTTTTTCTATCGGGCAAGACAATAATGAACCATTTTTGATTGACCCCACTTACTTTTTGTTATGAATCTCCAAAATCCTTGAAAAACAGTTTTTGAATTCCTATTGTATTGTCTTAAGTTCAAGCTACATTTTGACATGCTTTTTCTGTGTTCTTACATGCTTAAAAATATATAATAAAATAAAATTGTATGCAAATAATTACAAGTTTCCTTGCAAAGTTTTAAATAGTTTAATCTTTCTGCATACAGTTACTATAAAAAATAAGGAATATATTTATTATAAAACAATGTAAATGTTATTTATATGGGAAAAGAAAAAATTCATTAAAACTGACATTTCATTTACTTAAAGAGATATTTTTACATTTATTTAAATAGATAATAATGCATTTCAGGAGGATAGGGTACATTATAATTCATCATTCTTCGTTTATATAATATTTTTAAAACTTCTTCAGATGTAATGAACAGAGATTACCTTCTACTACCAACAAAGATTAGTAATTTAGAGATATGAAAACAATTATCAAAATCACTTTCATTTTTAACATGTTGGTGACATGTTCTTGGATTTGATGTGAGGTTGTTGCTAGTCCAGGTTATCAAGATAATTTCAGGCGATCAAGAAGATTTTATCTGAAGGGAACAGATTGGCTTTGGCCTATTGTTTCTCTTTAGATAAAATTATTGAATAATTATTAAAAAATTATAAACCATTAATTTTACTGATTCTGAAGTAGATTTAATTTTTATCATCATTGGTTCTGTTTAATTATGTTAATTTATTCTATTAAGGTGATTTCTTGAAACCAGCATTTTTTAATTTTTGTGTCCTGTTTTTTAATTTAAACTAGTTCTATCCCCTCACTATGCTGTTTTACGTCCCCTGGGTGGACTTGGTGAAGGCTTGACTCACCACTAACCTTATCCATCTTACTTTAGTTACATTACATAGTCATCTTAACCTTCCTGAAGTAACTTGTGATTCTGCTTCATAAGTTTATTTTTAAAACCACATTTTTCTGTGTATATTTTCTGGTTATCCGAGGTTTCCTAATATCCTCTATTCGGAAGTACTGCGGATCTCTCTTTTATGGAAACAAATTATGAACAGTATACAATTTTTAATCTTTTACATTATTTTGAATTTGTGAATATCTGATGCTTTCCATAACTGACAGCAGAAAACAGAGTGGGGCTCATAGAAACTACACTTCTGTTTTAATAGTTTATAGTGTTATTTATACTTGGTTAGTTCTACTAGATTATTTATAGTTGGTTAGTTCTCCTGCAGCAGTGATTGGCATTAATGTGTCTTCAACATAAAAAACAAAGCTTCGATCTCACCCAAGAGAGTGTAGATGAAAAACCAAGAAGTTTAATTTACATATTTTCTTCTTGGTTCTAAATTGGAAATGTACTTATAGGTTTGTGACATTTTAAGAAGAAAAAAAATCCATAAAACTTCAGGGCTTGCCCTATAATCAATTAACTCTTTATTTATTAAAGAAAAGTCTTTTAAAGTTGACCAAAATTGGTACAGGATCAATCCATTTGAAATGGTCCAGAAAAAAATTATTTGGTTGCTCGACCATTTTAGAAGAAAATTATATTTTTACCGCCAATTACGTATGGAATCAGTAGTTCAAAACAAGTTTTAAAAAATTTTTAGGGTCAACCATTTCAAATTGGCAGCCATCTTTGTTTCACCGTGCAGGCAGATTTTTTAGTTTGTAAGCTCTTACAGAGAACTCATTTTCTCAAGACTGGTAAGTCATAGGCTAATAATTCAAACACGATTGTTTTCCGTACAGTCTGTTCTATCTTTTGTGTGCTCTTTATTATTTGAATAGTTTGAAGTTCAATACTTGAAAAGTGCTATTGAAAATAACTGCTTTAATATTTTAAAAGACCGTTTTTGAGGGAAAGTTTTGGGTATAAGGGGATGTTCATCAAAGCTGATTTTTGGCATGATAATAAACCTAACTAAACAGCTTTCATTGAAAGTTTGTTCTGTTCATTCTGATAATTGTTACCTTATTTTTTTATGAATTTTTAAACTTCAAATTTTTAATTTTTTGTTAACTTTAGGCTATAATATCTTTGGTGAGGGACTTAGTAAAAATCTCATTTTCTTATAAGTTATGCTTACATAAAACTGTAAAAATTTCAACCTGTATATTTGAGTACTTAGGTAGCTACAAATTTTTGAAAAGTAGCTTATAAACCTAACGAAATGCCTGGAATAAACGCTTGTTGTGATGTTCAATATTATATAACTATATATGTTTACAATTTTAAGTGTATACAAAAAAAAAAAATAGCAAGTTTTTATAATATTGATACTATATACTTATATTGTACAAATTCCATAAATAAGAAACGTAATTATTCAACATTAAATTTAATTAGTTCAAATTCATTTAATTCAAGCTTTCATATATTGTCCTTATTACTTTTTTTTTTTTTTTTAATAAATGTCTTAAATCTTAGATTAATCGTGAATTTGAGACTAATTTCCAACTTATTGAAACCTTTTCTTTTTGAGAATACCTGCCCTTTCTCTTTTCTTCGGCGTATATTGAGCAATTCACTGATTTCTATACAAAGCTTTGGAGAGGTATTGTGTGATCGACCAGTGAATCTTTTAATCTCCAAAACACTTAATTTTCTTAGAACATTTTGAAGAGGGACCCAAACTTTATCGCTGGATGATTTTTTGAAAGAAGTTTTAAGTCCAGCTGGATGATAGAAAGCACATTAACAACATTATGCTCTAAACTTATCTCCTAAACTTCTCCAATCCAACATTGGCTTTGATAACTACAGGCACTCATATCGTGAATTTCCAGTGCAATATTAACAATAGATGTTCCATGATCTTGAAACTTGACTGATTCTGATGTGAGGTAACTTGTCAAGTGATTTTCAGATATAAATTGAAAGTAATGAATTATTATCAAGTTTACGCATTGTTTAATAAGCACCAAAGGACCATTTTAAAAAGTTCTTAGCTAGCAAAGTACTCAAATATACAGGTTGAAATTTTTAAAGGAGTTTTATATAACATATAAAAAATGGGATTTTTATTAAGTATCCCACCAGAGATATAGCATAAAGTTAACAACAAATTTGAAGTTTAAAAATTAAAAAAAAAAATAAGGTAACGATTATCAGAGTACTTTTAATGAAAGCTACTTAGTTAGGTTTATTATCATGCCAAAAATCAGCTTTGATATGCATCCCCTTATACCCAAAATTTATCCTCAAAAACGGTCTTTTGAGAAATTAAAGCAGTTATTTTCAATAGCACTTTTCAAGTATTGGACTTGAAAATATTCAAATAATAAAGAGCACACAAAAGATAGAACAGGCTGTAAGAAAAACAATCTTGTTTGAATTATTAGTCGATAACTTACAAACTCAAAAATCGGTCTGCAGGGTGAAACAAAGATGGCTGCCATTTTGAAACGTTAAACCCTAAACATTTTTTAAAACTTGTTTTGAACTACTGATTTCCTATAATTGGTGGTAAAAATATAATCTTTTCTAAAATAGTCGAGCTACCTACCACCTTTGGAACACTCAATATGGATTGACCCTATATAGTTGTTTTTCAAGTCAAACGGATGGTTTGATCAATTTGAAAGAGGTAATTTCATACTTAATTTTTAAGTAATATATGTTATGATGACATTGTTTTATCAATGTAATTATTTTTCAGACTAAAAGACTGAGGGAGTAATATTGTGGAAAAACCATGTAGTTATTTCAAAGAAAGATTATAAATCAATGAACATCATATATGATTCATGACTAAATTGTTAATCCAATAATTTTTATTTAAATTGGCCATGGTGTCTTTAAAGACACCATTGCCAATTAAGGGTTTAATTATTTTTTTTCAATTTTTCATGTGATATGAATTATAGGGTTAAATTTATAGAAAATAAAAACAATGATAAACCTTACATACATTATTTATTTAAAAAACAAAAACTAAGATTAATTAAATTTAAATTTAAATTTTAAACAGCCACAAAGTACCTGGCCAATTAAGGGTTAATTTTTCACCATAGAAATCCCATCCACCCACCATAGAAATTCTTAATTACAGTTTTCTTGAGATTTATTTGGATCCATCAGATTTTTTTCTTTTTAACGTATTTCTCTTGTTCTCTGTGTTTTCATATAGGTAGGAATTATTTTGTTATTTTGAAAAATTTTCAGTTGCAGGTTGGCTGTCTTATGTGGACAGAGAGTGAACATAATTAAAAAGTGTATACTGTTGAGATTCAATTTTTATTTGCTGATGTTTTTGGTGGGTATTATGACTACATTTTTTTTAATGCAATAAACTAAGACTTTTGATCACCATTCAGTGTTATATTCAAGTGATATTTTACCAGGATAGTGTTAGTATAAACAATTCCTGTCATGCACATATTTTTTTCTTGAAGTATTTGAGAAATAAATGAAAAACATATTAATAGTAATTAATGATCCATTTCCAGGAATAAGGATGTTGCTAACACATTCCTGATTAACTGTTTTTAATCACAATCTTCAATTTCAGAATATGGGATAAGCAGCTTCTATTACATTATATGTTATTTGGAAGTGTTTCACATCTTATGCCTTAATTACATCTTAAACTTCTTATAAGCAATAGTTTTAATGGATCAGGCCTAATTCATTGGGTGCCCTGCTAATCATAATTTAATTTTAAATAAAAAAAAAAAGTTAAATTCTTCCTACTCATAATTAATCTATGCTTGATAAATAAGTTATTTATCAGTGCTCTCTGTCCATATTCTATTAATATTAAAGTCTCTTAACAACCACCTTGAAGTTGTTGGTGTGGGATGAGAGGATTTGTGAGTGATATCTGTTTTTACACTAAAAGCATTTATGCTGTTACTCTGTGGTTTATCTACTTATTCAAACTGTATTCCCCTCCACATCAATTGCCACTAACCATCTATGTGTTTTGTCTTACCCATATATGTTTGTAAACCTAATTCTTTACCGGTTTTTATCAATCTTGTTGTATTTAGTTTTATAGTTTCCTTGTCAAACCGGGAATAAAAAAATGTATTTTAAATAGAAAAGCAATAAATAAATTATAGGGATAAAAATATTTTTTGAAAAAAATAATAAATAACAGGCCAAGTGTGCAGAACAGTTATTTAGTGTCAATATGTTGTCAAAATATTACTTTTTTTTTTTACTTTCATTTAACTATATATGAAATATATAGTAAGTGAAAGTACAGCGATCATGAAAAATTTCGACTTCCGGCTTTCAACGGAAATACACCTTTTGGGGTCCCCTGAGTCCAAATAACCAAGTCCCCTGAAATGGTATGTGTGTTTGTGAGCAGACTAGCTCCAAAACTATAAACCTTAGGAACCTGAAATTGGGTATTTAGTGTATGTATATTCCCGCGATGTGACAGCAAAAATTTCATCAAAACTGGTCAAAGGGAGGGGGTACTTTTATTTCATAACTTTTTACCCACTTTTACGTTTTTTTTTTTTTAGATTTTCTCAAAAACGGCTCTAACGATTTTGATAAAACTGGGTATTTGATAAGGTATATACCCCCGATGTCACAGCAAAATTTATCAAACGAAGTGGGCACTTCATTTCAAGTTCTTTTTCCAATTTTCACGGTTTTTTTCGATTCTCTCCAAAACGGCTTTAATGATTTTGATCAAATTCGTCATGATTAATGAAGATCAAGTCTTTTTTAATATCAGGTAAGCTTTATCATTATTAAAATGTTCCGAGGGGGCTTAAATGAGGAAGAGGCCTTTTTTATTTTCCTACAAAGAATCTTTGTTTTTGTTTGTATGGTGAAATTATCTGCCTCTCGTTTCGCTTAAAAATAAGAAATGGCTAAATATGAGAAAAAATCAAGTTAACATATACAGGAGAAAAAAAGAAAAATACAATCGAACTGGGTAACTTTGTACAGTTCGGGGTAACTTTGTACACCGACCTTAAATGTGTTTCAAAACCATCTACCAACCAAACAATAGGAAGTTTTGATGTGAATTTTTGTTTTGATTATTATAATCACTATAAAAGTATTGATTATTATAAATCACTATAAAGTATTTATAGTTACATAGAGATTACAATAATCAAAACAAAAATTCACATCAAAACTTCCTATTGTTTGGTTGGTAGATGGTTTTGAAACACATTCAAGGTCAATGTACAAAGTTACCCTGTTCGATTGTATTTCGTCAACTTATAACTGAGTTATGACACATACTGAGTTATACCCACGCATGTGCAGTACGCCTTTAATTACAGACGATTGTTTATAATTAAAGATGTTCTACAAAAGCACCCTAGTATGTCAGCAACATAACATTACAATGATCTTCACATGCCGACTGTCAACGAACACATACGAACGCACTTCAAAGGATTACACGAAAAATTACAAGGACACCCTAACTCGCTCATTAATAACGTGGCCACTAAACTCATGTCAGGTAACACCCGTAGAAGGCTGAAGAGGAGCTGGATGAGGGACTTCCTTGTCTAGTAGTCAATCCTAGCACCAATCAAGTCAGTAGGAGATGCCGCTGGGTAATGCTCCCCCTCATGCCTCTCATGCCAATGTATTATTTCAAAAGCATCAAATTCACTCATTGTTAATGTTATTATTGACAGGTGCAAATAAAAGTTTTCAGTAAAAAAAAAAAAATGTTCTGTTCATTTAATGGAAATTAATTGTTTCATGACAACTATATGAAGTTTTCAACCACTACATAGAGAATTATAAAATCATACGACTTGGAGTATTATTTTTGTTTGTATTTGCTCTCTGAAGTACACTAAATTTCTTCATTATTAAATAAAAGTTTTTACTTGCGATAATTCGGCAATGCAAGCATAATACTCCAAGTCGTCTGATTTTATAATTCTCTATGTAATTGTTGAAAACTTCATTAAGTTACACTGAAACAAATTCTTTCCATTAAATGAACAGAACGGCTTTCATTATAAACAATGGTCTGTTATTAAAGGTGTACTGGGCATGAGTGGGCTTATGAGGCGTGTTTTATGAGTTGACGGAATATTTTTCTTTTTTTCTCCTTTATATGTTAACTTGATTTTTTTTTTTTTTTTTTTTTTTTTTTTTTTTTTTTTTTTTAAGGCAAAACGAGAGACAGTTAATTTCTCCATATAAAAAAAAACAAAGGTACTTTATAGGAAAACAAATAAGGCGCCTTCCCTATTTAAGCCCCCTCAGAAGATTTTAATAATGATAAAGCTTACCTGATATTAAAGAAGACTTGATTTTAATTAAACATGACGAATTTGATCAAAATCATGAAAGCCGTTTTTTAGAAATTCGAAAAAAAAACGTAAAAATTGGAAACAAATTATGAAATAACGTGCCCCCTTCGTTTGATCAATTTTGATAAATTTTTCGCTGTCATATTGGGGGCATATATACGAATCAAATACCTAGTTTTATCAAAATCTTTAGAACCGTTTTTGAGAAAATAGAAGAAAACGTCAAAACTTATGAAAGGAAGTACCCCCTCCGTTTGACCGATTTTGATGAAATTTTTGCTGTCACATTGCGGGCCATATACATACACTAAATGCCCAATTTCATGTTCGTACCGTTTATAGTTTTGGAGCTAGTCTGTTCACACAGACCATTTCACGGTTAATTGGACTCAGAGGACCCCAAAACTTGTATATCCGTTTAAAACCGGAAGTCGAAGTTTTTTACGATCGCAATACTTTCCCTTACTACATATTTCATATATAGGTAAGGGAAAGTAAAAATTAGGATTTACAAAACTACTGTTCTTCCAAAGGTCCTCTACGGATGCGAAACGTAGCCGCTGACATTAATGGACCATCAACGGCTTAGGGTTTTTGAAAATAAAGTATTGCGCAGAATATTTGAACCCAAGAGGGATGAACTAACCGGAGAATTTAGGAGCTTACACAACGCCGAACTGAGCGAACTGTACCAGGTAAATAATGATTGACGTGATAGCAGCGAGACGAATAAAGTTGGTGTGTAAAATTGCGAAACTTAGTAGTGAACGAATTCCGAAAAGATTAATAAGCGCGGTGCCAAATGGGAAACGTCCGAGGGGTAGGGCGAGACGGAGGTGGGAGGAATTGCATTATGGCAGATCTTTGGAAGTTTGGTCTTGACGGCGCGCCGCGGCGGTCGGTGGATGGAGGTGTACAGGGGGAAAGTGGTGGTGTGGGCATCCAACCCTCGCCTTTATTATTATTACTACATTTTTTTAACTATTAACCATTTAAAAATCCTATCTCACGAGCTAGAATAACGACTTGTCAACTATTTTTAGGACCATTGCATGCAAAATTTTATGATCCATCTACTTTTTCTATCATAATAAAGTTGATGCAAGTCAGTTTAAGGTAATTGAGTATTAATTATTTTTGCCAGTTAAGAATACTTATTCTAATTGTAAAAGGAAACATTTGTCTATTTGGAGATTTTAACCTATTTTTGAAAAATTTTATGAATTAATATTGCCTTTCAAACAACTTTCACTTACCAACCTCTTTTCTTTTACTATAAATAAACATTTTTACTTTCACTTACCTATATATGAAATATATAGTAAGTGGAAGTATTGCGATCGTGAAAAATTTCGACTTCCGGTTTTCAACGGAAATACACGTTTTGGGGTCCCCTGAGTCGAAATGACCAAGTCCCGCGAAATGGTCTGTGTGTGTGTGTGTGTGTGTGTGTGTGTGTGTGTGTGTGTGTCTGTGTGTGTGTGTGTGAACAGACTAGCTCAAAAACTATAAACCGTGCGATCATGAAATTGGGTATTTAGTGTAGGTATATGCCCGCGATGTGACAGCATAAATTTCATCAAAATTACTTAAAGGGAGGGGGTACTTTACTTAATAACTTTTCAGGTTTTTTTCGATTTTCTCAAAAACGGCTCTAACGATTTTGATTAAACTGAGTATTTGATGTACTAATATGCCAGAGATATGGCTGTAAAAATTTCATCAAAATTGATTAACCGGAGGGGGGACTTTACTTAATAAATTTTGTAACATTTCCACGTGTTTTTTTTGATTTTCTCAAAAACGGCTCTAACGATTTTGATCAAACTGGGTATTTGATGTATGTACATGCCCGAGATATGACTGTTAAACTTTCATCAAAATTGATCAACCGGAGGGGGGACTTTACTTAATAAATTTTGTATCATTTTCACGTGTTTTCTTTATTTACTCAAAAACGGCTTTAAAGATTTTGATCAAACTGGGTATTTGATGTATGTATATGCCCGAGATATGACTGTTAAAATTTCATCAAAATTGATTAACCGGAGGGGGGACTTTACTTAATTAATTTTGTATCATTTTCACGTGTGTTTTTTATTTACTCAAAAACGGCTTTAACGATTAACAAAAATAAGATATGAATGTAGAAAAATGTGTGAATTTGGGAAATGATATTTAGCAAAACACGTCAATTTCTAATCTAAGTAAGTTGGTAAGTGAAAGTTGTGTGTTGCGCGCACGCACCAGATTTTTTTTTTTAATGGCGCACCTAGTGCTAACGCAATCGTTACTGAATTTTTTTATATAAATATTTTTTTAGGGGATTAAACAAATGACTGAACGAGCAAGTTTTTCGACAATATATCTTTGATAGAAATGGATTGAACGGATTTTAAATAATGGCCGATAGTTAATTGGCACTCAATTTCAACTCGAGTTTTTTTTTGTTTTGTTTTTTTCAGAAAGCAGCGGCGATATTGTATTCTTCTCAGTTGGGGACATTTAATATATATTTAAATCCATAGTTAAGAAAACAGTTATTATAGTAACTTTTATTCATCCAAGTTTAATAATTGCGGTGTTTTTTCCGATCTATGAGAATTTAAAGAAGCACGTATTTCCTCTACTCTCACAACAATCTTCTCGGCTAAAAGCTACACATTAAATACATTCGTATTCATTTACTGTATATTTTTTTTTTTTTTGGGGGGACTTTAAGGCTTCTACTGAAGCCCTATAGTGCCCATACTAACACCCATGGCACTGGGTGATACTTCTCCTACGAAAGAAAAGCACCACCCAGGGCGGGACTCGAACCCGCAGCTCCGGCATGGGAGCATTTACTATATTGACTAAGTGTAGTATGAAAACATATTTTAATTTTCTAAAAACAGTAAGTTTTATTGGAACAATTAATTGAGCCTTACATAGTCGAAATACCCCCTGGTCATAAAAAATTTACCAGCCTGCCCCCCCCCCCTAGACGGAAAGTTTATCTACCTGTCCCCCTAGACAAAATCCTGCGGACGCCCTTACACTGTGATTGACTCCAAAATAAAATTAAAGTTACTTAGCGGGTAGATTGTTCTTAGCCATTTAAGCCATATTAGATCGTTCATTATGATAAAACCCATTTCATAATTAAGAATACTTCATTATGATTAGACAAGACGATTTTAATCAACATCCTTAGAGTGGAAGTTTTTAAAAAATCGTCAAGAAAAAAAACCGTTAGGATAAAGTGTGCCTTCAGGTTAAAAAAGTTTGATGAAATCTTAGGTGTCACATCCTTGTAATAGACCTAATTTCAATTTTGTATGACAAATATTTTCTGAACAAGTCTTTTGACATACATAATATTTCGCAGGACTTAGTTATTTGGACTCAGAGGACCTCAAAACTAAAAAAGGCATATGCCTACATCAAATACCCAGTTTTATAATAAGAGCCGTTTTTGAGAAAATCTAAAAAAAACGTAAAAATGGGCAAAAATTTATAAAATTAAGTACTTCCTCCGTTTGACCAATTTTGATGAAATTTTTGCTCTCGCATCGCGGGTATATACATACACCAAATACCCAATTTCAGGTTCCTATGGTTAATAGTTTTGGATCTAGTCTGTTCACACACCCACCCACACACACACACACATAGACCTTTGGGGACAATACTTTCCCTTATTATATATTTCATATATAGGTAAGGGTAAGTAAAAAAAAAGTCATATGTTGACAAGGTATTGACACCAAATAACTGTCCTGCACACTTGGCCTGTTATTTGCCCTGTAATTTTTTTCAAAATACATTTTTATTCCTTTAATTTATTTATTATATATTAAGGTAAGTATATATTTTTTTTTTATACTAAACTTGTTGACAGGTTGATAAAAATAATTTTTCACTGCAATGGTGATGCAGGGACCCCCAGTTCAAATCCCGGCCTTGGCCTATCTTTTCTCTTTAGAAACAATTATTTAAAAATGGATCATGTTTATCTTATTTTAAAGAAGAATCAAATACCTTCTCTTCCATCTTTTTTTTTTAATTCCCCTAGTACTTAATTGGATGCGTTTCATTGCAGAAAATTTTTTTGAAATTAAAATGTTTTAGCCCTATTTTTCATTAAAAATAGGGATGGTTAACAATTTTTTTTTTTCATTTGATAGATACAATTTATGATTTTTAACTTCAATATGGTTTTGAAAGATTTATCAATTTTTTAAAGATATAGAAAACTGTGGATACTGAATGATTATAGTTCAGGCTGACCAGAAACTTATACACTGTAAGTAAACTTACAAACTGTTACAGTAAACAGATAATTATAAACTGAAAATAAATGGCTGATAACGTTGTTCAGTCTTGTCTTTTTAATGGTACCTGAACCCCACAATCATCCCCTAGGTTATCGGTAAGTATTTTGAATCAAACTTTTATTTCTTTAATTTTCTATTCCCCTGAACTCTCGTCGAAATTCTGTGATTGCGCCCTTGTTAATGATTGTACGTATCATGGTTACCTTATACTTAAATATAAAAAATCATAAAAATAAAATTTCAGGAGCAAAGTTATTGATTCAAAACCGACATTGCTACCTGTTGTTCCTCTCAACCTTTTCTGTGCACCTCAGTTGTGAACATCTGCATCTCTTTCTGCTGTCCATGTACCCAAAGAGAACTAAATATTTGGGTAGTACAAAATATTTTGTACAATCTTACATTGTGTCTTTGACACTTGAAGATTTTTGAAGTTACCTTCATAAGTAAAAAAAAAATAACATAAGCACTTTATAAATTGGTTTATTAGTTTTTATTTTATTGATGACTTGCTTTGGCACTACTCAACATAATTTATTTTATTATTTTTTTTTTTACTTGATGAATAAAACCTTTTTTGTTTACTTCATAGTGTGGGACTATTCTTTTGAGGACTTTATTTTCCAAAACCAATTTAGTGAGAATCCAAACCATCTTGAAAAATCTAATCAAGATAAAAGACAATTTTCAATTTTTCTTTTCTAATCTATATAAACTTTGTAGTCCCATGAGAAAATTCTGTGATTTTTAGAAAAGATACTTTTTTGTTTTTAATGGTCTACCCCTTCCTCGCCTTTTAGGCTACACGGGGTTTCCCGGGCCAGGGGAGAGGGTGGGGGATTGATGCCGAGTATTATTAAATTTCCCCTGGCTCCGGGTTTTGAACTTACCATTTTTCAGTTCTCAATCATATGTTGCCATGGGCAACGGGTATTTTCTAACACGTTTACCCACTTGGCCATCCCGCCACCCTAGAAAAGATACTTGAGGGTATGAAATTTATGCGATGCATTGTTTGTAATTAATCAGTTATTACATTATTTTTTAAGCAATAATAACATTGACACTTAATTAGGATTTTTTCCACTGATCTCATTCCATATATCGTCGTCACCATGCTAAAGTAAGGAATATGCATAGGTTTTTAGTTGCAAATTCGTTACTTTAGCATGGTGGCAACAATATTAAAGGCTATTCAATTAAATACCTATGATATATTTACATTAATGTGTATACTTTAACCTTGTCTTATTTTTTTTAAACTATCAATGAATTAATTTATTTTACTGATCTGTTCATTTATTTGTCCTGTCTAGAATTTATTAATGTGATTAATTCATTTTTTTGCTTTTATCGACGTAATCTAGAATCAAATGCAGTCTAATAATACTGTTTCTATGTATATTGCAGGTTGTTCTTGTTTGGTCAGATATTGGATTCACGCTGTGGTACAAAAGGCGTGTACACTGATAATGGAGGTAGTGAAAATTAATATTTTTAATTATTTTATGCATATTCTTTCTGAAAACCATCTTATATCCCCATAGTAAATGCTTTAGGCAAGCCCATTCCCAAGGTATTCATTCATTCCTCTCTTTTCCACTGTTTATTTTGGTGTACCCCAAATCACTTTTCTTCTCCATTTAATATCATGAAAAATATGCCACAGTCCGAAGGACTCGGAGACCAAAAAATGAGAGCGGCCCCCCAGGCTTGCTGGAGGGTGTGACATAGGATTGAATGTCCTAGTCTCATATATAGTGTATACAAAAAAACACCACAAATAGTCATGAATCTCCCTTAGGTAAAATGCTCATTAGCCAGAGGTAAGCTAGTCCCTCGTTCGGGTTTGCTACAGAAAAGGTGATGATTTTGGCAATTCTGAAGGAGAAGAGAAAATGTTTGTAAACGTGGAGAAATTTAGACTTACAGGACCTACAATAATTAGAAGAAACAAAATTGAAGAGGAATTTAAGGCTGAAAGTAGAAAATTTTGTTATCTTTCAGTTTCAAACTTACTTAACTCTTGCCTTCTGCCCCGAAACCAAAAAACTAGAATGTACAAAACTATAATTCTTCCGACGGTTCTTTACATGTGTGGAACAAGGCTGGCAATATAAGCAATGGCTAAGGGTTTTTAAAATAAAGTAGTTCCTCCCATTAGTAATCCCATCAATAATGGGATTGATTGACGTCACATAGTTGCTAGCTTATGGAACCCACTGGCAAATACCCTTTCTTTTTTTATGATACTTTAATATTTGCAGTTCAAAAAAATTTGGAAGCACTCCAGCAGCAAAAGCAGTTTTTGATTTCCAACAAATTGGACAGGAACTGACTTGGAGGCAGCCTAATCGAATAAGTAAAAACACGAATAAGTAATTAAATCGAAAGAGTAAAAACACCAAACATTGGTGTAACCGGGCCTCACCCACCCCCTGTCTTAAAGACTTCAAATATATTACCTAAAAGGCTAACTAATTGGATGTGAACGGACTAGGATGCGGGCTCTACCTCATATTAACGGAAATTTAATCAAAAGAATAAAATTTAAAAAAATGAGCGGAATCACGGCTCTTATTGTAGAAGCTAACTAACTATTGGTGATGGAAATTGGAAATACCAAAAATAGGGGAATAGGGCTTATACCAAATAAGCCAGGTAGGGATATCGATAAAAAAAAAAGAGGTCGACCACCTTTTCATTTATTTTAATGGACCTTGCGATAGCGTACTTTGAGATATGCTATTCAAGGTTATAATATAGCTCGGCATCCATTCAAAATCAATTTGCCTTGTAAGAAATATAGTGAAAAAGGTGCGATACATGGTGAAGTTTTAAAGGGATATGTCTGGGTGCTTATTGACACTTAAGAGACTTAGTAGACAGGGCATTGTCTTATATGCATATTGATTAGCTTTGCTCAGGAAATTATAGTGAGGAGATCTGGATTGCAAGTAGTGGGCACTATTGTTAACAGGATTATGCTGATCCTGGGCTCAGCTGTCGATGTGGACATCTTGGGAAGATCTGTGATAGCCATGGGTATGGTTTAATTGCTCTTAAAGAAGCTGTATTTTGAACAAAACAATATTATGATCATGGGTTAAGGTGGTGCAAGAAAGAAGTACAAGTTAGAGGATTTACCTTTGAATGGGTAAATGAATTGTATAACTTGGTATGTTGGTAAATCCAAACGAGGATATGCAGCTAGAGATGGATAGAATACTGGCTTATAACAGGTGTTACTTTGGACTCCAGGGCCACATGAAGAGTAAATCTCTCTCCAGAGCAGGTACTTAAGACGTTTATAAAGTCTGTCATCAACCATGGCTCCGATAGCTGGATGCTATCCAAGAAGCAGGAGTGGGCTTTAATGAGAGGTTCCAGCAGCGCGTCTTCTGGAGAATATTTGGTTCAGCAAGATATGGTAATAACAAGAATTGGCAGAGAAACCTTAGCAAAGAGCCCACTGTCACTGTGGACATGAAGCGGCTCTACCACCTGCGATAGAAACCATGATAATCATGATTCTTTACCTGTAATACTTGTCATAAATGTTTTTCACCTATGTACCAAAACTTTCAAGCATGATATCACCCTAAAAACTATGGGTTTTCACCTCTTTAGACATACCAGTTTTAGCTATAAGAAGACTGCTTTTTGTGGTCAATAGCGGCAACCAAATAAAAAAAAAGGAATGATTGTAATCGGTTCATTATGGTATAGAAATGGTTTGATTTCAATTTTTAATAATAAACCTAGGAAATTACACACTTAAATGCTAAGTCTCTTTAATATGTTTTTGAGTCTCCATGCTTTTTGCAAACTTTTCTAACCTTGTAAGTAAATTGTAATCTAATATTCATTTTTTTTTAACTAAAACAAAAAACGAAATCGATGAGAAAATCAAGGCTAGATTAAAAGCCTGCTTAGAGCACCGAAATGCTGTCTACTTTTCATTAGCAAAATTACTTAGCTTGTGCCTTCTGTCCCGAAACTTAAAAATTACAATTTACAAAACTATATTCTTCTAACAGGCCTTTAGGGATGTGTAACGTGCCTGATGACATTGTTGGATGAGCAACGCCTTAGGGTGTTTGAAAATAAAGTACTGCGTAAAATATTTGGACCAAAGTGGGATGAACTAACCGGAAAATTTAGACGCTGAGCGAACTGTACCTGGTAAATATAATTGATGTGATAGCAGCGAGAGGAATAAAATTGCTAAACTTAGTAGTGAATGAATTTCGAAAAGAATAATAAGC
This sequence comes from Aelia acuminata, assembly GCA_911387785.2. NCBI lineage: Eukaryota > Metazoa > Arthropoda > Insecta > Hemiptera > Pentatomidae > Aelia > Aelia acuminata. Next base: position 54,884,779 of record OU426979.1, read on the forward strand.
GCGGTATCTAATGGGAAATCTCCGAGAGGTAGGCCGAGACGGAGGTGGAAGGATTGCATTAAGGCAGATCTTTCAAAGTTGGGTCTGAATAGGGGTCAGTGGATAGAGGTGTGTTTGTTTGTTTAACGTCCATTTTTATGCTACTAAGGCTAATCGGACGATGCTACAGTGGGAGTCCTAAATTTTGCCTATCCAGGTATAATTAGGATAGGGATCTTTAATGAGTACCTGATATCGTACAGGCTCGGGACCTCCATTTTACGTCTTGTCCAAGGGACGGCATAGCTAAGGATTTCTTACTCCCATTAAAAAATCCTAGGGCCACAGCTGGAATTGAACCCCCGATCTTTAGTATTGTAGGTTGCCATGCTAACCACAACACCACAGGATAGAGGTGTGCATTAGGGTGGGTCGAAAAAAAAAAAAAAAGTTCATTGTTGAAGGCTATTGTCTCTTAAAAAATAAAAAAAACACATACTGAAGGCTTAACAAACCCGAAGGTGATTTCTATGCTGACAACACAACTTGCTCCATGCACACCAGGGTGGGTCGAAAAACAAAATTTTTTTTTCCGAAACGCTATACTGACGAAAACTGGTCTCTGGGGTAGGTAAGTAAAATGCAAATTAAATAAAAAAATAATATTGAAAACCCAGCTAGCGCATCGCACTTGAAATTTCGATTCTTCTCGAAAATCAAGTCTTTTTAAAAATGTTTTTGCATTGCTCAGCCAATAATATTTTAAACTGCTATAATGAAAATCCTTTAGTATAAGGGTTTAAAAACACACAGAAAAATTAAAACCACGAAAATCTTTCAATTTGTGGTAGCGCAAAAGACTCAAAAATTGCTAAATTATTGCATTTAAGCTGCTTACTCGCACCTTAAAGAAAGGTGAAGTGTAGCATGCTGCGTTTTAGATTAATGGCCCTTTACTTAATTTTTTTACTTTAACAATTAATTTTAATATAAAGGATAAATAAAAGACTTTATTACATTTGTAGAGTGGCAAAGCTAAGTGATCTAAGTACCAAAACCAAAATTTTCGGGAAATGAATAAAAACTGCACAGAATGTATCATTTTTAATTTATATTTATCCAAATATAATCATTAAATTAAATTGGAACTACTTATACTACCAATCGGGAGATAATTCACTTCGCACCGCATTGGCCTTGGCTTTTAAAGCTCATTTTGGTATAAAAAACGGGGAAATGAATTTTTGGCACTTAGATCACTTAGCTTTGCCACTCTACATTTAGTACAATAAAAAATAAATAAAAATACACTTGCACAAAAATATATAAATATTTTGTATCTCTGATTTAAAGTTTTGGGTACATAACATTTATTTAATTAATAAATAAAAAAGTATTCTTTTGCATCAAAGCCCTAGGTGCTTGGGTGGATCTTATTAAACCATTGTGGTTCATGGATGGCACCGACAACTTTTTGAGATGCTTCGGTCACTAACATCACGCAGCGGTCAACAGCTTGAGTGTGACATGAAAAATTTCCCAAGTTCCATTCGTAAGAGACTAAAGATACTAACATGTTATATTCATCTGAAGGGGTTTCCACACATCCGTACAGTCTCAAAACTCTGTTAGCTGTTGTCAACCATCGTGAGTGGGAAAGAGGACCTGGTTCATAAACAGATAAGTCCAGAGGACAGTTGGTTGATCCTGTGATTGAAAGAAACTCATCTTATGGGTATCAGATGATGAAATTTGGTCTAAAATCACTGCCGGTGAAACTGCTGATGAATGGAACTTTGGAAATTTCCCATGTCACACTCAAGCTGTTGAACGCTGCGTGAAGTTAGTGACTGAAGCATCTCAAACAGTTGTCGGTGCCACGAACCGCGATGGTGTAATAAGATCCACAGTAGCTTCAAACCTAGCCATCCAAAAATTAAGAGTAAAATGCGTTTTTTGGAAGACTAAAATTGTACTTGTTAAAAATGCATTAAATTGAAGGCCTAAAGTTATCAGGTTATTTTCAATTTGCCTTTTTCATGATAGAATTGCAGTAGATTTGTTACAAAAAAAAAAGAACTTTTTTATTTATTAATTAAATAAACGTAATGTTCCCAAAACTTTAAATCAGAGGTACAAAACATTTATATATTTTTTGTGAAAGTGTATTTTTATTTATTTTTTTTTTTTTTGTACTAAATGTAATAAGTTCTTTTATTTATCCTTTATATTAAAATTAATTGTTAAAGTAAAAAAAAATAAGTAAAGGGCCATTAACATAAAACGCTGCATGCTACACTTCACCTCTCTTTAAGATGCTAGTAAGCAGCTTAAATGCAATAATTTAGCAATTTTTGAGTCTTTTCCGCTACCACAAATTAAAAGATTTTGATGGTTTTAATTTTTTTTTTTTTTTTGTGTTTTGTGTTTTTAAACCCTTATACTAAAGGATTTTCATTATAGCAGTTTAAAATATTATTAGCTGAGCAATGCAAAAAAAATTTTAAAAAGACTTGATTTTCGAGAAAAATCAAAATTTCAAGTGCGATGCGCTAGCTGGGTTTTCAATATTATTTTTTTAATTAATTTGTATTTTACTTACCTACCCCAGAGGCCAGTTTTCGTCAGTATAGCGTTTCGAAAAAAAAAAAATTTTGTTTTTCGACCCACCCACCCTATGGAGAGTGTGCATGGAGCAAGTTGTGTTGTCGGCATAGAAATCACCTTCGGGTTTGCTAAGCCTTCAGTATGTGTTTTTGTTATTTTTTAAGAGACAATGGCCTTCAACAATAAATTATTGTAAATTGGAGTCTTAATTTAACTATTAAGTATTAAGTTAAGTAAGATTTTTGGTACAGTTCTAATATAATACATATTTCTTATATTAATTAATCTAATCTTAGTTCGTGGCTGACCACCATTTTAAATTATTTTTAAATAATTTATTTTTTTGAAGAGAAAAGATTTGTCTCCGCCGGGAGTCGAACCCGGGTCTCCTGCGTTACATGCGAGGAGGTATCAGTGAAGAGGAAGGATTTGCTCTGCCTTGAGCCGAGCTCTGTGGTGTAGCGGTTAGCATCCTCGCATGTAACGCAGGAGACCCGGGTTCGACTCCCGGCGGAGCCAAATCTTTTCTCTTCAAAAAAATAAATTATTTAAAACATATTTCTTATAGTATCTAGATATATTTATTATAATTTTTTTTATTATATTTTCAGGAATTTATTTAACAAAATGTAAATTATTATTATGAAAATTTCTGTAGATCTTAAAAATCGACTCAATAGGGATTGTAATTTTTAAGTGTTTTACATTAGATTACTGGTATTAAGGAAGTATAATCTCCTGATGTAAGTATACATTCAGAATAATTTATTTTATAAATATTTTTATAACATATTTTACAAATAGTTGTGAAACATTATATTCTTAAACTTCTTATGAATACAAAGTCACCTCAATGGTTTTTTTTTATTATTTTTTTTTTTTTGATCTTTCATGGGATCAAACATATTTTATTAGATGCCTAATGTGTGTCATCCAGTAAGCAACTCTAAAGCAGCTTAAAAGTTTTTTTTTTTCTTTTCCTAATAATTTTACTTTGGATGTGTCTTGATATTCTTTTATTCGTCTTTTGTTTTTGGTGATTAACATCCATCTATATTTCTATTATAATTTTTTTATTATCTTATGTGCGACGTTTCGGAGCCTCTGTCTATCATTAAGCACTTTAAATTTTTTAAATTGATCATTGTATACAATGTTCAATTTAAAAATTTTAAGATGTTTGATGATGGAACAGTGGGTCTGAAATGTCTCACATAAGATAATAAAAATATGGTGCGATATGCGCAACACACTACTTTCTCGTACGAACTTACTAGAATTATAAATAGACCTGTTTTGATAAATATGTAAACGTCATTCAGCAACTTTACACATTTTTCCACATTTATTTACTTTTTTTTTGTCTCCATAAAAACTTGTCCAAAAAAACGTTTGTTTTAACGTCACTTTATGCCACTATGGCTAATCGGACGATGCTACATTGGGAGTCCTAAATTTTGCCTATCCAGGTATTATTAGGATAGGAATCTTTAACGAGTACCTGACATCGTACAGGCTCGGAACCTCCATTTTACCTCCTATCCGAGGGATGGCAATGACAAGGATTTTTTATTCCCATTAAAAAATCCTAGGCCACCTCGGGACGCAAACCCGCCACCTTTAATATTGTAGGTTTCTATGCTAACCACTATACCTCAGGTGACTCTGGTCTCCATAAGTTATAGAGTATTTGTATTCCAAAACTTGAATGTTTTTGGCCTGAAAAAATTCTGATTTCATCAATAGTCGATTTTTTTTTACTGTTTGCTTATTTATTACTGTGGGCTGCTTGTTGTAAATGTATCATCAGTGAATCGATAGAAGGTGTATTTACGGCTTGTAGTAAATTAAAACTTAATTTTCCAATGTTTATCTCCTATATCTTTCCCGAAACTGAGTACGATTACTGTTCCTATTTCATTCATAAACCTATTATGGAACTAAAGTTTATAAACTGAATCATTATCATTAAAGATTATCTTGTACCATATGAAGTTCACTCCTTAAACTGCTTTAACTAATTTGAGCAACATGTATTTACTCTCTAAAGTACACTAAATTTTTTTATTGTAAAATAAATTATTTGTGATTATAAGATATTGTATGCATAATACTCCATCGCATCTGATTTTATAATTCTCTATTTAGTTATTGTAAAAAACATTTAGTTACAATAGAAGCAAATAATTTCCATTGTGTTCCGAAACACTTTGACAACTCTTTCCCGTCAACAGAATGCCTTTACTTATAAACAATGGTTTGTTGTGGTTTGTCATGCGCGGGCTCAACGTGTTTTATGAGTTGTCAGAATATTTTTCTTTTTTTCTCCTGTATATGTTTACTCAATTTTTTACTTTCACTTACCTATATATGAAATATATAGTAAGTGGAAGTATTGCGATCGTGAAAATTTTCGACTTCCGGTTTTCAACAGAAATACACGTTTTGGGGTCCCCTGAGTCAAAATAACCAAGTCCCGCGAAATGGTCTGTGTGTGTGTGTGTGTGTGTGTGTGTGTGTGTGTGTGTGTGTGTGTGTGTGTGTGTGTGTGTGTGTGTGTGTGTGTGTGTGTGTGTGTGTGTGTGTGTGTGTGTGTGTGTGTGTGTGTGTGTGTGTGTGTGTGTGTGTGTGTGTGTGTGTGTGTGTGTGTGTGTGTGTGTGTGTGTGTGTGTGTGTGTGTGTGTGTGTGTGTGTGTGTGTGTGTGTGTGTGTGTGTGTGTGTGTGTGTGTGTGTGTGTGTGTGTGTGTGTGTGTGTGTGTGTGTGTGTGTGTGTGTGTGTGTGTGTGTGTGTGTGTGTGTGTGTGTGTGTGTGTGTGTGTGTGTGTGTGTGTGTGTGTGTGTGTGTGTGTGTGTGTGTGTGTGTGTGTGTGTGTGTGTGTGTGTGTGTGTGTGTGTGTGTGTGTGTGTGTGTGTGTGTGTGTGTGTGTGTGTGTGTGTGTGTGTGTGTGTGTGTGTGTGTGTGTGTGTGTGTGTGTGTGTGTGTGTGTGTGTGTGTGTGTGTGTGTGTGTGTGTGTGTGTGTGTGTGTGTGTGTGTGTGTGTGTGTGTGTGTGTGTGTGTGTGTGTGTGTGTGTGTGTGTGTGTGTGTGTGTGTGTGTGTGTGTGTGTGTGTGTGTGTGTGTGTGTGTGTGTGTGTGTGTGTGTGTGTGTGTGTGTGTGTGTGTGTGTGTGTGTGTGTGTGTGTGTGTGTGTGTGTGTGTGTGTGTGTGTGTGTGTGTGTGTGTGTGTGTGTGTGTGTGTGTGTGTGTGTGTGTGTGTGTGTGTGTGTGTGTGTGTGTGTGTGTGTGTGTGTGTGTGTGTGTGTGTGTGTGTGTGTGTGTGTGTGTGTGTGTGTGTGTGTGTGTGTGTGTGTGTGTGTGTGTGTGTGTGTGTGTGTGTGTGTGTGTGTGTGTGTGTGTGTGTGTGTGTGTGTGTGTGTGTGTGTGTGTGTGTGTGTGTGTGTGTGTGTGTGTGTGTGTGTGTGTGTGTGTGTGTGTGTGTGTGTGTGTGTGTGTGTGTGTGTGTGTGTGTGTGTGTGTGTGTGTGTGTGTGTGTGTGTGTGTGTGTGTGTGTGTGTGTGTGTGTGTGTGTGTGTGTGTGTGTGTGTGTGTGTGTGTGTGTGTGTGTGTGTGTGTGTGTGTGTGTGTGTGTGTGTGTGTGTGTGTGTGTGTGTGTGTGTGTGTGTGTGTGTGTGTGTGTGTGTGTGTGTGTGTGTGTGTGTGTGTGTGTGTGTGTGTGTGTGTGTGTGTGTGTGTGTGTGTGTGTGTGTGTGTGTGTGTGTGTGTGTGTGTGTGTGTGTGTGTGTGTGTGTGTGTGTGTGTGTGTGTGTGTGTGTGTGTGTGTGTGTGTGTGTGTGTGTGTGTGTGTGTGTGTGTGTGTGTGTGTGTGTGTGTGTGTGTGTGTGTGTGTGTGTGTGTGTGTGTGTGTGTGTGTGTGTGTGTGTGTGTGTGTGTGTGTGTGTGTGTGTGTGTGTGTGTGTGTGTGTGTGTGTGTGTGTGTGTGTGTGTGTGTGTGTGTGTGTGTGTGTGTGTGTGTGTGTGTGTGTGTGTGTGTGTGTGTGTGTGTGTGTGTGTGTGTGTGAACAGACTAGCTCAAAAACTATAAACCGTGCGAACCTGAAATTGGGTATTTAGAGTATGTATATGCCCGCGATGTGACAGCAAAAATTTCATCAAATTTGCTCAAAGGGAGGGGGTACTTTACTTAATAACTTTTTAAGTTTTTTTCGATTTTCTCAAAAACGGCTCTAACGATTTTGATTAAACTTAGTATTTGATCTATTGATATGCCCGAGATATGACTGTAAAAATTTCATCAAAATTGATCAACCTGAGGGGGGACTTTACTTAATAAATTTTGTATCATTTCCACGTGTTTTTTTTATTTACTCAATAACCGTTTTAACGATTTTGATCAAACTTGGTATTTGATGTATTTATATGCCCGAGATATGACTGTAAAAATTTCATCAAAATTGATCAACAGGAGGGGGGACTTTACTTAATAAATGTTGTCCAATTTTTACCTTTTTGATCGATTATCTCAAAAACGGCTTTAACGATTTTTATCAAATTCGTTATGTTTAATGAAAATTAGTTGTTATTTAATATCAGGTAAGCTTTATCATTATTAAAATGTTCTGAGGGGGCTTAAATGGGGAAGGGGCTTTTTTTGTTTTTCTATAAAGTACCTTTGTTTTAGTTTATATTGGGAAATTAATCACGCTTAAAAATAAGAAACGGCTAAATATGATATATGAAGAGAATCAAGTAAACATATACAGGAGAAAAAAAGAAAAATATTCCGTCAACTCATAAAACACCTTGAGCTCACGCATGAGCCGTACGCCTTTAATGACAAACCAATGTGTTATAATTAAACTGTTCTGTTCATTTGATAAGTGGCAATTAACAAAACGCATTAATTTCTAATCTAAGTAAGTTGGTAAGTGAAAGTTGTGTGTTGCGCGCACGCACCAGATTTTTTCATATTTAGCCATTTCTTATTTTTAGACATAACAAGGGACAGTTAATTTCACCATGTAAACAAAATCAATGGTACTTTATAGGAAAACAAAAAAGTTTCCTTCACCATTTAAGCTCCCTCAGAACATTTATGATGATAAAACTTTTGTGATATTAAAGAATACTTGATTCTCATTACACATGACAAGTTTATTCAAAATCATTAGAGCCGTTTTTTGAGAAAATCGAAAAAAAACATAAAATGAGACAAACTTTATGAAATAAAGTGCCCTCCATTTGTTCAACTTTAAAACGTTCACGCCGGCGTGGGCCACTGGTGGCCCGCACTAGACTAGTGCATCGGACACTTTAGTCAATCACTAAACTTTCCACGACGATGTATAACGAGGTAGGACTGTATTGTTTATTTTATTAATGTTGGATTGTCAATATTGCATAATGCCCAGGGATAACTCCTGTCCGATAGACAGAAAATAATTAAGGTTAGCCGCCACTGTGCGCGGAGCATGAATTACAGTCCCGGCGTGAACGTGTTAATGAGATTTTCGCTGTATATACATACATCAAATACCCAATTTCAGGTTTGTACAATTTATAATTTTGGAGCTAGTCTGTTCACACACACATACCACAAACCCCATACACAAACACATGTACACTCAGACCATTTCGAGGGACTTGGTTATTTGGACTCAGGGGACTCCTATTTTTCACAATCGCAATACTTTTCCTTACTATATATTTTATATGTATGTAAGTGAAAGGAAAAATATTATAATAGAAATATAGTTGGATGTTAATTAGCAAAAATATAATACAAAGAAAACTATTTTTTTTAGTTGAGCATGGTTTAGTAGTAATTGACTCATAAGTGCCCAAATGTATTTCTCGTGGCATCTTTTGTCTTTCTGTCAGTTTTCATTCATATACCCTTTTTTTCCTGATTGAATGCTGTATTTTATTAATTTTTCTTTGAAGTTTGTTCAGAATGTGTTTTACCAAAACAATATGTCTTTTGTTTTATGGACATATTTCATTTATTTGTTCATTATGTTCGATATGTGTATTTACCAAAGCCAGTCTTGGCTGTCAACTGTATCTTTTGTCTTGGATGCCCTCGCTTGCCTCCTTTTCAATATTGCCCTAGAGAAGGCTGTGAGAGATTCTGGCGTGCAAGTTGGATGGACGATCTTTAACCGGAACGTACAACTCTTAGCATATGCGGATGATGTGGATATCATTGGCCGCTCTCTGTTAGGGAGGCGTTCTTGGCGCTGGTGGGTCCTGTGAGGAGACTGGGGCTCAGCATGAACCAGGCAAAGACAAAGTACTTGGTGACTGAAGAGACACCCAGGTGGGGTGAGATGGTGGCCTTTGGGGAGTACATGTTTGAACAGGTCTCCTATTTCGTATATTTGGGCTCAACGGTAACCCAGGGTAACCAAGTAGATGTTGAAGTTAGAAGAAGGATTGTCTCTGCCAACCAGTGCTACTTCGGTTTGAGGAAACAGCTTGGTGGCCGCATACTCTCTCGGCAAACAAAGTTACACCTATACAAGACCATCATTCGTCCTGTCCTGATGTAAGGCTTGGAAACCTGGACAACAACCAAGGCATGCGAACAAGACCTTGTGTTCAAACGGAAAATCCTTCGCACGATATTCGGAGGAGTCAAAAAAAATGATGGAAACTGGAGGAGTCGCAAGAACCAAGAGTTATATGACGCATTCAGAGAGCTGAATATTGTCCAGGCCATCAAACTGGGCCGATTTGACCGACCGGGCATGTGGCTCGTATGAGTGAAGAAGATTTGCCCAGGAAGTTGCTGACACAGCCTTTATATGGGACAAGAAGACGAGGAAGACCCAGGCTAAGGTGGAGTGACGGAGTCACGACTGATGCGGGAAACATCATTGGTGTGCGCAACTGGATGGCAGCTGCTCAAAACTGCGACGATTGGCGGAAGCTGTTGGTGGAGGCTAGGACCCATCACTGGGTTGTTAGGCCGAACTTGCAGTAGTCTTGGCTGTCAACAATCCTCCCAATGTATTGATTTTATGGGACACTATGAGAGACTTTTCTATTTATATTTGTTACGAGATAGTTTAGCCTAGGTTGTCTGATTGAATTTGACTTGTCGTAGAAGATAAATTTATGGATTTCTGGATCCTTTTAATTAAAATGATAATTATGTTTGCAAATCAAATTATATTGATGAATAAGTTCACTTCTGCACATGTAAGGGACTTCTTAAGATTAATTAGTTGAAATATTGTGCAAGATAACTTGATGGACAGTTACGAATGACTGATTTGGATTCTTCAGTCCAGTGAGGCAGATGTGGGGTAATGAAACTGTATATTTTATGAATGGCATTATGTTTCTTTTAAAAAATATAATTTTTTTTGGTCCAATTTTTAGTTGATTATGGTTAGTTCTATGATAACCACAGTACATTAGTTATTCATATAGGCCTACATAGCTCTGTTGTAACTTAGCTGTCTACTGCCTTCAAATATAAAAAGTGATACTTAAACAGCAAATTCTTCTATCTTCTTTAATGGTACCACAGCCCAAATCGGCCATCATCCTCCAGTCCAAAACACCTGCACTCACAGCATCCCTCTCCACCTGGTCCAACCAAATGTTCAGCATCGTTCAATGAAACAGTCCATCAAAATTTATTTTGGCTTTTGGCTATCCTCCATTTATAACACAGCTAAGTGCCCTGCCTATCTAAGTCTATTGACTCTTATCCAAGGAGTGATTGAAGGCTCTCTGTATAATTCGTTTCATTCATTATTATCCCTAATTATATAAAAGTTTCTTTCTTTAACGGGTCCGAAAATTTTTTTATTCTATTGTCATACTCTTTTTTTTTTTTTTTTTTTTTTTTTTCAAATACATTTAATCTATGGATATCCATAGATATACCTTTTGTATACAACCCAGCACTCACTTCCATACCTTAACAGAGCTGTTATTAATGTCTTGTACAGCTGCACTTTAGCATCTTTGGCAATAAGTTTGACTTAAATTGCCTTTCAAGTCCAAATTAGCTTCTATTAGAAACTAATACCTGCCGGTCTATTTTGAAAGATATAGTGTTAGAGGAATCCACTTATGAGGCTATATACACAAAACCTTTAACTTTTTCAAACTAGTTTCTAGTGGTGTTGGCATTATGTACTTGGTTTTCTCCTTATATATCGCCTATACAAATAATGTATATATAATTTTGTTCGGAAATTGTTATTCATAGTATAAGAAGAATTTCCCTAGATTCTGATCTGTAGTGACCACTTCAAGGGTGGTGATTAAGATACATTTTTGCCTCTTCGAAATATTAGAAAAAACGTTGCTGGTATACAACTCACTCAAAAGTAGAAGTCATAGCAGGTAATTTTGAATTCTGATGGAAAATCCAAGTAAGAGGACTATTATCCATAAGAGTACATAAAAAAATGGTTAACAGAACATATAATTACCAGCACCTTTCTGTCGAGTTGACCGTAATTGTGTTCACTATTGGACATTGACCTTGGACAAAACGGTTTTTCTATTCTTTCCATGATATGTGATAAAACACTGGCAACGCCTGCTGGGCTTCCATCAGAGAATCAATGATAAATCTGGAATTTATGAACATCTGGCAAGTTATTTGTAAAAATATCTACTATTTTGTTAATACTTAAAGTGTCTTGCACATCTTCAACTTGGTAAGTTTGAACATTTGATATATTCTTTTCATTTAATAATGTGCAGATACAAGCTTACTCACATGACCAGTCTTATGACATGAATTACACTTCAGTTTTTGAGGTCCAGTTCAACACTCTTTAACTCTGTGGTTTGCCCCCCCTCCATATCAAAAGCATAGCTTATCTATTTCTAGATTTTTAAACTTTATTAGAGCTTGGCTCTGAGAGCGTGAGCATGACTTTTTTCGAATGAATACCCTTGGCCTCCCTCTGTTGAAGTTTTGAACATATTGATTGTCTCTAAAGGAATGGTTCACCTTAGTGATGGAGTCACAATGGATACTGGATGTAGAGGCACCTGCTAATTTCCAACTCGTACCTCATTTGAAGCTTCCAGAGCAATGTCTTTTTCTACAATCTCCTCTTAATTGTCCTTACTTGATTGTAAGAGATTTTCACGGATGGAATTGTCCCGGATAAACTGGGCTCTTGAAACAATATGGGCAATGGTTACCTTAGAGTCATATGGAGAATCAAATTCACAATAAGCTGTAATTCTCCGTAAGGAAGCGGCATAATCTGTAATTGATTCATTTTCACTTTGATAGATATCTATACTGGAGAAGAAGAATATTCTGTCTCAGAAAAGGTGTTTCTTTAAGGTATAAATCAAGTCTGTATAGTCAGTATCACAAGGCTGTTTGGGTGCCATCAATGCAGATCAATGCAAAGAGATGAAACATTAACTGGCGTCAGTCGATCTTGAGTTCTCATTTGGTTGAATAATGCCTGGTTATTCGCAGTTAAAACATCCAAAAACTGAGCAAATGGCTCTTCTTTCATCCCCATTGCCAAATTTATTCTGTTCAGGAATAGGATTGATAAATAACAACTAGACACGCTCACGTTACTGTATTGAACATTACATAGAACTAACTTCAAAGCGCCCTACAGCATCATTAATAGAGGAGATCATAGTCCCTATGTTATCATTACCTACCTACCTAGTTTGAAATTTAGATCATCCAAAATTATTTTTGTATCATTTTACTCCCCCCTTTTGTTTTATTTATTTTAGTCACCCCCTATGACAAGCATGTCTTATCGTGGATGAATTCTTACCACCAATCCACAGGGACAAACAACAATATTACATAAAATATCTAAACTAACCTCTCTCTCTCATACAATTTACTCATTTCAGTGAACTTTATCTTTGAATATTATCTCCCCTAATCCATCTTTTAACAAATCTGGTAATCCTCCTGTAGAAGGAAAATAATAGGATTTAGTCAGAACCAGCTTAAGCCTATACCTAGATCAATAGATCCAACTGCATTGTGATAGTTTGGATGAGGAGTTTAGTTTGTTTTTGCCATTTTTTGATGAACCTGTAAGCAGTCACTTAAGTTTATTTTACAGTAAATATAAGTTCAATGCACAAGTATTGCGAAACCTGGCTTTACAGAATTTTCTCTACTGTTGAGTTCTACGTTTACTGGTCTGAAGGTATAGTGATTTAGACTCTTTCAATACTTTAAATTATTTGTAAATTAGTTTGTTTAAAAATTAGCTACTTAATATGTTTTATTTATTTCATGTTTCCAGTAATTATATCATTTGTTTTCCAATAAATATTTTTACACAATGTGTTTTTAATGACCCATATGAATCTATATATTTCAATTTTTTTTTTTATTGTTTTGTAATTATCATTTGTAAGAATATAGAAAAAAGTCTGTGGAACAATTCATTCAAATTTTAAAAAAACATATACTCTCATGCTAAGGAGGTAGTTAGTACAACAGTATAATGGCCATACTCCCACCTGGCAGAGTTGAGCAAATTTTATCTGTGGATACAAATACCGGATACTCTAAATGTGACAAATACTCATGACAGCAGATACAGTTAGTATATTTATCCGTCTAAGAATTTTCCTACGGATACAAGTAGTACTCCTATCCATCAGCTACAGATAGATACAAGTAGTACTCCTATCCATCAGCTACAGATAAATACAAGTAGTACTCCTATCCATCAGCTACAGATAGATACAAGTAGTACTCCTATCCGTCAACAAGGATACTGGAGTATCCGTGATTAATTCGGTACTTAGTTACATTTCGGATACTTCTACTTCTGGGGCTAGGAATATTTAAAATTTTATTATTATACTGTTTTATTATTATAAAGCCGTCAAAATTTTATGTTTTTGAAAGGATCCATTATTATTTCTAAAATCGTATATTATGAAAATAGTAATAATTTTAAAATTAAAATTCCAATACGGAAATTAAAATTGTTTCTATTTCTTCACAATAAAGAAGAATTTCTTTACAATATTCCTTTCGTTTTGGCACTAAGCCATTTTCATGAAGAACATCTGTGACCACAATTTTCAATAAAATAGGCTGAGTACATGACATAATTTTTTTTCCATTGCTCAGCAGCTGTCAAATGTGCTGGATGCCCTGTTCCAGTCTATATTTTATTACCAAGAAGAATTGGCGGAATGCGCCAATAGACTGGGTGTGGATCAGAGCTGCCGAAGTGTGAGAGCTCTACGACAGTCACCGCGGGAAAATTCCTTTGAAGAATGGGCCAATTGCAGATGACAGGGGATTGGAGTTCGACATTTTAAAGAGACCCTGAAAGCGAACAGATTCATTTATGATAAACAGTCGGGGTCAGAATGGTTGAATTCCTTGAAACTGAACATTAATTACGCCCCTCTGCGTGGAGTCCCAGGAGTCAGCGGACAATCGAGAGAAGTTGGGTCCCTCTATCGTAAATGCGGCAGAGAGTCTGAAACACCAGCCCATGTGCTGGGAAAATGCCCCAACAACTCTCTTCTCATAACTCGCCGGCACCATATGGTTAAGTATGAACTTACAAAACTCCTGAAAGAGAGGAACTTTGCCTGCTTTGACGAGGTCTACTGTATAGACAGATGGATCCACGAGGTATGCAGACATTGTCGCATTCCCTAAGACTGGGAAGAAAGCACTGATCCTGGATCCGACAGTTAGATATGAGAACAATGACCTTGACCAGGGGGGTGAAGTGGAAAGGGAAAAGAGAGAGATCTACGAAAAGTGCATCCCTTTCCTTAAAGAGAAGTTCCGCGAGACCTTCGGTGAGAGAGAGTTCTCCGTTAAGGGCCTCTGGTTTGGATCTCGCGGAACAATCCCTAACAGAACAAGGAGTTTTCTAGAAGACCTAGGTGTCGAAATGATAGAGATTGCGGTTATGGCCGAAAACATAATCCTGGTCTCCCTGGGAATCATCCACTACCATGTGTATGGAAATTGATGTATGACTACGTATAATCATATATCATATCTTTTTATTTATTTATATGTTTATTTATCTATTTATTTATTTGCATATTTATATATATATATATATATATATATATATATATATATATATATATATATTTATTAGATATAAGGTTTTCATTGGAATATCTCATTTTGTGGGGATTTTTGTCCAGCAGTCTGTATGTGTGCCTATTTGTAATGTGAGCGCTAAGAGAGGGAAGGAAGAGAAAAGGAGTAATTATGAGAAATAAGAAGGAAGAAAAAATAGAATAAATGGGAATGAAATAAAGATAAAAAACATAATTGTAAAAGATATAGAAGGAAGGAAAAAGGAAAAAATATTATAATTATAAAATAAAATGTAAAAATGTATGTTAGTTATAAGTATACATGTACTCATGTATTGATTGGTAGGCTGTGTAAGGTAGCAACCCAATGTATTTGGGCAGCATGGCTTATTATCAAAATAAAGCATCTCTCTCTCTAAAAACTATAGCCTTTCATCAAAAAATGTTTGACTAAATGATTACAATTTTTTTTTAAATTTTATGACAAGGGTACTCAGCCTATTTTATTGAAAATTGTGGTCACAGATGTTCTTCATGAAAATGGCTTAGTGCCGAAACGTTGAACAGAATATTGTAAATGTTTGAGGTGAATAAAGGATCTATTTAAAAAAACTTGACTCTGCTTAGCCTCAAAACAGTAAAGAATTATCATTTGCATAATTATGTTTATGCTGGCATAAATTTTGAAAACAGTAATTATTTTAAAATTTCGATATTGTGGGGGGAAGGTCCACCTTAAAAGAAAATGGTAACTTCTCAAATCAATTCGAATTTTTAAATATACACTAAATGAGGGTTTATACAGGTTTGGATTTTGTGAATAGTATAAATTTTAAAATTTGATGCTGCGAGGGGGGATTTCTTCGAGAAGAGCGTTTATGATACGGGGGAGCAGATTTCGAAAATAGTTACAATTTTTAATTTGATGGGGGTAACTACGGTTTTTTTTTTAACTTCTGATTAATTCGTTATGACGGTCTACATAAGTTGCTCATAAATTTTATTATAATACGTTGTTGGCATATAATATTTTTTTTAATTTTTACATAATCAAAATTAAAAGAAACACGCAATAAGATTAGATTTGAATTAAAACATTCCTATCTAAGAGGGTTACGTTATAAATAAAAAAGAATCAGGAACAGTTTGAGATAATAAAATGCAATCCACAAACTATTTTAATTTAAAAAAAAAAAAATTAAATTATATGGAAAAAGAACTATACTATCTTTTGCATTTGAATAATTTATTCTTTGGTATTTTAGAAATTAAAATTTGTTGTTAGAACAACCCGTTCTTCAAACTTTTTATCTTATAAACAATTAGACTTAGGAATATTTGTCATTGTCACATACTAAATACGCACACCTTGGCAACAAGAAGTAACAAAATAATGGAAACCAAATCGAACTAAAGGTATGTTCATATGACATGAGTACTATAGAAATCTGATAATTGTATAAAAGATAGTAAAATTATAAATTTATATTTCAATAAGTAGATAGTTAGCATGACAAAAAAAAAACATATTTTCCTTTTTGAGTACAGAGTAATGCAGAGGCTGAGGGAAAATTATGAGGTCAGAGGTAGAAGAGGTCATTTTGCCGACTTCAAAAGGTTTACTATGGGGAAATCCAATGCTTTTGAGTGAAAGGGTACACAGCGACTAAGTGTAAAATAAAAATAAATAAGGAATTTTAAAATTAACAATATACAATAAATGTTACAGTATACTGATCATCTATATCTGGACTAAATAAGATAAAAAGTGAGAGTACACTCAAGTATATAAGAAATGAAAAAAATTTATAGAAAAGAAGTTATATAATAATAAAGATAATAATCAATTAAACATAATCATGCTTCTTTATTGTGAAGAAATAAAATAAAAATTTCATTTTCGCATTGGAATATTCTATACCAACCGACATTGAGATATTATTCCACATGTAATTATGTAGTTTGCATCAAGGATAGCCTGCCCTTTGTTATATTTTAATAAATAATAAAACACCCTTTCAGTTTGCGAACAAGCAATTTAATGAATATTTTATATAACAATTCAAATAATCATATGCCATTTTCGACACATGATCGATACCTCGATCTAACACCTCCCCCTTTAAGCCGGAGGCTGATCGCATCTCGCTGCGGACTTGATAATTTGATCCGCGTGACGCGTATGGACTTTCCTAGTTTCCTCCTCTTCGACTAAGTACATCCTGCTGCCAAGGACTCCAACGATTTTTCCCTCCGTCCAGGTTCTTTTATCAGCCCCTCCGTCGTAAGTTCTTACATAGACCTTTTCGCCTTCTTTGAAATATACTTGACGGCTCGTGTTGACCGAATCTTCCTTCTCCATCCGTCCCCGGCCCATCTCCTTTAATGCATCCAGCCAAGTTCGGATCTCACGACCAAGCATCAGCTTCGCCGGCGTCTCTCCCGTCGTGGCGTGAACTCCGGTCCTGTAGCGGAACAGGTAACAGCTTACGACAGAACACAAAGATTCGTTACCTTGTCTGGTCTTAAGGCACTTCTGTAAGCCCTTTTTAAAACTCTTAACTGCGTTTTCAGCAGCACCATTGCTGGAGGGATGGTATGGGGGCGTTTTCATTGCCTTGATGTTGTTTCGCTTACAGAAATCTTCGAAGATCACTGAACGAAACTGAGGCCCATTATCCGTCACAATAATCCTTGGTAAGCCAAATCGAGCGAAAACTTGCTTAAGTTTATCTAGAGTGCACTCAGCAGTCGAGCCCGTCATGCTAAAAACTTCGGGCCATTTAGAGAATGCATCCGTTATTATTAAAAAGGTTTTTCCCTTGATGGGCCCCAAAAAATCTACATGAATTCTTTCAAAAGGGTGAGAAGTCGCGGGCCACTTTGTTGGCTCCATCTTCACGGGTTCATCTCTAAATGACATACAGGTCCGCCGACACCGCTTTACATAGTTCTCAATATCAGAGTCGAGTGATGGCCACCAGAAATAAGAACGCGCCCTAGACTTCATCCTGCTCATGCCCTCATGGGTCTCATGTAGCTCATCCAACAAAGCGGGTCTTAACTTCCCCGGTATGACGATCCTATAGCCCCACATTATTACGCCCTCTTCCACACTCAACTCGTTCTTACGTCGAGAAAACGGCTTCAATGATTCTTCGCAGTTATTGGGCCACCCCTGACGGATAAAATCATACACTTTGCTCAGCTGACGATCTCGACGAGTATTAATTTTAATTTTGCCCCAGTCCACAGAAAAATTCTCGTTCAGCCAGTTTACGTAATCCATGTGATGATGTTCCGGTGGAGCCCTCCCTATCGGAAGTCTAGAAAATCCATCCGCTGGGTTAGAACCGACCTTGGTATATTGAACTGCAAAGTCAAAGCCGGACAGATAAAAAGCCCACCGCTGAAGTCTTCCCGCTGCCATCTCCGGGATACCCCTCTTTTCCCCAAACAATGCTACCAGCGGCCGATGGTCAGTAACCAAGATAAATCTGTTTCCCATCAAATATTGGTAAAATTTGGAAATACCCCAATAAACAGCTAAAGCTTCTTTATGGATGACAGAGTAATTTTTCTCGGCAGCATTCAATAAACGAGATGCATAGCAAACGGGTTTTTCTTCTCCGGAAGGAAGTACGTGAACAAGTACTGCATAAACAGCTAAAGCTTCTTTATGGATGACAGAGTAATTTTTCTCGGCAGCATTCAATAAACGAGATGCATAGCAAATGGGTTTTTCTTCTCCGGAAGGAAGTACGTGAACAAGTACTGCACCCAACCCATACCTCGAAGCATCACAGTACAGCTTAACGGGTAACTTGGGATCGAAACAACTCATTGTAGCACCTTCCGCGACTTTATTTTTAGCTGTTTCAAAAGCGATTTGGCACTCAGAAGTCCAATTGAACTTGGTACCCTTTTTTAATAATTCATAAAGGGGACACATTATGTCTGCCAGACCCGCGACGAATTTCCCATAGTAATTTATCACCCCTGCAAATGATCGAACTTCCGAAGGATTTTTGGGTACCGGTAAATCAAGAAGAGCTTTCAATTTTTCCGGATCCGGTTTTATTCCAGCGCTGGAAATGATGTGGCCCAAATACTTTATTTCTTTTTGAAAAAACGAGCACTTTTTCACGTTCAGAGTAAACCCGGCCTCCAAAAGGCGTTTAAAAACTTCACGTAAGTTTTTCATATGTTCCTCACGAGTCCTGCCTGATATTATGACGTCGTCCAGAAAATTTATAACTCCCTTTAAGCCCTGTAAAATCCTTTGAACAGTCCTTTGAAATACTGCTACAGCTACCTTCGGCCCAAAAGTTAACCTATTTACTTTAAAAATACCTTTGTGAGTGGACCATGCCAAGATCATCTTCGATTCCTCATCTAGCTCCAGCTGATTATACGCCCTTACAAAATCAATTTTTGAAAAATAAACGCCTCCTTGAAGGGCATCCCAAACTTCTTCAATGCGAGGTAGGGGAAAATTTTCATCTTCCAAACAAGGGTTAACCGTGATTTTGTAATTAGCGCACAACCTAAGCGACCCATCTGGCTTTAAAACTGGAACTAACGGCGTACCCCATTGGCTGTGATCAACTCGGCTAATCAATCCCAAATTCTCCAATTTCTCTAATTCTTCATCAACTTTTTCCCGAAAAGCAAAGGGAATAGGTCGGGGTTTGCAAAATTTTGGTTTTACATCGGATTTCAAACGTAATTTTACTTTATCAAACTTGTAACAGCCTAACTCTTCTCGGAAAAGATCCTTATATTCCGCGAGTAAGCTATCTAAGCCCACTGTGTTGATCTCCTCATTAAAATTTATTCCTTCAAGACGCAAGCCAAAAATTTTAATCCAATCACGTCCCATTAAACATATGGATCCCTTGGGAACAACTACTATTTGCCCTTCCGCTTCTTTTCCACGCCAGACCACTTTGCCCTTTATTATACCAATCGGCGTAAGAACCTCTCCCCCGAATGCTTTTAATTTAATATCCGTCTTAAGTAATGGTAGATCACTGAAGGTGGACCTATAAACATGTGATGGCATAATTGTTAACCCAGCACCTGTATCCACTTCTAACCTTAATGGTTTCCCTTCGAAAATAACGTCGGCCATCAACGGAGGAACTGAGATTTCGGAATTCACCTTAAATACCTCCAACCGTGACACCGAGCTATCGGAAACCTGGTCATCCTCAAGGTGGCTCATCCTACGTGTTGGACCCTTACAGACGTTCGCCAAGTGCCCTTTTCTTCCACATTTGTGACACTGGTATGACTTAAATCTATATTTCTCAGATGAGTGATTTGACTTACCACACGCTTTACACTTTTCATTATCATTGTGGCGGCGTATATCGACCATTTTATCCACCTCCTCCGAAGGTTTGACCTTTCCCTTTTCCGAAGCCTCCCTTTGTAAGGCCAACTCATAAAAGTCAAGGAATGACTTGTCATCCGGATTCAGCTCGCACAACCTATCTAAAATAGAATTATTAGAAAGGCCGCAAACAAATCTATCTTTCAAAATATTTTCTTGGCAATTGCCAAATTTACATAAAGCCGCGCCGTTTTTTACGCGCCTGTACCAATCAGCGATAGATTCATTTAGGCCTTGCGACAATTCATAAAATTTAATCCTTTGCCTGAAAACAGAAATTCGTGAAACGAACTGCCTCGACATAATCGAACACAGTTCCTGAAATGACTTTTCCTTTGGCAGAGCTGGATCGCAAAGATCCCGCAGGCATCGATAACCATCTTTTCCTATTATGCTAATCAAAATAGATACCTTTTTTTTTTCGTCTATGTTGTTTACAATGAAAAATTCGTCTAGACGCTCTCGGTACATCCGCCAGTCGTCCTTTTCCACGTCGAACTCGCCGGGTGGCGGTAGAAGGAACCCCGCTGGCGCGAAACCCGAAGCTGAAGAATCGCCTCCCTTCCGAGGTACTCTAGCTTCCTCTTCTTCCGCCCAGTCATCTTGCCACCTAGCCGCACGCGTGGCTTTTCTCGATGACATAAACCGCCTCGTCGCCAATTGTTATATTTTAATAAATAATAAAACACCCTTTCAGTTTGCGAACAAGCAATTTAATGAATATTTTATATAACAATTCAAATAATCATATGCCATTTTCGACACATGATCGATACCTCGATCTAACACCCTTCAATTAATGGTCTTTTAAAATTACCAATTATCTCTATCACATCAACTATGTCTATCCCCGTTCTTTCCGACATTTTGCAAAACTACTAGCGCACCCTATAGTCGATTGCGCCCGCCTATATAATTTTACACCGTTCACTTTTGAAAGGTTTAAGCTATTAAAGCCATTATTAATAATCGAAGTTGTCTGTATTCGGATTTTAATTAATGATTAACTTTCAGTTATTTAAGTATTCATTTATTCTTCAATTTTACGGCCAAAAAAAACATCAATTTTTCGTTTGTAGAAATAGCTGGTAAGTGTACTTTTCTTGATGAAGAAGATAATATTATCAAAAAATATAACAAGAAGAATATATTGCAACACAATGATAATTATTAATAATAATTATAAATTAATTTAATTAATGGTGAAGAAATAATTTAAATTTTTTTCGGAATGTATTCGAATACGCTTGAAAATTTCAAGTTGAAATCGGTAAATGCTACAAATTTACCGATTGTGTTCTCTTCTTTTCCTGATTAATATTATAATTATTTTTTGCTTTAATATATTTTACTAGCTGTATATCCCGGTTTCACCCGGGGAATTTCATTTTTCTGATAAACATGAACAATTCTATAAATAAAAAATACAACAAAAATAGGATAAATATTTTATTATTCTAAAGCTTTAGGATATACTATATTTTTAGTTTTACCCCCTGGGGCATATATAATTAGGTCTTTAGATGAACCTACTCTAGAGCATGCAACGTAAAGCTGCCCATGAGAAAAACATGGAGATTCTAAATTGATACCAGCTACCCGCAGTGATTGCCCTTGAGCTTTATTTATAGTCATCGCAAATGCGACCCGGACTGGGAATTGTACTCTTTTGAAATCAAAGGGCATATCACTGGGGACAATGGGGATTCGAGGTATATAAACATTCTCTCCCTTAGCGAAGCCAGTTATTATAGTTGCCTTGATTACATTAGGCAACAGACATTTCACACTTAGCCTGGTCCTATTACATAGTTTCGGAGGGTCAATATTTCGAAGGAGGATAATAGGTGTACCAATCTTCAGTTCTAACTGATGAGGAGGCAATCCTGGTGGCTCTAAAGAGTTCAGAAATTCAGTAGGGTAATATACCGCTTTCTCTGTATCCATAACAGTATCAACGGACTTATACGTTGTAGTTTCACCTGGAAGCCTGTCCTGAATTTCTGTATTTAAGCGATTTACGCAGTCATTCTTTGGAGCAAGAATAGCCCGCTCACAAAGCCAATCATGGTTCACAAAGTTTCTAGAAATATCAGGATATACTTTGTCAACGATTTCTTGAATAGAGGTAGCCATTACACAAAAATCTTCTGGAAAAGATATAAGGCCTGAAGAGTCAAGGGGAACTTTTCCATCGCCAAGTTGTAGTAGTTGGCTAGCGAACCTCTGAGCATTTATGTCATGAAGTAAATGGACCCGCATGTTGGTAGACAAAGGTCTTATTTGAACTTGCCTCCAAAGATAGGATGCCTTAAGGCAAGCGTGAAGTTCGTCAGCTGGAGTTGACCGTTGAATGACAGGCAAGGTTTGACGAAAATCCCCAGCCAAAAGTACAACTGCTCCGCCCATAACAGTATCTTTACTTCCTCTTAGGTCTCTTAAGGTCCTGTCTAACGCTTCGAGACCTTTCTTATGAGCCATAGTGCATTCATCCCAGATAATAATTTTGCACTTTTCCAACAATTTTGCCTCTCCTGTTCTCTTAGTAATATTACAGACGGGGGATTCCGAAAGCGCTAAATTGAGAGGCAGTTTCAACATTGAGTGTGCAGTCCGTCCTCCGTCTAATAGCGTAGCTGCTATGCCAGATGAAGCAATGGCAACGGCTATCTCATTTTGAGACCTAATCTCTGCCAATAATAGGTTTATCAAAAACGTTTTTCCTGTGCTACCTGGGGCATCGAGGAAGTAAATACCCCCATTTCCATTATTAACCAATTCAAGGATTTCATTATAGGCTAAGCATTGGTCTTGAACTAAAAGAGGCCTTTTTAACTCAACGAACCTTTTTAATTTTTGTATGTCATAACATCTCTCCTGTAAAAAGTCCCTATCGTTATTGGCATTGCACATTTTTATAGGAGCTGGTAAACCTAATTGAACTAAAGTTTTCCCATTAATGGATAACGTCTTATCTTCCAGGAGTAGAAGTCCTTCATTGAAAATGTCTGGGCTGAAATTTAAATCTTCCATACAACTGTTCCGCCGATGGATTCTTAAAATATTTTCACTTGGATTTTCTTTGTACTTCTCCCAAAGAAGGCCTGGATTCGACGGATTGCAGGTTGTTATTATAACGGAAAATAATGAACGAAGTTGAAATGGGAAACATGTGAGGGAAGCTTCTGACAATGTTTGATCCCAGTTCTCATCGTCTTCTAAGAGTCCATGCATTCGACATGCTTCGCGAAACGTCTGGCACAAAACGCCGTCCACAATTTTCAAATCACGAAAAGATTCCGGTCCTCGTACAGAGTGTAGAAGTAACCTCAGGTAATAACATTCAGAGTTGCTTGGATGTAAAGTATACACTCTGCCTAAGGCATCACTCGCACGACCATCAAATCCTGATACTAAGGAACCTTGTTTTCTCTTGCAGAATAGTTTATTGTTTTTATCCCATGTGTTGTACTTAGGAACTTCTGAATATAATAATGTTTTTGCAAACGGATCTTCTTGGCACAATTTAAAGAAGCCAGTCAGTGTGGTGTCTGGTGGTCGGGCGGCTACTTCTTGGGCGTTATCGGCTCTGAAATAAACTCGCTGCCCATTTTCCAGGTGAACACTGAGTTGGACGACGGGAGGGTATCTCTCGTGAATTGGAAATTTCAGTATTCGCCAAACAGCCTCATTACTGCTTACGTATCTACCCCTTTGGTATTGGAAAATTTCATCCGAACTTCTATTATTTTCTAGTTGGATAACGGCCATATCACTTCCCTTGTTAACATACTTACATATGTATTTGATAGATTTCACAGAGTTGCAGTACTCTACGTTAATATGTGCCTGGAACATTTTAGAAAGGAGAGGAGAATATGGCACTACCCAACTATTATCCACGTCTATTTGTCTGGACTGGTTATTGCTCTTCAGCTGTATTGCTGCTGTATAACCCCCTTGGCCCGGATTTCGTCTTCTATAAAGAGGATAGCCATCATTGCCCGTTTGGGTTTCTGGTATCAATTTTCTCGGATACTTTTTTGTACAGATCTTTTCTTTCATACATGGTGATTTAGGATTTAATAAGCCGCAGGGACCATGAATCATATTTTTTTTTACTATTTCAAATAGAATTGGATCACTCTCAGGATTGGGTATTTCTGCTGAAATAACTTCATCAATTTGAGAGGGATGTAATTTATTTTTTAGCCAAATCAAAATATGAGCATGTGGTAAACCTCTCTTTTGCCATTCAATTGAGTACATCCAGCATCGAGTTTCTCCATAAATGTGACACTTCGTCAAAACATTAATTAATTTTTTCAGCTTTTGTTTGAATGTTGGATTGCATGTGAATGTGATAAAAAAGTCCGGCCTACCGTAGGCCCTGACATAAGACATGGCGTCCTGAGCATATTCGTGCATGTGCCTGTAAATGTAGCAGGTAATATTACCATCTGCCCTATGTCGGAGACGTTGCCGTCTGAGGCCAGCGCGTCACGTAAATGGATGTATTCGTCAGCCCGAAGCTTCTTTTGGTTTAAACGAATGTAAAGGAGTCGTTCACTTTCTATTTTAGCGTACATATCTACAATGAACTGATAAAACAGCCGTCGGCATTGCAGTATGTGGTTATTATCTGATCTCGCCATGATCCGATAGGCATAGAAGTCGTTAGCTGATATTTTTTTTTGGCCTGAGTTAGTTTGCCTCAAGTTAAAATGGTATCCATCCTCTCCCTCCCAAACAATGACAGGTTATTGTAGAGCATCATAAGAGCGATGAGTTTCTGCAATTCGCTGTAGAGGTTTTCCCCGTCGGTGGATTACGATATCCCTGTTATCACAATCCTCACCCACAATGACGATTGCCACATCATTAATAGATGGAGCATTAAATCGCCTTTCGTGTTCGCCTGCGGGAGTCTTATCAGCACGAATTACAATCTTATAATCATCAGATGGCATTCTGTCTAAGGCAGTTTTGAATAACTTTACCAAATGGTTGTGCTGGTGAAATAACTTTTGTAAATCCAAAATAATATTATTTCTAGTCTCTGGATTGAGAGTTGAACGTTGATTTGATTGAACGTCTTCATCTCCTACAAAATAAATTTGTAAAAATTTAGGCTCTTCATTGGGCGAAGGAAGAATAGACCCGATTCTGTGGTAAATCTGCCCTTGAATTTTGAAAGTCGGCATAAAACCTATTGATTCAAGAGATGAAGACGTCCCAAATGATGTCATCTGAAAACACGAATTATATTTCCTTATGTTTTGAAGGAAATGTTTGGAATCAGAAGTGGTACCTGACATATAGGACAAAAGCGGCTCTGGTGGATTACTTAATGGTGGGAGGATGACTTTTCCATTAGAACAACACATCCCCGGAGGCTCGCCTCTGAACTTTTTAGCCTGACAATATTGACAAACTAAATTCATTTTCCCAATAGAAACTTTAGAATGAACATTATAAACCGTTCTTGGATTATACCTATAGGCTTCCAGGTGAAGGTCAAGATGGTTGCGGGTTTCGTTTGCTCGACTTTTGCTTGAGCGGCCACATTGGAGTCTGAGAGCTCGCTCCTCAGTGGATTCAGAACCCCGAGATTCGGCCTGACTAAGCCTCTGTTGCGCAAGACGTGCCTCGTATTCTTGGCAAGACTCAGTTTCCCGAGATTCGGCCTGCCTAAGCCTCTGTTGTTCTATTCTATTTTGATGATCGCCAAAAGTTTCAGCTGCTCGTATATTACGTTGTTTTTTAGGTTTTGAGCTCATTACTCCTATTGACGCTCGCTTCTTAGGAGGCATTTTTAAAAAATAAATTCACCATACATGTAAATAAACGTATTGTATTGTTAAAAAAAAAAACATATGGTTTAAAAATTCCAAAACGCCTTAAGGAATATACCCAGAGATTGGCCGAAGTTATGGAATTTTAATGTGGATAGGTGTTCGCACCTGGTATCAAAGAAACACTGAGCGAAATTTGGAGAATTTAGGACAAACGGTATGGATTTCTATAAAGAACAAACAAACAGAATTTCAACTTTATTTATATAGATTGTTAATGATCTGACATTTTTCATAATATACTGCATTTTTATTCGTTTCAAATTAAACGTTATTTTATAATAGCAATGAGAATGTAGTCAATAAATAAATCGGTCACCACTTGTTACGAGTACATTAATTCATAGCAAAATATATCTCAAACATAACATGAATTTTTCACGTTGAAAAACCGCGCGTATTGTTGGTGATTTTTTTTTTTTTTTTATCATTTCAAGCGTATTCGAATCCATTCGGAAAAAAAATTTAAATTATTTCTTCACAATTAATTAAATTAATTTATCTCTCTCTCTCTCTCTCTATATATATATATATATATATATATATATATATATCTTATATATATATATATATATATATATATATATATATATATATATATATATATATCTTATATATATATATATATATATATATATATAAGAGGCTTTGTCCTGACTGACCGAATCAACGCAGAGCAAAAACTACTAATGGTAGAAACTTGAAGTTCAGAATTTAGATTTTAAACGTGATGTAGATAACCACTAAGAAAGGAATTTCAAAAATGTAACCCCTAAGGGGCTTGAATGGCGAAATTGTCGTTTAACTCTAACGGAAATCTATTGTTGAGATTTTAAACCATATGTTTTTTATTTGAATCTCGATTTAACGTTACAATATTATTAAAATAGACATTCACATAAAATCTGGCTACTGATGATTTAAATATTAGAGGTAATCAAATTATGCACACTATGATTCCCATGATTGGGGATGGTGCGTGTTTATTTCGATCTCTTCTCCATATATATAAGAGGCTTTGTCCTGACTGATAGAATCAATGCAGAGCAAAAACTACTAATGATAGAAACTTGAAGTTCGGAATTTAGGTTTTAAACGCGATGTTAGGTAACCAGTGAGAAAGGAATTTCAAAAATGTAACCCTTAAGGGGTTTAAATGGCGATATTGTCGTTTAACTCTAACGGACACCTATTTTTGCACTTCGAGAAAAAATATCTAATTTGGACTCATTTTAAAGATCTTGATACGACGAGTTTAACACGAAAGCCCCCAAGGGCCGTCGAAAACCATGTTTTAAAGCCGAAAAATGAAGCGTTCACGACAATTAAGTTGTTAAGTGAACTCTCTCCATTGCGCGCCTCCCTCTCTTCTAGAGAGCCGGCAGCTTCCCCCTCCAACATTCCACCTCCAACATAGGAAACTCCGATTCTACTAAATCTCCTTAACATCAGTTAACATATTATATTAAGTCAATACCAAAACAATGACCACCGAATAGATTTCAAAGTCTCGCGGGCAAAGCCGCGACGGGGAATGCTAGTAATTATATATATATATATATATATATATATATATATATATATATTTTTTTAAAGTTGAACTTTTTTGGCCGTAAAATTGATGAATAAATAAATACTTTAATAACTGAAAGTTAATTATTAATTAAAATCCAAATACAGGCTTCGATTACTAATGGCTTCAATCGTGAACGGTGTAAAATTATATAATGTGAATATGAAAAGACTTTAGGAGAGTGGAGCGGGAGCGGAGCGAGGCCGGACCTGTGCCAATATTGTGATTAACCTCTCTCTATTCCTCTTTAGAATATTTCGCCAGTGAGACCGGACCGGGAGCGGAGCGCTAGTGTGAATGGGGTTGAGTGAGAGCGGACCGGGAGTGGAGCGGTACCGATAGTGGAATTCTCTGTCTATTTCTCTTAAGAATATTTGAGCGGACCGGGAGCGGAGCGATAGCGTGAATCCGCCCTTAAGGTGGGTCTGCTGAAGTTGGGTCTGGATGGAGGTGTGTAGGGAGGGGGGTATGGTGTCAGCATCAAATCTTGGTTCCTTAAGGCCCGTTGCACATGAGGTGCAAGGCACGCCTGACGCTAAGAAGCTTTTCCAGGAAAACTTAATCCTTCATAAAAAAGGGTCAGTGCACATGAGGAGATAGGACGACGCGTCACTTCAAAATTACCACTCCGATACGCAGTTCTTTGTTCGTTTTGTCTTTATTTTATTTTATTTGTCTTCATTAGCCTTGTCGAAGATCCTCATGTTTGGATCGAAACTTAGGCTGTCCAAATACAGAATATTTGACAGAAAATCCTGATTACCAATCATCTTACAGAAAACAGTTGACCATTACACACGTCTAAATTAATTAAATAAATAAAATGTGTTATAAAATATTAAAGATTAAATCTCACATTACATATCTTATTACTTGGGGGAAACCCAGAGCTTTTCAAGTCGGCAAACTAACCCCTAACACCTTCTACCTGATAATTTTTCCCTCAGCCTGTGGGTTTATTACTCTCAACTCAACAAGATCAACATTTTATTTTAGCATGTTAATCAGTAAATTATTCATATATATTTTTAATATCTTTTAAAGCATTAATAGATTTCATAACTACCCATAACATGTTAACAAACCATCTTTGGGGTTTTGTTTCGTTATTTTATTACTTCTTCTTGTTACTATCTGTAATTGACCTCATCTTCTAGCATAGGCACTTTACATGTTGCTCATATACTTGTCTTCATTTTAGTCCTGTCGAAGATCCTCATGTTTGGATCCAAATGTAGGCTGTCCAAATAATAAATATTTGACAGAAAATCCTGATTACCAATCATCCTACAGAAAACAGCTGACCATTACACACGTCTTAATTACTTAAATAAATAAAATGAGTTATAAAATACTAGCTTTGGGGCCCGGCTTCGCTCAGGGAGTTGTGGAATAGGTGGAATGAAACAATAACTTTAAAATGTAATAATCCAGAAAAATAGACCAAAATTAAATGATTAAAACAAAATTCGTACCATCCTGAAACTTCAGCTTAGTATTACCTCTAATACCTAATAATTTCGAAACCTCAGAGTCCGCCCATATATGGTTTGGGTATAAGAGACCCCATTAATGCGGTTCTCTCAATGCGGTTTCTTCCCTTTTCTTGATTAAAAAAAATTATTTTGGCAGCAAATATGTCCTGGTATGTACCAGGACCATTTTTTATGGTTTCTATGTTCTGATTCCATTGAGACCATTCTCATGACGGTACTGCATCCTTATCAAGTTGAGTAACTTCTCCTTTTTCGAATTCGTTTGAAAATTTACGAACAGAACAGAAATATTATATGAACACTTTATTTTCGGTATATATTCCATTAGGTTATATCTTTTATTCATATTATCTATAGGTTATCTATTCAATGTTAGTTTTTATTCGCTCACTACACTAATAAGCAATTTTTCTTTTGTTGTAAATTTACTCTTATATTGTATATTTATTAAAGGCAATGTTTCGACCAATTCTTTCCTCTTCTGTAAAACTTAATTCGCTTAGGAATCCAGTTGGTTTTGTTTAATTTTAATTTCACTTCTTTGCAGAGATGTAATGACCTTATTGAAAAATAAAAAGGAAAAAATAATTATTTATACATAATCTCGTGTAATTTAAAGAAAACAGCTGAAGCTAAAACCATAACAGAGCGAGCTAATGAACGATAACCATATGAAGTGAGCTTAGCTAGCACTCCTGGATTCCAAATGTCGAACTAAATTTTTTCATTCATTAACTCGCCTGGGCTTATTAGAGGGGCTAATTACATGTAGCGAGAGGCTTAAAATTACAGCCCTTGTCCCTTCAACATTACACACTTAAAATGAAAACTGAAACCTTCTTCATCGTTAGGGGCAATAGGGCAATATGACAACATAACATTCTTGATAGTAGGTGTAGTCGTTTTTGAGCCTTTTCGGCACGCACATTGTACACTTTGCTTTATAATATATATTGATTAAAGATTAAATCTCAAATTACATATCTTAATAATTCTACATTGATATTGATACAAAATCATCAATCTAATTAATAATAATTTCAAAGATTAATTATTAATTAATTGGTTATCTAATAACATAACATCTAATAACAAGTTAAATAAGTAATACAAACGAAATTAATAATTATATTACTTAAAATTAACCTGTATTAAAGAGGAAGATAGGAAAAAACGGGCTCATGTGAACTGCCCCTATATGAACAACGTACTTGTGAAACGCAAAGGCGTCGAATAGCCGCCCGATACGAGGAGAAACATGCGTTAGCTCCTGAGCTTATCGGACTAATCCAGAACATCCGGTCGTCACTTACCGCCCATGTGCACTGCCCCTGTATACCCAACGTATGTCTGCCTATCGGCGTAACATTAAGCCTAGCGGCGAGCATGCCTTGCAGCTCATGTGCACCGGGCCTCAGCCTTCATTATCAGTTTGAATGAATAACATTCTTGCCCAACCATAGAATCAGCCCTTTATTTTTACTTATTTTTCCTTGTGTTGAGTGAACGTAATGGACGGGTCTACAAAAACTGAACTATGGTGACAATTGAGAACATTTAAATGTATTCTTTAATGACGTATTCTTGCAAGGCAGATGAAAAGTTTCATGTTAAATTTATTTCTCAATTTTAAAATCTGGGAAAATTAGGAAGATAATCTGAACTTTCTGTTTTAACTTTATTATCATTAATTTTTTTTCTTTGACATTTTATTGATGTCTTTATTAACCTACACTTATGAAATCTAAAAATACAACATTCAGTTTTAGAGTACATTTATGAAATGAAATAAGTAATGATCGAAAGTGGTAAAAATATGTTTTGTTGGTTTTACTTAACATGTATAACAACTAAAATTAACATGTATACAATGGAAGTTTCATACTTACATATTTTCATTCATTCATGAAATCTTAAATCTGAGGTATTAACATTAATAAAAAACCAACAATTCATCTCAGTTTTATCGTTTCATGTTTCAAAATAGTAATTTAATGTAACAAGGTAATATAACAATATAAAATACATTTTTATGAACAATTGTTGACACACAGCCAAGTTATCAAGAAACCTACAATATTTTTTGTTTGTAAACTCACTAATAGTTATGAAAATTAATTAAAAAAAAAAAGTTCTACAGTCTTCAGGGATAACATTTATGTTACATCACAATTATATTGGAAATAGAAGTGTTTCTCAAATCTGTTGTAAATCATTACTTCTTAAGAAGATATTAGAAGTTGAAATTTAAAAATTAAATAACATTCATTATATAACATATATTTATTTTTATTAGAATAATTTTATAATTGAGATAGTCTATAGACAGGTTCAATTATAATTAACAAAGACATGGTATTAACATGCTCGGTTGGGATATCTAGTTAAATGGCATGACAGTAGCTAATGGAGTATCTTTCATGTAGAGATCTTCTTAAGAATATATTAGATGTTGAAATTTAAAAATTAAATAACATTCATTATATAACTTTTTTTTTCATTAGAATAATTTCGTAATTGAGGTAGTCCATACACAGGACGTTCAATTATAATCAACAAAGATGTGGTATTAACATGCTTGGATGAGATACCTAGGTAAATGGCAAGGCAGTAGTTAATGGAATACCTTTCATGTAGAGAGAGAAGCGCAGTCATCACACTGTAATAGTGTTTTTCCGCTGTTGTGAAACCCTCAGGCCAAATGATTCCTAGTTTAGCTTGTTCAGTGGAAGATCTAAGAAATTTATACTTAATAAAAATGTTTTGTAGTAAAAAGTACGATAAATTCCAAATTTTGTATGCTGCATCTCTTTCAACTTCTTTCCAAAGGATCTTATGATTTTTTCTCTTTACGTAGAAAAGATGGTCTTTGTTATTTCTGTGAAATGTACTGAATGGTATAGTGGTAATGTGTCCTCACAATCCTTTCTAAATCAGGAACTTGAAGTTATGAAAGCAAAATACAACAAAACAGTTGGTATAAGTTGATTTTATTTTAAGAAAAATGCAGACCTAGGACAAGAACTGTTCTTTTGCATTTTCCACTAATATTAAATGCTTCTCTCACCCACAGTATAATAAGAATCATATGTTGTGTCTTTCACTTTCACTCAACAACTAATTGATACAAACAGTGAAAATAGTTTTAGTTTTAAAACCAATTTTTGCCCTATTATAATACTTTATTGTTATAATATTTACAATGATATTTGACAGTGAACACACTATCACAATACTAACATTTATTAGAAAAAATTAATAACTTGTCTTGAAACTAGATTTATTGGTGGAAATAAATGATTTATTTCTTTTGACGATCAATCAGTGTAACAAATAAAACTGTAAAATATTGAATAAGTTATTTAAATTATCATTTCATTATAAATATCTTTTTTTTAAAAAAATTATTACTGCTATATTTGTGATCAGCCTTTACCATTCTTTACAGATTGCTATATTTTTTTAAATGTAAATTTACAGTTATATTCCTTAGGGTGAGTTAGTCCCTTGAAAAATTATTTATCTGTACTGAGTAAAATGTGCCATTATGGAGTTGATAAGTAAATATATCTGGGAGGAAATATATGCTTGCTCGGTTATGCAGATGATTTTTTTCTACTTATTGATGAAATGGAAACTAAAAAACTAAATATGATAATGTTGATGAAGATGTAGGGATGGAAATAAATAAAACAAAATATACAGTTAGCCACAGAAACTTTGAGGATTTTGATGAAATTGAGGTGGAAATGAAAGCTAAATTAAAGTGAATTTTTTTTTTTTTTTTCGGTTACAAAATTACTCTTAGCTCCTCGCACCTTCTGTCCGAAACTTAAAAATTAGAATTTACAAAACTTTAAAACATCCAATAGTTCCTTACGGATGTGGCAAGTGGCCGCTTAAATTAAGGGATCAATAAAGCCTGCATCCTCAATCTCACCAATTCTCATCTCTGTATATATTAATAACATCCCAGATTCCATCAACCATCCACAATTCCATTTATACACTTATTACCTCGAAATTTACTAAACCTTCCATCCTACCAAGATGCTAGAGGCAGTCAAAAAATCACAAGAAGATATAGACAGCATCAACATCTTGGCAAAAAACCCAAGGAATTGAGACTGAATGGTGAAAAAAAACCCAGGCCCTCCTTATAGTCTGATCTTCTTAGTTCATAAATTTACTACCCCTTACTCTTCCTCAAAATCCAACCTACTAATTTCCACTCCTATGTCAGAAATCTTGGACCAGAAATTGTTGTGGAATAACCATGTTACCCAAATCACCCAAGGATACATTGCTATCCTGAAACATTTCCTAAGACCCATGATTGCATGGCCTCAAAAACCTGTCAGCTCCTAGTTTCCTCTCTCACATTCCCCATTTCGATTATGGCTGCCTTAAATATAGAGGACTATCTGGTTTGGATAAGTGGGGTTGAAGAGATTAATCAATTGATTCATTGTATTTATCTATGGAGTCCCGAGGCGCTCCCACATCTCCAATTGGTCCGCTGAATTCTACTATTTCTATTATTTTTCTTCTTCTGTTTCATTCTCTTTGTTCAATAATCAATTATTATCAGATATTAATGTAACATATTTAAATATGATTCTACAATCAACATGCCATCAGATAAAGTTTCAATAATATTTTTAAAAGATTTTATCAACTTTTTTTTATGATTCCCTTATTAAAAAAAAAAAAAAAATGGCTTTACAAAGAAGTACTTAGTTGTAAAGGTCAGTAGGCACTTATAGTTGCTTTGTTCGGTAAACGTCCAGCTAGTTCATTAAATCAGACAAAACATATTTTAAAATTATATAATCCCTTATTTATTTATGGAAATAAATATTTCTAAGTTCTATTTTATTTTGATAGTCATTTCGTCTTGCTTCATGTTTTAGATGTTTCCGAATTTTCTGTAGCTAATTTGTTAAAGTTTTATATATTCTAATATTAGAAATTGAAAAATATTTAGAAATCAAAATGATGCCAAAAGTTATCTTGAAGAAGGTTAACTTGCGTAACGAGTGATATTTGCTGGTACCAGTAATTTTAATATAACAAACTATTGTTATGAACAATAATTAACAAACTGTTGTTATTACAGTACTAACTGTTGCCATTCGCATGTACTTAATTATTTACTCAGTGATCTCTGAGGACAGAAGGTGAGAAAAAAATTGCATAGAGAAACAATTACAATTACTTCCGCATGATTTTCTTAAAATGGTGTTCACTGTACTCTATTAATAAATTAATTGAACTCTTGAATACCCATGATTATCTCTTTTACATTAAACCATAAGGATTTACAGATCTGCACAGATTGTGCTACTCATATAATCACTTTACAAGTGTAACATATAATCACAACTCTGATTGTATTGTCATTTTGACTCGTTTATGTATAATGATATTACTTTCAAAATATTAAAGCTGCAATAACATTTAATTATTTCAGCAATAAATTTGATGAAGAAGTTATACAAAATAATATATATAAGAAATATCTAGTATCACACTCAATGGGGTAGTGAATTTCATTAACAATGTAAACATCTACAAATATTACATTTACACTAATTACATTCTGGACATGTAGAAAAAAAAGCTACAAACAGGATCCTACCTAATATTTGGATATAAAAAGAGTCTATACAGCATTTTCATTGAACTTCTATTTCTGGTTAAATCCTGTAAGTATATATTAAAAGGATTTTTTATTTGCTCATAATTTTTTGTTTTTCATTCATAGAGATCCTATACTGAGAAGGTAAAAATTAATAAAGTTTTTCAAGAGAATTTCATAAAAATTTCTTAATTCGAAATTAATTTTAGTTTTGTTATTAAAATTAGTAGGCCGATCTAGGCACTTGCAAACAACTTACTAATACCTGTATGATTATTTCAGTTTTTCTTTCATTTAGAGGGTGATTTAGTAACAGACTATTACAAAAAAGTAATATAAAATCAAAACCTTATGATTTTGTGTTTGATTATTCCAATTAAATTTCATAAAGAAGTAAAAATCTAAAAAAATATAAATTAAAAAGATAATAACACTATAATCATCGTATTAAAAGCTCTATATACATGATTTTGACACAGTATTAAGATAATTATTGAAATGAACTATAACATACTTTCTTAACATCAAAATTCGGAATCAGTTTAAGAATATTTATAATCCTCTATAGGCCAATATATTTAAAAAAAAATCATTTTCAAGGATAAATTAGGGCATATTCAAGCATTTATAGTAATAAAAGACTTAAAATTCATTAACGTTTTGGATTTTATTTCAGCATCTTTCTTGATGGTTAAGAGCGCTGCAACAGTGATGCAGAGACTTGGGTACTTTTAGAAAAAAAAAGTAGAATGAGGGATAGCTGAACAAGGGAATAACTAGGAGAATTTTTATGTTTTATGCAAATTTAATTTTTTTGGTAGAATTAAGCGGAGGGAGCTACATAGGCAAAGTTTGTTTGTAACTTTGAAAATGAACCTCTTAAAATACATTTTATCTTTTAATAAAAAATTATTAGGTTTTGCGAGTTTATAAGTAAAGCTCGGAATTCCGTGCAGTAAAAATTTGAAAACGTGCAATAAAAACTTAAAAACGTGCAAAACCGTGCAATAAAAACTTAAAAATGTGCAATAAAAACTTTAAAACGTGCAAAAACAAGCAAAAAAAAATGTATTGCTTGAAAATCATGTA
The DNA here is from genome assembly GCA_911387785.2 of Aelia acuminata. Classification (NCBI taxonomy): domain Eukaryota; kingdom Metazoa; phylum Arthropoda; class Insecta; order Hemiptera; family Pentatomidae; genus Aelia; species Aelia acuminata. The sequence continues at coordinate 54,920,476 of OU426979.1, forward strand.
TTAAATTATTTATATGAACAATATATAGCTACTTTTGAAACAAATAAGTACTTAGCGGAGAGTAAATTGAAGTAAAAATTTTATTTTTAAAATATTGGTTATAATATAGATTTTTTTATTAGTAAAGAAAAATTAATGGAGTTCATTAGAAATGCAACTACGCTTCATTATTTTTTTTTAAATTAAAGTTTATAACTAAATACACTTTTAAATTTTTTTCTGTAAAACAGTGCCTCCTGTCACTTAAACTTTCTTTCAATATAGAAAAAGATATCTCAACTTCTACAATCGGTAGAGGACAATATTTAAAGCGACTCAGCAACTAGGGATCTCCTTCAATTCAACAATGACTGAATTTCCGTTCAGGCAATCATTAAAATTTTTTAGTAGCTTGTATCCAGGATTTTTAAAAAAATATTTCGAAATTTTTCGGAAATGATAATTACTTTTTCGCTCTTGATTGTTTCCAATGATTTTCCAACGTCCTCAACTATTTTAATTTGGCCATATAGAGAAAGATTTTTCTCCTCTATATATGCAATATCGATCTCCGATCTCGATATCGATCCCCTATATATGCAATCTCGATAAATGCCAAATCAGATTGAATGGTTGGATCCATCAAATTGGTTTTTAATTTGATAATTGATTGCACATTTTCTTCCAATTCTATATTTGAAAATATTTTCGGTAAAAAGAAATAACAAAAAAAATCAGAATATAAAATATTTACTTTAAATAGTAACAAGATGTGGAATAAAGAGTAAAACACTCGTATGTGAGCTGTAATTATATTGGAAATAGGGAGATTTATAAAGGTAAGATGCTACTTAAATTATGCAATCACTAGATGCAATTTCCGGTGCGTAGGCTTATTTTTAAATCACTCTGATGACAAGCACTACCCCTGGTACCGTTCTAGAGTTAAAAAATAATTAGCTACTTACTTGTGCTGCAGTGGGCATCAATTTTTGATTTCCTCTGACATCCAATATTTTTATCACATGATTTACAAAACACTACACTACCATCCCTTTTGAGTCAGGATATTTTTCAATCCATCCCGCAATTTTCGAAGACACCCCTCCAATTTTTGGCATTTTAAGTAACAATATACTCGACAGAAGCTGGATTGATAGTGAAAGAACGATGAGAATTGAGAAACAAAATGTAAACATCCAGGAACTACTGAACCCCTTCAGTTCTTGGAAATTGGAGGTTTGTGTTTGTTTACATCTCCCACGTTACCTTTTTTTTTTTTCCTGTTTCCTTTCCGTTATTTTTTATTCCTATTAATAATTTCCCGCCTCCGCTGTCTCCTTCAGAGTCAGTTGCCGGTCCCAAGCCCGGATAAAGGAGGAGGGTTGGTTCGGTGGGCTAACTACCCACCAACCAGCAAAAAAACTGTTAAGTTCAGAAAACAACACAAAGCCTCGGATATATGGACTGTCACAATGGCTATACGACCCCGGCACGGAAACATGGACTTAAGATAGCTTCTTGGAATGTAAGAGGATTGAACCGACCTGGATTGAGTAAAACTTTGGAGAGGGAACTTGATAAATATCAGATTGATATCGCAGCCCTGCAGGAGATTCGTTGGAGGAATGTGGAAATCATGGACTTAGAGAACTATCTACTTATCAACAGTGGACATCATGCAAACATAAGAGGGACTGGGTTCATGATCAGGAAATCAATCAAGCACTCAATGATACAGCATAAACTTATCAATGAAAGAATTTGCACTGTACGACTCAGAGGAAGATTTTTCAAAATGACAATTATAAGCGTACATGCCCCAACAGAAGATAGTGAGGAAGAAGAAAAAGACATTTTCTTATGAAAATTTGGAAAGAGAATACGATTTGATCCCGAAAAATGATGTGAAAGTAATCATAGGCGATCTGAATGCAAAAATAGGGAAAGAAGAGGCATTTAGACCCACAATAGGCAAGGAAAGCAAGCACGACTTCTCTAATGATAATGGCCACCGTATAATTCATTTCGCAATGGAAAAGGGACTGGTTGTCAGTCGCACTAAATTCCCGCATAAAGAAATCCACAAAGAGACTTGGGTGTCGCCAGATGGCCTAACGAGGAATCAAATAGACCACGTCCTTATTGAATCAAGACATGCGTCGGATATCAGAGATGTCAGGGCATTAAGAGGAGCAGACTGTGATACCGACCACCATATGGTAAAAGTCTACTACCAACAAAAGCTAGCTGTAAAAAGATGCACTAAGGGAGGTAGGACAAACAAATATGACTCAGAAAAGCTAATGAAAAATGAAGTAGCGGAAGCCTTCAAAAATAAAGTAAGGGAAGTTCTCATAGGAAAACAGACATATCATGACACAAACGTGAATGATAAATGGGAAAAGGTGAAAGAGGCAGTGATAGAAAGTGCGAAGCTAGTGCTTGGAGAGAAAGAGCTAAATCGTAGAAATGACTGGTTTGACAAAGACTGTGTAAGAGTAATAAAAGAGAGAAACCAGGCGAGACAAAACATGTTACAAAGAAAGACCAGAGGAAGTCTACAGAATTACATCAAGAAAAGAAAAGAAGCCAAAAGAGTGTGCAGGCAGAAGAAGAGAGCACAAGAAAGAGAAAGATTAGAGAACTTGCAAGAATCCTGGGATAGCAAAGAATCAAGAAAATTTTACAAAGGTGTAAAAAACATAAGAAAAGGATTCCAAGCTACGGCTGAATTATGCAGGGAAAGAAGGAGAACTGATTGGAGAAAAGTCAGCCATTCTTGAAAGATGGAACCAGTATTTCGGAGAATTACTCAACACAAGAACTGCCGAAAAAACATCAGAAGAGACCAGTAATCTTAATGAATACCTGGGAAACGCCCAGGAAGGAGCAGAAGAAGTGGAAACGCCTGAGAAAGAAGAAATAATTGACATAATAATGTCCATGAAGAATCACAAATCGCCAGGTTTGGATGAGATTACTCCAGAGATGTTAAAAAATGGTGGAACTGAGCTATGGGAAGATATTTACGAGCTTATTTGGGACATATGGATGGAAGAAAGAATGCCTGAAGATTGGACAAAAGCAGCAATATGTCCAATATACAAGAAAGGAGACAAGCTTGAATGTAATAATTACAGAGGCATTTCCCTATTAAGTACGACCTATAAGATACTGGCAGTGCTCCTATATATAAGGTTGACAGAATTCGCCGAAAACATTATAGGAGATTATCAAGGAGGCTTCAGACCAGGAAGGTCAACAATAGATCAGATATTTACTCTTAGACAGGCAATGGAAAAATGCCGTGAATTTAACATAGACTTGCATCTCCTTTTTGTTGATTTCAAACAAGCATATGACAGTGTAGATAGAGAAAGGCTTTTGAAAGTCATGATAAATTTGGGCATACCCAAGAAATTAGTCAGACTAACAAGAATGACTCTATCTAAGACTGTCAGTCGAGTAAAACTGGGAAATGCGCTGTCAGAAGAGTTTGAAGTAAATGTTGGCTTGAGGCAGGGTGATCCTCTTGCCCCTCTCCTTTTCAATCTAACCCTTGAAGCAGCCATTCGAACAGTAAAAACTAACCCTGGAGGAACTATATATAACCGCATGTCCCAACAACTAGCATATGCGGATGACGTCGTCATTACCGCTAGAACCCGAGCAGCATTATCAGGAACTTTCCAAGAATTTGAAGAGGCAGCCATTCAATTAGGTCTTAAGGTGAATGAAGATAAAACTGTATATATGAAAAACTCAAAAGTGGAAATTATGGAATATGATAAAGTGAGTTTAGGAGAGCACAGTTTTAAAGCAGTAACCCAATTCAAGTACCTAGGAAGTGTGGTCACAGTTGATAATAAAATAGAGAGTGAAATACAAGCAAGATTAGCAGCAGGAAATAGGTGTTACTCCTCACTACAAAGAATGTTCCAGGTAAAATCACTCTCTAAAAGAATAAAGATTCAACTGTACAAAACCATAGTAAGACCGGTAGTTTTGTATGGGTGCGAGACGTGGCCCCTGACCAAAAAATCAGAAATTATGGTCAATGCATGGGAGAGGAAAATATTAAGAAGAATCTGGGGCGGAGTGTCCGAAAATGGTACTTGGAGAAGAAGAAAAAATGAGGAACTGATGGAGCTATATGGAGAGCCGGACATGGTGGCGTTAATAAAGAAAGCCAGACTGAGATAGCTGGGACATGTGGAAAGAATGCCGGAGCATAGGAAAGCAAGAAGAATACTCTATGAGAAACCGGACGGTAAACGAAGCAGAGGGCGCCCTCGAATCAGATGGCTGGATGATATCGAGGAGGACCTGAAACTGCTGGGTGTGCCAAACTGGAGAAGAGTAGCACAGGATCGCAGAGATTGGTCGGCTGTGGTGTTGGAGGCCCGGGTTCTTGCAGGACCGTAGCGCCAGAATAATAATAATTAATAATTTCCATTTATTTTTCAATAAATTCCATTTTTTTTCCACTAATTTTTTGCTAAATTAAAAATTTTAACAATTTTTTTTCTTAAAATTATAAAATGATGCAATTTCTTGCAATAAAACTTCAAAACGTGCAATTTCGTGCAATAAACCCCTAAACATGCAATTTCGTGCACTAAACCCCAAAACGTGCAATTTCGTGCAGTATAAAACTTCATTAAAACATCCCATTAGGCTTGATTCGGATAAGTAACTTGAATTCGCTTTATTCTGACTTACCAATAAAAAGATGCAATTGCACGGGAATCCGAGCTCTATTTATAAGAATACTCCTTATTAATCCTTGAAATCTCAAGATATAGAGAAAAAAATATTGTTTCCTAGGACATATACTTGTTGATATCATTGACTAAAATGAGGCACTGAGGGTACACGTATTTTTCTTACATTTGGAAATATATTTATTATTACTTTGTCTTTATAAATGGTAATTTAAAAATATTTTACTTTAATAAAATTCGAAAATATATTTTTTAGAATAGTTTTGATTGAATACCAAACACCTCATTAGAAATTTTACAGATTTTTAAATTAAATTTGTTATTCCTACCCATTAATAATTTGAAATTATATTAGTCTTAACATGGATAGGTTGCTTTTTGTTAACCCACTTAATTGAAGGCTGGTAACTATAAAAATATAAATACTAAAATATAAACAACAACAAAATATATCTTCTATTAAATTCCTGTTTAATTAGTAATGAAAGTTAAGATACTTACTAGTAACAAAGCGCAACGGAACATTGCTACTCCCTTATCTCATGTTATCTTCTAACCTCTTCCTATAATTTCTAGTGTTTCCATTTAGTTTTTTTGGAGTTATTGCATTGTCAATTTTGCTAATGGGTCATTCCATGTCAATTCAACACAAGCTTGAGCCTCACCATCTCAGATTTTCTTGAATTTTGGTACATGTTTGGTACTACTTTTGTCTAATAGAAATATTGTGAAATATTACTGGGATATGTATACCCGTTTTTGAATTATTGGTCTCTAAAGGCTTCATTTTCATCCCACTTTTATATTTAGTTGTATGAATAGATATAATACTACCTATTTTTCAAAAAAATATAAAAATGCCCTTTTTGATAAAATTGAAATTAGAATTTTACATTTAGTTTTAAGAAAATTTCTGAGAACCAACATTGTTGTATATCATATGAAATGGCATGGAATGCACTGCTAAACAACACCAATCACATATCTATAGTCCTAGTCAAATTTGGAAAACATCTACAGCTATTTTTAATCATGATTTTTTCTGTTCCTGGGCCTATTTTTGAGGGCTTTAGAGACCAATAATTCAAAAACGGGTTGACATATCTCAGTAATATTTCACAATTTTTGTAGTAGATACAAGTAGTACACATTTACCAAAATTCAAGAAAATCTGAGATGATGAGGTTCAAAATGATATATTTTTGTGTTGATTTGAATTTAAATTTTTTTAGTTTTGTCTGCTATACTTATTATGGTGTCCTTTGTTAGATCTCAGCTGTCGACTTAACTATAGTGTGGGCTCTATCTCCGATGAAAAGGACCCATTGGGGGTTTGTAATCACTTATGAGAAAGCTGAAAGCTGTGATCTAATGAGGCTAATTAAGGACCTTTTTAACTGAAAATGATGCGATGGGAAAAACTATGCGAACCCTGATCGCTTTCTTTTCACTAAGAAAGGGTTTTTATAAGATCTCAGCTTTTGACTCATGCTTGTTCAAAAGGGATAACAAACCACTGAAAGACTCATTTTCAGTGGAGAAAGTGGCTACATAGTGGTCCTGTTCAGCAGGAAAGGGATCAAATTTCTATTTTCTTAAAAAAAAATAATTAAGTTGTTTATTGGACTAAAAAAAATATTTATTTTGATTTCCATCTAGCTGGCGCCTTATCAGTCTATTTTGTGTCAGGAAATAAAAACCATGGCAGATAGCAGTCAGTTGCGATTGGATACTGAGTAAGTACCAAAAGTTGTTTTCAAACATTTGAGTAGTGGCAATTACCTTCTTTTCAGCCTTTAAGTCATTGTATGGAAGTTTGACCAGTAAACTTATAAAAATAGAATATTAAAGTTTTTTTGATAAGAAAGTTCATAGGCCATTATTTTTTAAAATGTTTTACATGAAAATGCCGTGCCTTGATGGTGATTTAACCCTTTCACTGACTGGCTGTTTAGTTAAATTAGCTACTCCCCAAGCAGCTGAAATCTCCAAACTTCTACACAATGTCTCATAACAAAGCCACCTTTTGTCACCATCATAAATCCAACCTGTGTAAACCAAACAATTTCAAATAGTACAATGTATGATAAGACACTATAAGTGAAAAAAAAAAAATTAATGTCATTATCAAAATCCAGAGTAATGAAAATTATCAAATGACATGCTGAATTTGATAAAGATGGTAAAGAAACTTATATTAAATAGAAAATAATTAATTTCACAGTTTATTTTTAATCTGGAGCATTTTGTCCCATAAATTGAAAAAATGAATCCCTGAAAACAGTCCCCACCCGTATACTTTAACATGGGACTAGTTTCTACCTAGATAGAGACTATAAACTATTATCCATGACTTGTTTTTTGAACTAATGATTTGGGAGCAGTACATTCGATTTTATGTCACCAGCAAGCCTGGTGGGTTGCTCTCCGAATTATGAGATCTGTTAAAATGTAATAGAAAAATTGATGTTCAAAGGAAAAAAAGGTACCAGATTCAATGATAACTTAAAAAAATTAAAGTGGAGATGAAACAAAAGCTAATGCAACCCACTTTAGCACCCTCAAGCCTAGCAGTAGTTGTTCGAATCCATCCTGGTTCCAATGGTTCAAATCCATGCTCATGGATCCTCATCTCCATCCATGGAGTCAAAAATAATTTTCCCTGGTTAGAAGTAGTTGGTTTATACCTCTAGAATACACATATGTAGGCCCCACATGACCAGCTAGGGATATTAAAAAAAAAACAAGACATGTTAAGTAATAAAGCGATTAAAGGCTTTCTGTCCCAAAACAAACAATTCTTTTACTCAAATTTACAAATTATAATTCTGTCACTGATTCTTAATATATGAAACATGGCCACTTAAATCAAGGTATAAGTAAGGCCTTTTGGGTTTTCGAAAATGAAGTACTGTTAAGAATTTTTATGGAAAAAAGAAAGACAAACCCCCTGAGGAATTGATAGGGCACATAACAAGAAAGGAGTGTAATACCTTACAATTTAATCTATTATTAAAAATGACAACTTTTCCCAAAAATCCGATTTATTAAAATGAGTTATCTTACATGAGAGATACAATGTAATTTTTTTGGAAATACAGGTATTACCTATAAGATTTTAATAAAACTATAATTGGGATAACTATTGAGCTAATGATGGAAGGAGGAGCGGCAAAATTAAGCAAATAATTCTGTTATAGTTGCTTATTAAATTATAACATAGTTCTTCCTGAATTGAAATCGAGATGGCACAGGCTGTAACCCCTTGCATTTTGAATGTTTTGTGTCAAGAATGTAAATAAGTGAAAGAAATAAAAATTTGAAAGTACTTTAAATTGATTTAAACTTAATAATAAATCATGATAACGTTTATGATAAATCCGGTTTATGTAGATCGTGTAGCATTATTTAACATACATAGTGAAATAACAAACCAAAATTGATGGCTGGGTAGATGCTTTCAAAATTGAAATATGGCAAATTAGCAGAATCCCTATTTATATGAATAATATGTTATGTTATGTAGTGGAACTATATATACCATTAGGAAGGTAAAGAGCAGCCAGCTGAAGGCCAAGTAAACTGCCACCGAGCCCTCCCGAGAGACCAGCAACATAAAGAGCTCTAGCAGCCCGTCTTCTACCATTTCCAGCTCCATTGCAGGGCCTTTCCCTGCTCATGTAGGCTATATGATTCAGTATAGCATCCAATGTCAGCTCTGTATCTCTCTTTTTCACAAAATGATTATTTAAAATAAAAAAGGTTCATTATCATCCATACACATATTTTACATTCAGTATTATAGATATACCTTGCAGGCTTGTTGTGGAAGCAAACTTGTATTAGCTGTAGCTTCTTCAGCTTCTTCTTCTATGCCTGATTTTCTATCATTCATTCCCTTCAAAATTAAAAATATATCTCAAGATAGACCATAATATAATAATATAACAATGAAGGCTTAACGAAGCTGATGGTTCGATGCCGACACCACAACTCCTCCCAAACACCACCATCCAAATTTAACTTCGCCAGATCCGCCTTCACCCAATCCTCCCACCTCCATCTCGGCCTGCCCCTTTGATGTCTCCCAGTCAGCACAGAACTTATTAATCTTTCAGGAATTCATTCACCACCGAGCTTGAAGATTCCTCGAACAAGATAGACCATAAGAAATATATTGCATAAGTAATACATTCTGAATCTGAAGAGTTTATAGTGATAAAAAAATAATAAACTTTAAAATATTTATTAACAACCCTAACAAAAGATAAAATAATATTCATTTAAAGTGATAATCATAATTTTTTATTCCCATTTAAAGGAAAAATAGGGATGAAAAGGACACTCCTTCTATGGCCACCACCAAAAAAGGAACAATCATCTTACCCCAGATTCAGAAAACAAGTATGTTGATCTTATATTTTTAATATTCTGCAAATTGAAAATTACAAATAATGTTGAGCATAATACCTAACTACAGAAAAGTGAAAGTTAGGGTCAATTTTACAAATTAATTCAATTATTGTCATTTAGTTTTTATAAATTGTAAATCATTCATCTATCTATAAATTATTTCTATTATCATCATTTATTATATATTAACGATCATCTTCATGTATATTATTTCTCAAGGCCCTTTTTTTTTGTCGGTACGCCATAAATTCCTTAGTACTTCATCAACTTCCATGAACGAGGAATCATTTTAAAGCTTTACTTAACCGCTACACAGGGAAAACATATAAATTAATCATTTCGCCTTCGATTGCGAGTTATAAACGCAAAACCGCGGTTTTTGCGAGAAAATGGTCCTAGAAGTTTCTAAATTGTATCAATTTTTTCAGGATTTCAAGGAGAATATTTTCGGTCATATATTAATTTTTCAATTAAATACTTCGTTTGAGAGTTGTAAACGAAAAACTGCAATTCTCAGCGAAAATGGTCGCAGGTCTTTTTCGAAGGTTTCATTTTTTTCAGTTTGTCGAGACGAACATTTTTGGCTATATACCCTTTTACCATCGTCACCATCGTTTGCGAGTTACAAGCAAAAACATGCGCTTTCAGTCAATAGAATTAGCGCACTCGCTTTCCGCGAAACCGATACGGGTATTTATGTATGTGGCGTTTTCCAGGGTACGCTCTTTTAGTGACATCTATGTCCGTGTAAAACAAACCCACCAACAAACAATCACAGATGACCACATCGTAACTTATACATTGTGTTCGATAAACACATAGAGGCCCTGTAAATACCTTTAACTTATGTTTCATAAAATAAAGGATCTACAATTTAAACACATCTGTTCTTTACTTCAACCCTCACCTATGCCCATGACGCACTAAATACGCGCTATACAATACTAAATATACGGTATATACTTTAATTAGGTGAGGTTTAAGTAGGTTAGAGTGCGAATGCTCCCCATGGGTCGGCCAGTATATATTATTTCTCAAAGCCTTTTTTTTGTTAGTACGCCACCCAGTGGTCCCGATTCACGCATTATGGTGCAAAAAATCCCAAAAACCACCTTATTTGTTTTTGAGGTTAATATTGATTAGTTTCAAGAATATTGCTCCACTACTTGTACACTCTACGAAGAAAAGTACAGTTGATGTCTGTTGACCCCTACTGTACATAAAATTCTGATACTTGGATCTATAGTTATGAAGGATTCCGTATTGCCTCTTGGGCATCTATCAGAGGAGGCATAAGAGGCTAGAAGCAAAGATATTAGAAATTACAGACAATTTTCACTAGAAAAGCTAGTAGAACACTGAATTTAGAAGTCTTATTTTGTAGACTAATGCTGTCTTCAGACCCCGTAATATCATCAGGACTCCTCCCGAAGAAAACAACCAAAAATTTATCAAGAGATGTAATGGAAGAATTCAGTGAAAGCAATGAAGAGACCTCATCCGATGATTTAGATGTTTAAGAACGTCTAAAATTTCTGTCGGAACCGGGTCTTTGTTCCAAAGGGTTAGCAGTTTGATACCTGGTCTTTGTTCCAAAGGTGCCTTTACACCTTACGAACCTCACCTTCGAACAAGTTCTCCAATCGAAACCTTGCCGTACCGACGTGAAGCGAACAGCCATTTATACTTCACGTGAGGTTAAGCGAACCAATATGGCTGACGCACCCAAAGCTAGCTTAAGATAAAGAAAAAATCTGGTGCGTGCGCGCAACACACAACTTTCACTTACCTACTTACTTTGATTAGAAATTAATGCGTTTTGTTAATTTAATGAACAGAACGGCTTTAATTATAAACAATGGTCTGTCATTAAAGGCGTACTCCGCATGCGTGGACTCAACGAGTTTAATGAGTTGACTGAATATTTTTCTTTACACACACACACACACACAGACACACACACACACACACACAGACTATTTCGCGGGACTTGGTTAATTGGACTCAGGGGACCCCAAAACGTGTATTTCCGTTGAAAACCGGAAGTCGAAATTTTTCACGATCGCAATACTTCCACTTACTATATATTTCATATATAGGTAAGTGAAAGTAAAAATCTCGATTATCAATATATTTTATATTATCTGAAAAATAAAAAAATAGGAGACGATTTACAACGTTTCACAAATTACACTAGTATCACAAACAACTCCAGTCACTTGGGAAAAACCCAAACCAAAAGTGACACTAGCGCTACCCCCGAACCCAGGCGAACAGATGAAGTACCTAGAACACCCGAACAGTCGATGTGAAGGCTTCACGAAGGTTCGAGGGTGGTGTTCAAAGGTAAAGTTCGTAAGGTGTAAAGGCACCTCAAGCAGTTTGATACCTGAGGTAAAACCCAGATGGTCACTTAGCTGCTTGTTGCTGAGAACGCGTCACCTTGTGTTTATCATAACGTTGACCAGCCGTATATTTGAATATGAATATTTGAAAAACTTTTGTCTTTAATTTGATATTTCTGGTCCTAATTTCTGTTGAGTTGGAGTACTTATGAATAAAATAATTTCAATTGTGTTATAAATAAATCACTAATTAAAGGGAAATGAAATGTTCTGTGTTTAATTTTTATTTATAATATTAAAATTCTATGGAAAAATATTGTATCGAACGCGGAAATACCTCTTTCTTCCAAATATAAAGTTTTTTACGCGACATCCCGTTCTGTAATGTGTTATGGTGCTCAAATTTGGGGATTTAAGACTTACGACCAGGTAGAAAAACTGCAGAGATTTTTTGTTAAGAAATTATTCAACATTCCACAAAATAGTCCTAATTATATTTTAAATTTGGAAATGGGCATGAACAGTATGTTCATATACACACTAAAATTATATTTTGAAAATTTTAAATTTGCCGAGTAGTAGACTCCCAAAATTATTAGCGACAGAAATCATTAATAAAAATATTTACTGGTTTGCATTTTGGAAAAAACTATGTGACTCATACGGGGTCGAGATAAAAAATGGGAATAACTCTGTGGATACCTGGAAGCCGATACTAAATAAATTATTAAATATAATAGTAAATAGAGAAAAAGAAGAGGCCGAATCAAAGGCAAGAAATGGGCAATTCCCATATTATGTATCCCATATTAAAGTATAATGTTAATTATTTTTCTGACGAGTTACCTATTAAAAGTGTTAAATTAATATTAAAAGCAAGGTGTGAGCTGTTAAATTTAAATTATAGGCCTTTCAATTCAGACTTGTGTCAGTTATGTTCGGTGTGTAATTTGAAAGAAGTAGAAGACACAACTCATGTAATTGCCGTATGTCCTATTTACAAACCATATCGTATAAAATATTTTAAAAAAGCCACATTAACACCAAGTGAACTTTGTAGCTACCTAAATGGTCAGGATTGGGTTTCGCTTGTTAAATTGTATGTAGAGGCTACTCTACATTACACAGCGATATTAATTAAAGAATTCAATTATTAATTTAGATTCATACTAATTTAAGTATCGTATATAATTTTGTAATTATGTTAGTTATTAAGATTAATGTCTTTTTTTCTTGCATGTATAAGTACATAGATATGTTTATATTTTATCTTGGCAACTCTGATAACGGATTATATCCAAGCAATATGTTTATTTTCTTCATATAAATATTAATGTTTATGTTATAAAAACTTAAATAAACAATCTAATCTAAATCTATATATTAAAATTCTAAACTTATATAATTGAAATTCAATATCTGTATTTTAAAACGTTCTTTTTACTCCACTCACTGTTTTAAACTCTTCAAATTATTACCAGTGAACATTCTTATTTTATTCTTATTTAAATGTGCACATATGTTTTGTTTTTTTTCGTTCTTAATTGTATATTATCTAAATGTTGTGTTTTAAAAAGTCGTGTTCATTACATTATAAATAATAATGTACCTAATACTCAAAAATGCTCTAGCGATGACTTATTAAATGATTACTTAGTACGAGAAATTCTGAAGAGCATTAAAATAATTCTTTTTGTTATAAATTAACCATTTTACATGATAAGTTAATATAATATGAAGTTTGAACCTCTATAAAACAACTTTACAATCCACTAATAAACACAATACAAAATTTGAACAAGGTTTGTCCACTAAAAGTTATAATATTAGTAAGAAATTCTTTCTTAATGAAGGTGTTTTATTATTATCAAGTATACTTGAAGATGATCTATTTAATTCATATGCAGAACATTTTACGGCTTCTTCCCATAGATACGAGGGATGATCAAAAAGTTCCAGGACTGTTGAGATTGCGCGGCAATGGAGTGTCATAGAGCAGTGCTGGTGGCAGCATTGTTTAGCGTGACTCTTCCTGAGCTCAGCTGTTTATTCAGTTTGTTGATAACCTTCTTCATTGCAAAGTTACTGCTGTTTTCGTAAAAAATCTAGTGCGTGCGCGCAACACACAACTTTCACTTACCAACTTACTTAGATAAGAAATTGACGTGTTTTGTTAAATATCATTTCCCAAAGTCACACATTTTTCTACATTCATATCTTATTTTTATTAATCGTTAAAGCCGTTTTTGAGTAAATAAAAAACCCCGTGAAAATTATACAAAATTTATTAAGTAAAGTCCCCCCTTCGGTTGATCGATTTTGATGAAATGTTGGCTATCAAATATTTGGCATATACATACATCAAATACCCAGTTTGGTCACAATCGTGAAAGCCGTTTTTGAGTAAATAAAAAAGCACGTAAAAATGATACAAAATTTATTAAGTAAAGTGCCCCCTGCGGTTGATCAATTTTGATGAACTTTTTACAGACATATCTCGGGCATATAAATAGATCAAATACTAAGTTTAATCAAAATCGTTAGAGCAGTTTTTGAGAAAATCAAAAAAACACGTGAAAATGTTACAAAATTTATTAAGTAAAGTCCCCCCTGCGGTTGATCAATTTTGATGAAACTTTTACAGTCATATTTCGGGCATATAAATAGATCAAATACCCAGTTTGATCAAAATCGTTAAAGCCGTTTTTGAGTAAATAAAAAAAACACGTGAAAATGTTACAAAATTTATTAAGTAAAGTCCCCCCTCCGGTTAATCAATTTTGATGAAATTTTTACAGTCATATCTCGGGCATATAAATAGATGAAATACTCAGTTTAATCAAAATCGTTAGAGCCGTTTTTGAGAAAATCGAAAAAAAACCTAAAAAGTTATTAAGTAAAGTACCCCCTCCCTTTAAGTAATTTTGATGAAATTTATGCTGTCACATCGCGGGCATATACCTACACTAAATACCCAATTTCAGGATCGCACGGTTTATAGTTTTTGAGCTAGTCTGTTCACACACACACACACACCCACACACACACACACACACAGACCATTTCGCGGGACTTGGTCATTTCGACTCAGGGGACCCCAAAACGTGTATTTCCGTTGAAAACCGGAAGTCGAATTTTTTCACGATCGCAATACTTCCACTTACTATATATCTCATATATAGGTAAGTGAAAGTAAAAAAAGTTTTTTGTGTTCGGCGATTTTGTGAAATGAATGTAAAGGAAGAGCAACGCGTTTGCGTAAAGTTTTGTGTGAAGTTGGGTAAAATGTTTACTGAAACTTTTCAAATGTTGCAAGTGGCTTTCGGTGATGAATGTCTGAGTCGGTCAAGGTGTCATGAGTGGTACAAAAGGTTCAAGGAAGGCCGGACATCGTGTGAAGATGATTCTCGTTCAGGGCTCCCATCAACTTCGACTGACGACGATCATGTTGCAAGATTGAACAGTCTCGTGCGTTCTAATTGTTGATATATTGTTATATGTCGATAGATCGATATTAGTCAGAGTGAGATCATGTGGTATTATGTATAAAAAAGTCAGTAATAAAAAGGTTTTCTTACATAGTTGAAATGCGTTCTTATTATAACACTAATTAAACAACATGGTGTCAGGTGAAAATAAAATTGAGATGGACTTAACGTTGAATTCAACGTCTTCAACCATGTCTCACTCAAGCATCAGTGGTTTAAGTGGAATTACGCAGCTAAGAATTGATGATGATAATAATACTGTAGCATGGAAAAGTTGGTATCAAAAGTTTGATTTTTTTATTACAGCAGGAGATCTGGAAGGAGCTACGGATAAAAGAAAGATTGCTTTGCTACTGCATGCTATAGGGGATAAAGGTATAGAAATATATAATTCGTTTAATTTATCAGAAAAAGACAAAACATTTACTAATGTTGTGAAATTATTTGAAGATCATTTTATTCCAAAAAAGAATGTCACGGTAGAACGATACAAATTTTTTACTAGAGCACAATTTCCGAATGAATCTCTTAATAATTTTTTAACAGATTTGAACAATAAAAGTCTAACCTGTGACTTCGGGACTATGAGGGAAGAATTAGTAAAAGATATTTTGATTGTTGGTATTAATGATCCGTCTCTTAAGGAGCGATTGCTTCGAGAAGAAGATTTAACGCTACAAAAGGCCATTACGATTTGCAAAGCTGCTGAGTTATCACAGAAGCGGATGCGTGAATTAAGCAATGTTGATAAGGATTCGACTGTGTTTCAAGTGGTGAGAAAACAAGGAGAGGTTAAGAAAAAAGAGACACAGCAATTTCAATCACAACTGCAGCCAAGATCAAATATAAAATGTTATAGGTGTGGCAATTACTGGGATTCTTTACATAATTGTTCAGCCATCGGCCAAACTTGTAAAAAATGTGGTCTTAAAAATCATTTTGCTCGAGTGTGTCGCAATACATCAAATCAGAAGCAGATTCATGATGTACAGGTAGGAGAAGGTGACTGTTTTTTCATCGGAAGCTTAGAAAGCAGTTTTGCACCAAAAGATTGGTTTGAAACTATCGAAATTAATGGAAAAAGGATACTCGCAAAATTGGACTCCGGGGCTCAGGTAAACTGTTTATCACTAAATACGTTTAAGGAATTTAATTTGAGTCAGAATGATATTCATAATTCCAAGATTAAACTGACCACTTTGGATAGCAAGGTTGTAGATACAATTGGTACGTGTAAGATCAAATGTTTTCTTACTAATGGGAAGTCGGCTATTATCGATTTTGTTATTATAAAAGTTCCATGCATTACAATACTAGGGCTTCAGTCTTGCGTTGAATTAGATTTGATTAGAAGAAAGATCTTAAATATTGATTTTATTAAAGGTTATAACTACGATAACCTTATTGAGCAATATAAACATTTATTTCAAGGAATAGGGTGCTTCAGTCAGAAGTACACTATTTGTTTGAAGAAAGATGCACGACCAAGAGTTGAACCTCCACGACGTATTCCGTTAGCGCTAGAAAAACCATTCAAACAGGAATTGGATAAGATGTGTAGTTTGAACATTATTGAAAAAATCGATACTCCAGTAGAATGGTCTAATTCTATTGTTATCGTAAAGAAAAAGAATAACCAACTACGCATATGTCTAGATCCAGGATATTTAAATCAGTGTATAATAAGGCAACAGAAGCTGTTGCCAACTGTTGATGACATTATTGAAAAATTAGCAAGCGCCAGATACTTTACTACTTTAGACTGCAATAGTGGGTTTTGGACAGTTCAATTAGATGAGGCCAGTTCTCGATTATGCACGTTTTCAACACCTTTCGGTAAGTACAAGTTTAAAAGATTACCTTTTGGCTTATGTGTTTCAACAGAAGCATGGAAAAGGCATTTAAGGATGTAGAAGGAGTAGCGATATATGTGGATGATCTCGTAATTTACGCTGACTCCATTGAAGAACATGATAGAAGATTAAAAAAGGTATTGGATGTTGCTAATTCACATAACATTCGATTTAATTTAGAGAAGTCAAAATTTGGAAAAGAAGAGATAAAATTTTTAGGAATGATAGTTAATAAAAACGGGATTTCACCGGATCCTTCAAAAGTTGCGGCCATTACTGAAATAAAGTCATTAAAAGATAGAAAAGATTTAGAGAGATTTCTTGGATTGACAAATTATTTATCAAAATTCATTACAAACTATTCAGACATTACCGCGCCATTGCGTGAATTGGTTAAGAAAGACAACGAGTTCTGCTGGGAAATTTTACATGAAAACGCATTTAACAAATTAAAAGAGTGTCTGGTAAAAGCTCCTGTGTTGCAAATATTCAACCCCAACAAGGAGATAACGATTTCGGTGGACGCCAGCTCAGAAGGTGTTGGAGCTTGCCTTTTGCAAGAAGGAAAACCAGTCTGTTATGCTTCAAAGGCATTAACGTCTTATCAAAAACGGTATGCACAGGTTGAAAGAGAAATGTTTGCGATAGTATTTGGATGCAAACGTTTCCACAAATATATTTTAGGACGTCGCATATTAATTGAAACGGATCATTCAGCATTGGAGGCATTGTTTAAAAAACCTTTGAATTTAGCACCTTTACGCATACAAAGAATGATGTTGAAAGTACAAGGTTATGACATTGTAGTTAAATATGTCCCAGGTAGATACATGTTTGTTTCAGATTTCCTCAGCCGATCTTTCATTTCTTCAACCGAGAAAGATGAGGTTGATGACCAAGAGATTCACAACGAAATAGTCTGCCACGTGAATGCTACAGTACACCTCCTACCGATATCTGACAATAGGAAAGCTCTGTTTAAACTGAAAACTTCTGAAGACGAGGTACTCTTAATTCTCAAGCAATATATTCAACATGGATGGCCCTCAAACAAGACAAATGTAAGTGAACTAGTTGTACCATTTTGGAACATAAGAGATGAATTATCAGTAATTGATGGCATTGTTTTTAAAAACGATAAAATCGTAGTTCCTCATAGTTTGCAAAGAATGATACTTCAGTCCATTCATGAAGGCCATTTTGGCTATCAGACTTGCATAAATCGAGCTAAACCCTTGGTATATTGGCCTAACATGAGATCAGAAATAAAAACTCTTTGTCAAAATTGTCAAACATGTGCTACTTATAGGGCAAGTAATTCTAAACAACCGATAGTGTTTCATGACATCCCTATGTTTCCGTGGTTAAAATTAGGTGCTGATCTATTTGAATTCAATAAAAACAATTATGTTATACTTACAGATTATTACAGCAAATATATAGAACTTGCGAGGTTGGAAGATTTACGCTCCATTACGGTGATAAAACACATGAAATCAATCATAGCTCGACATGGAATTCCTCTGGAAATTGTTACTGATAATGGCCCTCAGTTTAGTAGTACTGAATTTAAAAACTTTGTTAGTGAATACGGTTTTAATCATATCACATCATCTCCAAATTATCCCCAGTCTAATGGACAGGTGGAGTCTAGTGTAAAAATTATAAAACAAATTTTAAAAAGATGTGTTCACAGCAATTCCGATCCATATTTGGCGCTTCTGAACTATAGGAACACGCCTAAAAATGGTTCGCCGCCACCAGTTAACTTATTGTTTAATCGTAATCTTAACACTACTTTACCTGCTTCGAGAGAATATTTAAAGCCTAAATTGTACTGTAGGAACAAAGAATTTGATGTAACTAGACAAGAAATTATAAAAAAGTACTACAATCGGCACACAAAAACCTTAAAGGATTTACGTCCAGGCCAGAACATATTATTTAAGAAACAAACAGACGATAAGAGCTGGACTCAAGGAAAGGTACTGCAGAGGTTAGATCCTCCTCGATCGTATGAAATCATAGATGAAGGTGGAAAGAAGTTGAGAAGAAATAGGCAACACATCATAGAAGGTAGTGGCGAACAGGAATGTTCGTCTTATGCATATGTGGACGAGGAACTGGATGTATCTAAAGACGAAGTGACAAGTGAAGGGCAAGATGATGGGAGCTATCAAACAAGATCAGGAAGAGTTGTAAAGAAACCAGAAAAACTAAACTTGTAATGGTTAAAATTTCATTTATCAATGTAAAGGTTCTATAATTTCATTTAGCAATGTTTATATATTATTATATGATTATATATGATTTAAAAAAAAAAAAATCTGGTGCGTGCGCGCAACACACAACTTTCACTTACCAACACTTATAGATTAGAAATTGACGTGTTTTGCTAAATATCATTTCCCAAATTCACACATTTTTCTACATTCATATCTTATTTTTGTTAATCGTTAATGCCGTTTTTGAGTAAATAAAAAAAACACGTGAAAATGATACAAAATTTATTAAGTAAAGTGCCCCCTCCGGTTAATGAATTTTGATGAAATTTTAACAATCATATCTCGGGCATATAAATACATCAAATACCCAGTTTGATCAAAATCTTTAAAGCCGTTTTTGAGTAAATAGAAAAAACACGTGAAAATGTTACAAAATTTAATAAGTAAAGTCCCCCCTCCGGTTAATCAATTTTGATGAAATTTTAACAGTCATATCTCGGTCATGTAACTACATCAAATACCCAGTTTGATCAAAATCCTTAAAGCCGATTAAGAGTAAATAAAAAAAAAACACGTGAAAATGTTACAAAATTTATTAAGTAAAGTCCCCCCTCCGGCTTATCAATTTTGATGAAATTTTTACAGTCATATCTCGGGCATATTAGTACATCAAATACTCAGTTTAATCAAAATCGTTAGAGCCGTTTTTGAGAAAATCGAAAAAAACCTAAAAAGTTATTAAGTAAAGTACCCCCTCCCTTTAAGTAATTTTGATGAAATTTATGCTGTCACATCGCGGGCATATACCTACACTAAATACCCAATTTCATGATCGCACGGTTTATAGTTTTTGAGCTAGTCTGTTCACACACACACACACAGACACACACACACACACACACACAGACCATTTCGCGGGACTTGGTCATTTCGACTCAGGGGACCCCAAAACGTGTATTTCCGTTGAAAACCGGAAGTCGAAAATTTTCACGATCGCAATACTTCCACTTACTATATATTTCATATATAGGTAAGTGAAAGTAAAAAAAAAAAAAAAATTTAAATGTTTAGGTTAAGGAGAGGAATGTTGATATATTGTTATATGTCGATAGATCGATATTAGTCAGAGTGAGATCATGTGGTATTATGTATAAAAAAGTCAGTAATAAAAAGGTTTTCTTACATAGTTGAAATGCGTTCTTTTTATAACACTAATCGTCGACTAACCATTCGTGAGATGGCTGAAGAATTGAACATTTCATTTGGTTCGTGTCAACAGATTTTAACAGAAAATTTGCAGATGAGAAGGGTGGCTGCAAAGTTTGTTCCGAGACTGTTGACTGAGCAGCAGAAAGAACACAGAGTTCAAGTTTGTCAGGAACTTCTTGAAATGGCAAATGACAATGAAAACTTCTTAAAACAAGTCATTACTGGAGATGAAACGTGGGTTTATGGCTACGACGTGGAAACGAAGGTCCAGTCATCACAATGGAAGACAAAATCCTCCCCAACCCCCAAAAAAGCACGTCAGGTCAAATCAAACGTCAAGGTCATGCTTACTGTTTTTTTCGACTGGAAGGGTGTTGTTTACCATGAATTTCTTCCACGAGGTGAGACCATTAACCGCTTTCGTTATCTTCAAACCCTGAGAAATTTGCGCGAGGCAATAAGGAGGAAGAGACCAGAGTTGTGGCGGAGCGGTGAGTGGGTGCTGCATCATGACAATGCGCCTGTTCATTCCGCACTGCTCATTCGCGACTACTGCACCAAAAATGGAATGACGGTCATTCCCCAGCCTCCATATTCACCTGACCTTGCCCCTACAGACTTTTTCTTGTTTCCAAAACTTAAGAGACCCATGAAGGGAAAGAGATTTGAGTCCGTAGATGACATTAAAAAAAAATCGCTGGAGCAGCTACACACCATTTCACAAGATGATTTCTCAAAGTCCTTCACACAGTGGAAACATCGTTGGGAAAAATTATAGCTTCCCAAGGAGAGTACTTTGAAGGGGACGACGTCCAATAGCCTGTAGATTTTTTAAATAAATTAATAAAAAATCAGTCCTGGAACTTTTTGATCACCCCTCGTATTTTGGCATTCCAGAATCGACAATTTTTGTTCATACCATGTTAAATAATGTCCGATTCATTCTTTCAGCTGTACTATTACTTTGCCTACTGTAAGGCATAGTATACTACAATTTGATTCCATTTTGTCTACAATTTTTACTTTCACTTACCTATATATGAAATATATATAAGATATAAGTGGAAGTATTGCGATCGTGAAAAATTTCGACTTCCTGTTTTCAACGGAAATACACGTTTTGAGGTCCCCTGAGTCGAAATAACCAAGTCCCGCGAAATGGTCTGTGTGTGTGTGTGTTAGTGTGTGTGTGTGTGTGTGTGTGTGTGTGTGTGTGTGTGTGTGTGTGTGTGTGTGTGTGTGTGTGTGTGTGTGTGTGTGTGTGTGTGTGTGTGTGTGTGTGTGTGTGTGTGTGTGTGTGTGTAAGTGTGTGTGTATGTGTGTGTGTGTGAACAGACTAGCTCAAAAACTATTAACCGTGCGAACCTGAAATTGGGTATTTAGTGTATGTATATGCCCGCGATGTGACAGCAAAAATTTCATCAAAATTGGTCAAAGGGTGGGGGTACTTTATTTAATAACTTTTTACGTTTTTTTCGATTTTCTCAAAACCGGCTCTAACGATTTTGATTAAACTAAATATTTGATGTATTAATATGCCCGAGATATGACTGTGAAAATTTCATCAAAATTGATCAACCGGAGGGGGGACTTTACTTAATAAATTTTGTATCATTTTCATGTGTTTTTTTTTATTTACTCAAAAACGGCTTTAATGATTTTGATCAAACTGGGTATTTGACGTATGTATATGCCAAAGATATGACATCCAACATTTCATCAAAATTGGTCAAACGGGGGGGGGGGGGGCACTTTATTTCATAACTTTTTTCCAATT
The DNA here is from genome assembly GCA_911387785.2 of Aelia acuminata. Classification (NCBI taxonomy): domain Eukaryota; kingdom Metazoa; phylum Arthropoda; class Insecta; order Hemiptera; family Pentatomidae; genus Aelia; species Aelia acuminata. The sequence goes on from OU426979.1 coordinate 54,942,492, forward strand.
TTTACCTTTTTTCGATTATCTCAAAAACGGCTTTAATGATTTTGATCAAATTCGTCATGTTTTATGAAAATTAGGTGTTCAATAATATCAGGTAAGTTTTATTAGTATTAAAATTTTCTGAGGGGGCTTAAATGGGGAAGGGGCCTTTTTTGTTTTCCTATAAAGTACCTTTGTTTTAGTTTATATTAAGAAATTGACTGTCTCTCATCACGCCTAAAAATACGAAATGGCTAAATATGATATATGAAGAAAATCAATTAAACATATACAGAAGAAAAAAAGAAAACTATTCCGTCAACTCATTAAACACCTTGAGCTCACGCATGCGCCGAACGCCTTTAATGACAAACCAATCCGTTATAATTAAAGATGTTCTGTTCATTTAATGAAAATTATTTGTTACAAGTACATAGAGAATTATAAAATCAGACGACTTGGAGTATTATGCTTGGATTGCCGAATTATCACAAGTAAAAACTTTTATTTGATAATAAAATAACTTAGTTGTTTTATTTGAGCAAATGAAAACAAAAATAAGAAATGAATGTGGAAAAATGTATAACTTTGAGAAGTGGCAATTAACAAAACACATTCATTTCTATCTAAGTAAGTTGGTAAGTGAATGTAGTGTGTTGCGCGCACGCACCAGATTTTTATATTATCCTGCCTTTCAGTTTCTGTAATATATTCCTTTAAGTTCTTTTCTGCTTCATTCTTACTTTTTAATAGTTTTACTACCAAAAAATGAGAAAACACATCCAAAAATACCTGCATATATTTATGACCATCAGATGTAGATGGGGTGATAAGTCCACAAATATCGGAATGAATCAGATCCCCTATTTGACATGATTTCCTTTCCAGCAGGGTTTGAAATTAACTCTTGTTTTCTCGGAAAGAGAATAAAAGTCAAATCCGGACTTTTATAAATAAATAAATAAAAATCACATCATGACTTTTATATTTCGGGCCAGAAAATAAAAGTCCCGATATGATCTTTATCACAATGATACCTAATATAAGAGTCAAAACTTGATTTTCATTATTTAAGGATGCATTTTTTAGCTTTTTTATCGCATTTTTCCATATTGTAGCTCATTATTGGGTTAACCGTTTTTATCGAAATTTTATAGGATATAATAAATCACCTTATATCGATCTTAAGATAGATTATTAGATTATCAAGGCTGCTGATAATGAAAAATATATCGATATAAAACCTTAGGCACGCTCAGGTATCGATTACAAATTATCCGATATTTACAATATTGGATTATTATTTAGGGTGCTGATTATGAAAATGGTATCGATTTTTCGATTAGGCGCTCAGGTATCGATTTATTTCAACTTACGCGATATAAACGATATTGGGGTCCACTCATAGGTCATATGAGCTGCTGAATTTGAAAATGATGTCGATTTTTCGATTACGCGCTCAGGTATCGATTTATTTCAACTTACGCGATATAAAGATACAAACGATATTGGGGTCCACTCATAGGTTATATGAGGTGCTGAATTTGAAAATGATGTCGATTTTTCGATTAAGCACTCAGGTATCGATTTATTTCAACTTACGCGATATAAACGATATTGGGGTCCACTCATAGGTTATTTGAGGTGCTGAATTTGAAAGTGATATAGATTTTTGGATTACGCAACCAGGTATGTATTTAATACTACTTAAGGAATATAAACGATATTAATTTCGGCATTGGGTTATACCCTCACGCGGGTCTCATTACCACGTATGGGGAGCGTCCCACGGGTGGCGGATGTGGGGATGGTCAGTGGAAATTCCTAGGAAGTTCCTCCCGGCTAAGTCCCTAGGACTCGCTGATCTACAATGAGAGCGGTCTTCCAGGCTTGCTGGAGGGTGTGACGTAGGTTTGAACGCCCTACTCACATTTTATTAGTTCACCCAAACACCACAAAAAAGTCATGGATCTCCCTAAAGTAAAACGCTCATTATCCGGATGTAAACTAGTCCCCTGTTCGGGTCTCCGGGTGGGGACTGCTTTAGGGGATTCATTCGCAAGTTGAAAAATATAGATCTAAGCATAGGGAAGTGGAACGTAAGAAGTTTAAATACAGCGGGTGGGTTAAAATCGGTCGCGAATGAGGAAATGGGGTATAGTTTAGATATCGTGGCGCTGCAAGAGGTCCGCTGGCCAGGGAAGGGCTCATTAAGGGAAGGGAAGTACACTTTGTGGTACGGTGGGAGCGGAAACTATTGTTTAGGCACCGGATTTCTGATTAAAAATAGGTTACTTTCCGCGTTGAAGGACATTCGATTTTACGGAGATAGGTTATCAATAGCTATATTTCAGGGGCGGTGGTTTAAAATCGCGTTGATCAATATACACCCACCTACTGAAGATTGTGACGATGAAGTTAAATGCGAATTTTATGAAAAACTAGAATCGGTTTATGACAAACTACCGCGAAGCTACATAAAAATTATTCTGGGAGACGCAAATGCAAAGGCAGGGAGGGAACAAGCATATTATCCTACGATCGGTAGAGAAAGTTTAGTTGAATATAGTTATGATATCGGAATACGACTAATAAATTTTGCCATCTCGAAAAACCTAATAATCAAAAGTTCTTCGTTTAAACATAAAGATATATATAAATATACTTGGACTTCACTGGATTCGCAAACCCGTAATCAAATTGATCACGTCTTGGTTCAGCGTAGGTGGCAAAATAGCATAATTAATATTCGATCATATCGTGGGGCCGAATGCGGGTCGGATCATGAACTAGTAATCGCGAAAATTCGCCAGAGACTTATAATACAAAGGAAAAATGGGGAGTCGGCCATTAGAATTAGTGGTGTGCGGATCGTTCTGTGATTAATCGTTATAAAAGTGCTAATATTACTTTGTTAAAGTGATTTATTTTCTATAGTTCTGGGAAAAAGTAAAATATACACGAACTCTGAGTGTTTAAAATAGTTTATTAACGTTTTTAATAAAAACATTTCATATTCTTCAATCAAAAATGGTCATCACAAATGAGGATATAATGAACGAAATAAAATCAAACAAAGAAGAGAGGATGAAAGCCAAAGAAGCAGCCGAAAAAATTGCAATAATTATGGAAAACATGCAACAAGAGTTAAACTACGTTAAAAAGAAAAATAAGGAATTAGAGCGAAAAAATGAAGTCTTGGAAGCAGAAGTTATCTCTATGAAACGCCAAGTAAGACAAAATAATAAAAATTTTCATAATATACCAGAGCCTGAGGAGTCTAATTTGGAAAATGTCCCTGAAACTATTAAAAATGTCTGTCAAACAGTTGGTTTCCAACTACCAGACCACTCAATAAACAAATGTTTTCTTTTAGGTAGGAATAAGGAAAAGCGTCCAATTCTAGTCTCGCTTACCAGCTTCTCAAAACAAAAATATTCGTATTAGTCACGATAGACTAAAAGAAGACAGAGAACGAGGCAGAAGAATTTATAAATGTATAAACCAGCTGAGGGAAGTGGACCAGAATGCAGAATACGTAAGAAATCGTATAAAATTTAGAGGTAATACTTATACTTTAGAAGAGGCTGAATCTTTGACCAACGAACCAGAAAGTTTGGAAATGGACTCTGCATCTATTCGGAAGAAAAGAAAACAAGAAGATATCCAGGTGAAGCTACAAGAGTTTTCTTTTCGTCCCAGAACAAAATCAAACTAATAAAAATGCAACAGTGCCCAGGAGTCAAAATGCAATAAGTCGGGAAATTGGGAAACACAGTATAGGTAATAGCTATGTAAAAATATTGAGTTATAATGTAGCAGGACTAAAAAATAAAATAGATTTAATAAACTTTCTAAACACTATTAAAGAATTTGATATTTTCTGTTTATATGAAACTTTTCTAGAGGATAGTGATTTTAATTATTGTGAAAATTGGTTTAATAATTATAAACAATGTTGGATCGGGGCTAGGAAAGAATATAAATACGGTAGGGCAAAGGGAGGCAGTGTGTGTGGCATTAGGTCTAACGGATTATTTGATAAATATTTCTCATTTATGAAAATAGACGATTTTAATGTAATCAGGTTCAAATCTAATAAACTATCTTTTTATATCGTCCCTACTTATTTAAATGCCAATAATTGGGAAACTGACTTTGGCAAATTGTCCCGATTTATTAACAAGTATTCCACATGTGCTTCAATATAGTGCTGATAGGCGACATGAATGTGATAATCCTCAATGGGAGAACTGAGGGGGATATCACCGGTAATTTTACATGTTTAGGGGGCCAGGGATGTTCCGTTAATGATATATGTTCCATTTCTGTAAATCTATTAGAATATTTTGAGGATTTTATGGTACTAGACCAAATATACAGCGATCACATGCCTCTTAGTTTGTGCCTAAGCCTTCCTAATAAGCAACACACGGTATCGGATACCCTCCCGCTGTTACCGAAATTGAATTGGTCGAGAAATGATGACAGAAATTTCAGTCATAAAATAAAACAAAAATTGAGAGTTTATGACGACGCCAACATGAGTAACTTGGATAAAGGGAATTCATAGTTCAAATGTTAAGGGAATGTGCATGGGCAAATAAAAAACTAACCAAAAAACCGATAGTAAAAAATCGATGGTTTGATTCTGAATGCCGCCGCGAGCGCAACAAAGTTTTCGTACAATTAAATATTTTCAGGCAAACTAATAGTTGTGCAGATAAAGAAAAATATTGCAGAACTAGAACAATGTACAAAGATATTTGTAAGCGAAAAAAACGGAATATTATGTAGATATTGGTGATAAGTTTCAGGAAGCAAATGATGCTAAAGATTTCTGGAAATTAGCTAATCAGTTAAATACTGTAGTAAATTTATCGCCAGTGAGGCAATAAAACCCGTTGAATGGTTATCACATTTTGAAAAACTACTAAATCCAAAAGAAAATGTAAAAATAACTTTATATGCACAAATGTTGATAGAAATAGAATCTTCTGACACAGATTTTGTCCTAAATGAACTAGAATACGTACGTATTAAATAAAGCTAAAACAGGTAAAGCGCCGGGCTTAGACAGCGTGCCATATGAGTTCTACAAAAATAGTCCTCCAGAATTTCATATTAGACTATTGGAATTTTTCAATGAAATATTTAATAAAGGAAACATACCACTATTTTGGAAAGAATCTATTATTTTTCCGCTTTTTAAAAAAGGAGCAATTAATGAAGTGAAAAATTATCGGGGCATTACATTTTTGAATACAATATCAAAGCTATACAGTGGACTATTACTGTTAAGATTAGAAAATTGGGTGAACGATAATAACATTCTAACTGAACACCAAGCGGGTTTTAGGAAGGGATACAGTACTGTAGATAATATATTCAATCTCCTGAATATTGTCAAAATCAATCTGGAAAAAAAGAGGGGTAAATTATATTGTCTTTTTGTTGATTTTTCTTCGGCCTTTGATTCTCCGGCAAGAAGTGATATATTTCATAAATTGAATACAATGGGAATGTCAACGAAAATCGTTAGGGCAATAGAATCTTTATATACAAACACAACTACATGTGTGTGGACGAAGGAAGGGAGGACGGAGAGTTTCGAGACCAAGTCAGGCTTGAGGCAAGGTTGCCTCTTGTCCCCGCTACTTTTCAGTCTGTTTATAAACGATCTGCCGGAATTCATTGGTGGGGGTGTCATAGTAGCTGCTACCAAAATAAACTGTTTAATGTTCGCGGATGACTTAGCACTTATTGCAAATAATCGCTCAACTTAAAAATATATGATAAATAGGTTACAGTTATACTGCGATAATTGGAATTTAAGGCTCAATATCGATAAAACGAAGATTATGGTATTTCGAAAAGGTGGAAAACTCTCTATAAAAGATAGATGGACGTTTGGCGACCGGAAAATAGAAATTGTAAAAAAGTACTATGTAATCTTAAATACACTATATGTGCTGGAAGATCTAAATTTTGTAATTGAAGATTGGTGAAATACTTCTTCCAAATTTCTTTTATTAAATATTTATAATATATACATTAATTTGCCGACGTTTCGGACTATTCGTCCCTCTTCAAGGCAAATTTCTTCTGCCAATAACAAGTAATCCTTACACCTGACAATATTTGGTGGCTAGGTCCATCTATTTCTATATTACAATTATATCCCATTACTTAAGTAAATTGGTCATTTTTTATAAAATTATATATATATTTACATGCTACCACTTTTTTCTACAATATTCTTATCACCTGTGATAAGAATATTGTAGAAAAAAGTGGTAGCATGTAAATATATATATAATTTTATAAAAAATGACCAATTTACTTAAGTAATGGGATATAATTGTAATATAGAAATAGATGGACCTAGCCACCAAATATTGTCAGGTGTAAGGATTACTTGTTATTGGCAGAAGAAATTTGCCTTGAAGAGGGACGAATAGTCCGAAACGTCGGCAAATTAATGTATATATTATAAATATTTAATAAAAGAAATTTGGAAGAAGTATTTCACCAATCTTCAAGTAAAAAAGTACAAATATCTAGGAGTAACAGTAACGCCACAGTTATCATTTGAACAACATTTTGTAGAAAAACTGACGGCAGCCAAATTTGCATTATTTTCAAATTGGAATAAATTCATAAAAAATAATGAGTACCACTCACAACTAAATATAATTTTTTTAACTCGGTAGCTAAAGCCATTATAAGCTACGAATGCCAAACATGGGGTTATAATCCCTACCGCAATGTCGAAAAACTGCAGAAATTATTCTTGAAAAAAATTTTCAGTCTTCCGAAAAACTATCCGGATTACATGTTATATCTAGAGACCAATAAACTACCTCTTTTTAATCACACATTAAAATTACACTTACAGTATATAAGCAAATTAAAAACTCTCGAAAATGGACGTTACCCGAAAATTCTTGCCGAATACGTAATATCCAAAAATATATTCTGGCACAATGACAATATCCAAACGTTAAACAGCTTTAATTATAATAGCGCAGACTTTAACTATTCCAATAAACAAATAAAGGAATACCTCGAAAATTTATATAGCCACTATGTAAACATATACAAAAATAAAGCATTAAACTCAAAATTCTATCATATTTACAAGGATTTAAACCACGATATTAAGAATTGCCACTATATCTCAGACGGGAAAAAACTGCACTATATGGGATTAATTATGAGAGCTAGAGGGGAGATGCTGGGTTTGAATTATGCGATCGATAGAGCAGAAGAACAACTAATGTGTACATTGTGTAATTTAAGATTGGACGAAGACTGCTACCATTTTGTAGGTGTATGCCCAATTTTAAATGAGTTCAGAGTGAGATACATTGGGAAAATAGATTTGGCTTATAATGAATTCTTAAATTTACTGAATGGAAAACAGTGGGACAACCTCTATCTATACCTAAGAACGGCTGGGAACTATAGAAGGCAGTTAATAAAAGAATATAACTCCTAGAATGATAATAACGGTAGTAAAAGTGAATGTATATAGATTTTGATTGGCATACATGTATGTATGTAAGTGTGTAGCGATATATATATGGTAATATCTAGATATATGCATTGGCGGATCCAGGGGGGGGGGGCTGTAGGGGCTGCAGCCCCTCCCTTTGGAAAAATTTTCGTCAATTAAAGATAGAATTTGACTTTCCTTAATGTAAGGAAACAAGTTAAAGAACAAATAATGTGCAGTACAAGTAGAATTTTAGTTGTGGGAAAGGTATATAAAGGTAAAAAAGCTGATTAGCAGATCCAAATAAAGGGCCGTGGGGCTGCAGCCCCCCCCCCTTTACGATCGGCTGGATCCGCCCATGTATGTGTGATAATGTGCAGATATGTGTGTGTGCGTGGATATATGTAAATGTGTGCATATACATAGATAAGTTTCAGTTACCAGCATTGTTATTTATTATTGTGATTGTCATTTATTATTTATTATTGAGTCAGTTGTATTATTATTTGTAATCTGTTGAGACCCTATAGCTAAGATTACTGTTTTCTTTTATTTATATATTTTGAATTATATACATATATTATTCTATATTATAATTAATATTTCTGTTGGCCGCCTCACCAGCAGACGGGCGGTGACCCGTGCTGTAATCATGTTTGTTTACATATGTTTGTATATTGTTCGTTCAAATGAACATGTTTATCTATCTATCTATCTATCTACAAAGGAAAAATAAGGCTGGTTTTAATTATGATCATTTTTATGTGGAGAAGTTAAAAATTTCGACGGTTAGAAAACAATTCGAACTGGAAGTCAAATATAGGTTTGAGGCATTGGAATCCTCTGACGAGGATAACGAAGACATTGATAAGTTTTTGGAAGGTATCAGGGATAGTATTAAAGAGGTAGGTAACTCGTGTCTTGGAAAAAGGGAAAATAGAAAGAACAAACCTTGGTTCGATGAAGGTTGGTTGTTTTAACATGTGCGACAAAAGAAAAACTGCTAAATTAGAAGCGTTAAATATTCCCAACGAAATCAATCTTGCTAACTTTTGATCATTAAGAAAAGAAAATACTAAACTGCTCAAATTTAAAAAGCGAGAATATCTCAAAAATAAAATAATAGCAATCGAAAGTAACAAAATCGAGAATAACGTTAGAGCCACGTATGAAGGCATAACCAGAATTCGTAAACGGTCGGGCCTGGTTACAACTGGAATTAGGGATGAACATAAAAATATCTTGGCCGATCCGGTAGACATCTTAAGACGGTTCAAGGATTATTTCGATAGTATTTTAAATACGGAAAATGATAGTCTATCTTCCTCTTCGGAATACCAGAATGCTGAACCGTTAATAGAGGAACCGAGTAAAGAGGAGGTTGAAATAGCCATTGGAAAATCAAAATCTCATAAAGCAGCGGGAACAGATAATATCCCTAGCGAACTAATCAAGTCATGAAGGGAAGCTGGGATTTCAAAAATACTTCTTTTGGATAAAAAGATCTGGGATTAAAAAAAGATACCCGAAGAGTGGAAAGAATCTATTCTCATTCCGATTCACAAAAAGGGATAAAAAACCGAATGCAATAACTTTCGCGGAATCTCACTCCTTCCGGTTTACTATAAAATATTTACGTTAATCCTAACTAGTCGAAACACTGAATACGCCGAGGAAATTATCGGAGAATATCAATGTGGTTTCAGGCAAAACCGATCAACCGTAGACCAAATATTCTCTCTCCGCCAAATATTAGAGAAAACATTAGAACATAACGGAATCGTACATCAGCTCTTCATCGATTTCAAAAAGGCATATGACTCTATTAACCGCCAAAAGTTGTATAACATTCTAGTCGAACAGGGAATACCAAAAAAATTAGTAAACTTAGTAAACATGTGTATAACTGTAACGTTCAATAAAGTTTGAATCGGTAATTATTTTTCTGAGAAGTTCGAGGTCCGCTCTGGCTTGAAACAAGGAGATTCTCTCTCACCTGTTTTATTTTATTTAGCGCTGGAATATGCCATTAGGGAGGTGACACGTACCGGAAAGGGTTTGAATTTGGGAGGGAATATACCCGTGCTCGGATATGCCGATGATTTGGTATTGTTTGGGGAGGACGTGGAAATCATAGAAATGAACATAAAAACGTTGATGAAAGCCGGACAAGAACTTGGAATGGAAATGAATACGGATAAGACAAAATATATGGTTAGTCAAAATAATTTTGACTGTGATTCTTACCAAAAATGACTATAATTTTTAACTAGTGAAAAGATTTTTTATTTTTGACAAGGTTAGTCAGACTAATTTATTTGAAAATTTGTGGTCACAGGTCTTCTTCTTGAAAATGGCTTAGTGCCGAAACGTTGAACCGACTATTGTAAAAATAGTGTGAGGATAATAAAGTATCAATATTTAAAAAGCTGGACTACTATCTGCTTAGTCTCAAGACTAATATAGAATTATTATAAAATTCATGAGGTGATTTTTATTTATTTATTAGAAATACAAATGTCCGGATTTGACTTTTATTCTGTTTCCGAGAAAATAAGAGTTAATTTCAATCCCTGCTTTCCAGACGATAGAATGGTTGTCGCGGATCATTTGCCTCTATACAGCTTTCGATTTTCCCAAAAACAGATCTAAGAATTTTCATTTAACTATTTGATGTGTATATATGCCAGCGATATGCGACAGCAAAAATTTCATTAAAATTGATTGAGAAGGAGGCAATGTATTTCATACATTTTGTCAAGGGCGTACCCAGGATCAAAACTAGGAGGGGGCAAGCTATGGTCGTTCAGGTTGTAACATCTTACCGCGGAAAAGGTGCATGAAACAAAAAATTATGTACAATTATAGCAGTGATTTATCAACTAAGTTATTACAATTATTTTCTTGAAAAAAATTATTCTATTATTGCTTCCCGCCTTGAAAGCTTAAAAAATTATTGCGCCCCCCCCCCCCCTAAGACGTGAGGACGCTTATAAAAGTTTACTATTTCTATATGATATGTGCTTAATTTAGTCATTTTTAAGTCCTCAAATTGAAAGGGGATTGCATTTAAACATATAATAGTAATTTACAACGTCACTTAATACTAATACATATTTTAAGCTAGCTATGGTGCCCGGATAGGTAGTTGTAGGATAGGTGGAATGAAAGAATAACTTTAAAATATAATAGTACAGACAAATAGACCAAAATTAATCATGATTAGAACAAAATTCGACCACCCTGAAAGTTCAGTTTTAGTATTGTAGTGTAATGGTGGTAAGTTATAGGTAAGTTATATATAAGTAACTTATAGTGGTAAGTTTCGAAACCTCAGAGTCCACCCATATATGGTTTGGGTATAAGAGACCCTATTAATGTGGTTCTCTTAATGCGTTTTCTTCCCTTTTCTCGATTAAGAAATATTATTTTGACAGCAAATATGTCCTGTTATGTACCGGTTTTTTATGGTTTCTATTTTCTGATTCTATTGAGACCACAAAGTTATATAATGCTATAGTTGAAAAAATGTTTTGCGGCTGAGCGATGTTACATTATTAAAAACATTATTACCATGTTCGATTCGACGACGTAAAAACTGCGGAAAACTGTTCATCAATTGTTTTTTACTTTCACTTACCTACATATAAGAAATATATAGGAAGTGGAAGTATTGCGATCGTGAAAAATTTCGACTTCCGGTTTTCAACGGAAATACACGTTTTGGGACCCCCTGAGTCGAAATAACCAAGTCCCGCGAAATGGTCTGTGTGTGTGTGTGTGTGTCTGTGTGTGTGTGTGTGAACAGACTAGCTCAAAAACTGTAAACCGTGGGAACCTGAAATTGGGTATTTAGTGTAGGTATATGCCCGCGATGTGACAGCAAAAATTTCATCAAAATTGCTCAAAGGGAGGGGGTACTTTATTTAATAACTTTTTATGTTTTTTTCGATTTTCTCAAAAACGGCTCTAACGATTTTGATTAAACTGAGTATTTGATCTATTTATATGCCCGAGATATGACTGTAAAAATTTCATCAAAATTGATTAACCGGAGGGGGGACTTTCCTTGATAAATTTTGTATCATTTTCACGTGATTTTTATTTACTCAAAAAGGGCTTTAAGGATTTTGATCAAACTTGGTATTTGATGTATATATATGACCGCGATGTGACAGCCGAAATTTCATCAAAATTGGTCCAACTGAGGGGGCACTTTATTTCATGACTTTTTTTTCCAATGTTTACCTTTTTTTCGATTATTTCAAAACGGCTTTAACTATTTTTATCAAATTCGTCATGTTTAATGAAAATTAGGTTTTCTTTAGTATCAGGTAAGCTTTATCATTATTAAAATGTTCTGAGGGGGCTTTTTTTTTTTGGGGGGGGGGGCTTTTTTGTTTGTTTCTTTCTTTTTTATAAAGTACCTTTGTTTTTGTTTACATGGAGAAATTAACTGTCTCTCGTCACGCCTAAAAATAAGAAATGGCTAAATATGAGATATGATAAAAATAAAGAAAACATAAAGAGGAGAACAAAAGAAAAATATTCAGTCAACTCATAAAACTCGTAGAGCCCACGCATGCGGAGTACGCCTTTAATGACAGACTATTGTTCATAATTAAAGCCGTTCTGTTCATTTGAGAAGTGGCAATTTACAAAACGCATTAATTTCTAATCTAAGTAAGTTGGTAAGTGAAAGTTGTGTGTTGCGAGCACGCACCAGATTTTTTTATTTACTCATTCGTAAGTGAAAGTTGTGTTACGCGCCAGACCAGACTTTTTTTTTATACCGTGAGTACTTATGAGATATCACCGTGTGACCCGAAAAACATTCCTTTGGGAACACATTTACCCCCATCCCCCCCTACTACCTTAGCACAACTTTCAGAGGGGAAATAGTAGATGGTCATATTGGGATACAAATAAAGCCATTTAACAATAAAACCTTTTGTAGCAACTTTGGGTCTTTTTTACTTTACCCACACCAGTTACTTTTTGATAACTAGTTTTTTATATTTTTATTATAAAATTTATTAAGTTATTTAATAACGTATGACTATTTTAAAAGAGAAATATATGTACATGATGAAGGTTACCTACTAGATTTTAAGAAACGTTGAAGTTTGTTTTTATGTTTGTTTAACGTCACTTTATGTCTCTAAGGCTAGGATTTAGGACGATGATACAGTGGGAGTCCTAAATTTTGCCTACCCAGGTATAACTAGGATAGGGATCTTTAACGAGTACTTGAAATCGTACAGGCTCGGGACCTCCATTTTACGTCCTCTCCGAGGGACGGGATGGGTAATGATTTTTTACTCCCATTAAAAAATCCTCGGGCCACCTCTGGGCGCGAACCTGCGACCTTTAGTATTTTAGGTTGCCATGCTAAGCACTATATTACAGGTGACCCCAAATGTTGAAGTTGTTTTTGTTAATAATGAATCCGATACAACTGAGTCGTGTTCTTAAATCAGAAGAAGAGGCATTTAAGACATTTTAAAGTTTCGGAATATTGTATAAAACACGGGAACGTAGAAGAGGACATTTTATGAAGCTTGCTTTTCGCCACAAATATCTCCAACATTTAGATGCAGTTTGAGAAGTTGCAGAGAGGAAATCGTGGTTATAAATTAAACTATCATTTTTGTTAACATTTGAAGCTTGTTAAATACATTGATTTAATCATCTGTTCTTCATTAGTATTAATTTAATAATAAAATAAATCACTGGTTTAGAAATATGTATGTAACTGGTGTGGGTAAAGTAAAAAAGATCCGCAACTTTTGCTAATTTATCCAATTTTTGGTCTATTCCACAGGACTATTAGCTTATTCCTATGTAGATAGCTCTTTTAACGCTATGTTTAGGGACATGTCTTTGATACATACCTATCTCTACCAACACGAGTCAATTTGATACCTGCACGAATCCATATAACAACACTTAAAAAGTTTATTGTTATATTATATAATATAACAAAAAAATGAAAATATGAGATATACATTCATGGAAAGTTTTTATTATTCAATAATTTTATTATACATTCTTTCAATATTCTACATTTATTTCGCGATTTTTTACTTTCACTTACCTATATATGAAATATATAGTAAGTGGAAGTATTGCGATCGTGAAAATTTTCGACTTCCGGTTTTCAACGGAAATACACGTTTTGGGGTCCCCTGAGTCAAAATAACCAAGTCCCGCGAAATGGTCTGTGTGTGTGTGTGTGTGTCTGTGTGTGTGTGTGTGTGTGTGTGTGTGAACAGACTAGCTCAAAAACTACAAACCGTGCGAACCTGAAATTGGGTATTTAGAGTATTTATATGCCCGCGATGTGACAGCAAAAATTTCATCAAATTTGCTCAAAGGGAGGGGGTACTTTATTTAATAACTTTTTAAGTTGTTTTCGATTTTCTCAAAAACGGCTCTAACGATTTTGATTAAACTGAGTATTTAATCTATTTACATGCCCGAGATAGGACTGTAAAAATTTCATCAAAATTGATCAACCGGAGGGGGGACTTTACTTAATAAATTTTGTATCATTTTCACGTGTTTTTTTTATTTACTCAAAAACGGTTTTAACGATTTTAATCAAACTTGGTATTTAGTGTATTTATATGCCCGAGATATGACTGTAAAAATTTCATCAAAATTGATCCACAGGAGGGAGGACTTTACTTAATAAATTTTGTATCATTTTCACGGGTTTTTTTTTATTTACTCAAAAACGGCTTTAACGATTAACAAAAATAAGATATGAATGTAGAAAAATGTGTGACTTTGGGAAATGATATTTAGCAAAACACGTCAATTTCTAATCTAAGTAAGTTGGTAAGTGAAAGTTGTGTGTTGCACGCACGCACCAGATTTTTTTTTTTCAATACTCGAACTAAACAACTAAAACCTTCAAAATCTTTTCGACATTCTGCGTTTAGTTCTTTCTATTATTGCTTATTGGCAAAAGTTTTTTATTTTTGTTCCATTTGAGATAACGATATCGGATAACGGATCGAAGTATTGTCGGTACAATCCTATTTATTATTGATATGATGTTTATGGGTTCAATAAAAATTTTGTCTGCATAACAAGTCAAATCGACGCATATCCATATCCATATAGGTAATCGAAATAGAGAATTTCAATATTTCAATGTTTTTGAAGAAAATAGACTTCAATATATGTTTACCTCGATCAATGGATAAAAGTCATTACAAGAGCATTGCAAGCATTGCAAACGGGTTTTGTAATTTTCCTTATAACATTCCAAGAGCATCAAAATGACGCGGCCCGGAATAGCCCAGTCAATTGGTGCTCAGAAGTGCCTGTTTCAAAAAAAAATTAGGGTAGAAGGTTTCTCGACGGATTCTTTTGTTTTTCGGTGTGCTAAATCCGAATCTGTAGTTTGCCAACAAAAAAAATGACGGCTTCACAGTGAAAATCGAAAAAAACCCTAACATTTTCGGACTTTTTCACATAATCGCTTATAAGCTGAAAAATATGCATCCTACTGAATTTCTGATTATTTACAGAATTAAAGTAGACAAAGTTTCCTTCAAAATGCAAAGAGACCTTGCAGAGAAGCTTATCAGGATCTGGGGCCTTAGTTATACTCGTATGGATGAGGCCGTTCCTCGACGACTAAACCACCCACTGGTTTAGGTTGGGCTGATTGGCGAATCACTGCTGGATTTGGTAGTAAACTCGAAGAAAGTGCTCGCGGAGTGCAGATTCAGTGGGAGGGATCGATGCTATGTTACCGGTGTCTTTATATGCTATACTGAGGTAGCTACAGTTTAGACGAGAGCTATGATGGTCACCACCATATAAGGACACTAGAAATTTTTCTTCAGCATTCACTAGCTTCTCGACTTGTGTTGTGGGGTCCATGTAATGCTCAAGATCGTGTGGGTCTATATTGCTCTAGGCTTTGTACTATCTGCGAGGGAAACTGTCGGAACGTTGAGAAATCATGCGACATCGATAATGAAGGTAAAGCTGATGACCCTCCTCCGGTTGAGCCACCACCTACAATCCTGGAGACATGTTACCTTTTCGCGTTGCCCATGGCAACGTATGATTGAGAAC
Source organism: Aelia acuminata (assembly GCA_911387785.2). Classification (NCBI taxonomy): domain Eukaryota; kingdom Metazoa; phylum Arthropoda; class Insecta; order Hemiptera; family Pentatomidae; genus Aelia; species Aelia acuminata. The sequence goes on from OU426979.1 coordinate 54,958,063, forward strand.
CGAAAGATAGCAAGTTCAAAACCCGGAGCCAGGGGAAAATTTAATAATACTCGGCATCAATCCCCCACCCTATCCCCTGGCCCGGGAAACCCCGTATAGCCGACAAGGCGATGAAGGGGAGGACCAATAAATAAAAAAAAATAAAATAAAAAATCCTGGAGACATCAGCACAAGGTGAATATCATGTTTGTTCGCCACCTTATTCCAATGGGGTTTGCTAACTTCACCCTCTAATGTATTCGAACGATTTATATTTTAGAGGTGTCCGGGAATCCTGACGATTCCCGGTCGAATCACCAACGAAGATAGCGGAAACTGCAACAGAATGTAAACTGCATGCTTGTAATACACCCTATTTCACTGGGTTTTGAACAGTTTTTCAATTAGGCACCTGACAGAATTGTGTACAATAATATGTACAATTCCTTTACCAGTGAAGTTACCGACCGATAGCGATCAACCTGGGCCTTCTGCTCGGCAACCGGAGGCTACTCTATAGAGGCCAAAAAGAAGGAAGCTTAATTAAAGATTTGAAATTAATTGTAATGTATTAATAGTTAATTGCTATTACATTCCTTTTCATTATATCCATTTCACTCAATTTTTGAAATCAATAAATATTATAAAGCAAAGTGTACAATGTGCGTGCCGAAAAGGCTCAAAAACGACTACACGTCCTATCAAGAATGTTATGTTGTCGTATTGCCCCTAACGATGAAGAAGGTTTCAGTTTTCATTTTAAGTGTGTAATGTCGAAGGGACAAGGCCTGTAATTTTAAGCCTCTCGCTACATGTAATTAGCCCCTCTAATAAGACCAGGTGAGTTAATGAATGAAAAAATTTAGTTCGACATTTGGAAGACAGGAGCGCTAGCTAAACTCAATTCATAAGGTTATCGTTCATTAGTTCGGTTTGTTATGGTTTTAGCTTCAGCTGTTTTTTTTTAAATTACACGAGATTATGTATAAATAATTATTTTTTCCCTTTTATTTTTAAATAAGGTCATTACATCTCTGCAATGAATTGATATTAAAAATGAAGAAAACCAACTGGATTCCTAAGCGAATTAAGTTTTACAGAAGAGGAAAGAATTGGTCGAAACATTGCCTTTAATCAATATACAATGTAAGAGTAAATTTACCACAACAAAAAAATTGCTTATTAGTGTAGTGAGCGAATAAAAAGTAACACTGAATAAAATAGATAACCTATAGATAATAAAAGATATAACCTAATGGAATATATATCGAAAATAAAGTGTTCATATAATATTTCTGTTTAATAGTTCTGTTCTGTTCGTAAATTTTCAACCGAATTCAAAAAGGAGAAGTTACTCAACTTGATGAGGATGCGGTATCGTCATGAGAATGGTCTCAATGGAATCAGAACATAGAAACAATAATTATGGTACATACCAGGACATATTTGCTGCCAAAATAAATTTTCTTAATCTAGAAAAGGGAAGAAAACGCATTGAGAGAACCGCATTAATAGGATCTCTTATACCCAAACCATATACTCTGAGGTTTCGAAAATTACCACTAATATTAAACTGAAGTTTCAGGATGGTACAAATTTTGTTTTATGCATGATTAATTTTGGTCTATTTTTCTGTATTATTACATTTTAAAGTTATTCTTTCATTCCACCTATTCCACAACTCCCTGAGCGAAGCCGGGCCCCACAGCTAGTAAATAATAAAACAGCTTGATCGGTCCTTTATGAATTCCTAACACACCGTGGGCAATGTTTTTCAAGGGCTCCGTAATCTTGTAACCACCATAGAACATGAATAAAACACACATTCATGGAGGAAATACGATAAGAAATTGTCTGGGGCTAGTTAGGGGTGAGTTTCTCTCATTTTTGGCTAAGTGCCAAAAAGTTGCTCTTCTTCAGCGCGCTCTAGCGGCGGTGTTCTGCATTCAAAAATTAAAAGTGACCATTGCATTTTGAAGGAAATTTTGTCTACTTTAATTTTGTAAATAATAAGAAATTCACTAGTATGCATATTTTTCAACTTATAAACGATTATGTGAAAATTTTGTGAAAAAAGTAAAACCGAAAATTTTAGGTTTTTTTTTTTCGATTTTCACTGTGAAGCCGTCATTTTTTTGTTGGCAAACTTCAGATTCGGATTTAGCACACCGAAAAACATAAGAATCCGTCGAGAAACCTTCTACCCTAATTTTTTTTTGTCAAAACTACCATTTGACTGGGCTAAAACCTATTGTTAAGAAATGGCCAAACCAGTAGACAAGCTAAATCAAATGGTAGTACAATCACTAATACAAATATAGGTACAATTAATATTATAGATAAACTTTTTCTGAAAAAAAAAAACTTTTTTTAAATTTAATTTTCTTTTTTAAGGTTTTTTTTTTTTAAGATTTTAGCATTGTCCTAAGGTTTTTGAAAATCAAGTACTGAATAGAATATTTTAACCCAAGAAGGATTAAACAACTGGAGAATTCAGATGGTTACACAATCCCAATTGTGTGAACTTAACCCAGTTAATATAAGTTGTAGATGCCTGACAGTTAAAATGGTCATTCAAAACTGTGAGTCTTGGTTTCGAATAAATTCCTAAAAGATTAATAAGCGCTTTGGTAGGTCAACTGGAAAACGTCCGAAGGGTAGGCTGAGGCAAAGGAGAGATTCTGTGAGGGGAGTCCTTCTGGAGTAGTAATCCTAATGGCGAAGGTGAATGGAGATATGTAGGGAGTGAATGGTGGTGTGGGCATCGAAGCTTCTGGTATAGCTACATATATTTTCTCTTTTCTTTTTTGTTTAAACTACAGCAAAATGTTTACCTTCATCAAAGGTTGCCCAGAACATCTTTGCTCAGTACCCCAGCTTAATTTTTTTGTTCCACGGTTTTTTTGAATAGTAGAACAAAGTCTTGTTGAATCTTCACCTAAAAAAGGAATGACAGATCAGGTATGCCAATGATGGATGATTTTCATCTGTTTAAAGTTTTATTCATTATCCTTTCTAAAAAACTTCTTTTGACATACCATCAGAGCTATTAGGACTTTGCTTCGCATGTTTCATAATGCTGCTTTTCATTGGTTCACTTTTACAGGATGAAGATGAAGATGATGCAACTTCTGAAATGGTATACTGTTACCTATGGATCAAAAATGCTATAAATCCAAACAGCTAAAGTCAGCTTACATACCTACTGCTTCTCTTGCTATTTTTGGTGCAAGCAATGTTGGAATTAATGCAGATGCAACTGATCCAGCTAAGTTATTATATGGTGCCAGTGCTGATAACTGCATTATTCCTAAACAATGATAAATTCTTTAAGAAAGTATTTCTTATAAGTGAACTAAGAAACGGAATACCAAACCAAGGTCTCCAATTAAAGCATGGAAATGCAAAAGGGTATTAGTGTCAACAAAATAAAAAAAAGTTTTCTTTTGTGAAATTGTTAAATATGCAAAAGTTATTATTCAGAAATAGGTAAAAGTAATATTTTATTGTTAGAAAGTAGTTCATTGAACATACAAAAGATGGCATGGGTGTATGCGCCGAACTTAGTTCACCCTAGTGGGTATAATTCATATGATTTCTGAAAAAAATGTCTATTAAGGCACTTATACCCTTTTGCATTTCCACGCTTCAATTATACAAAGCCCACACAGCATCAGAACTGCCAGCCAGACTACCTTACTTCGAAACTTTTGTATTTAAAATTAAAAACTATTTAATTCATAAGCATCAAATTCTTTTTCATGCAATTGAACTTTACTTTTTATATGTCATGATTTTGTAATATATAGTTCATTATGTAATGCTATTATTATATTGATTTACCTTTGTAATTAGGATCCAAATCCCTATCCAACATTGACGTTGGCATGGAACGAAGTACTGACATGGCACGATGTGTAGCGCATAAAAACACACCACAGATAGTCAGGCCCCATATAAGAAATACTGTTTCAATAATGATTTTCACCACCTATTAATTACATTTCATTATGGTTACTAAATATGTCTACATAAGGTTTTACAGTGAATATTTCTGTAGGATTTGCTTTTCTTAAATATATAAGTTATGAACTGTCTATAATAGATAGGTCATTCATACACATAACAAATATGAGGGAATAGAATGGTATATGCATAAAATATTAAAGTATATTCACAAACCTTTTTAAAGTACATTCACAAACGTTTTTAAAGTATATTCACTTTTTGGACAAGAAACTAAATGACAATTGATGCGTGGAATGCATAAGGGTATAAGTGCCAAAAAATATATAAAGATTTTTTTTGCCAAATTGTTATGTGTGTCAAAACCATTCTTCAGAAATGGATATAATTAATTTTTAGTTGTTAATAAGTGGTTCATTGAACGTTTGAAAGATAGCATGGGTGTAAGCACCCAACGTAGTTCACCTAGTGGGTATAAGCCATAAAATTTCTGGAAAATTTTGTCAAAGGCACTTATACCCTTTTGTATTCCCATGCTTCAATTGTCAACCTCTTTATAGCAATGTTGTTTTACCATGAAGCCAATGGTCATAATTAAGAAACACATACATTATTTTTATGTTTCATCAATAAAACATCACAAAAGAACAGGATAAGTCCCAATAAGTTGCTACCTATAAGTTTATAACTGACATTTTTGCCAAAATAATATTTTTTACTACTTTGCAATGGAAATCATATTTTGATATGAAAAATTAGTTAGATCACTACAAGTGAAATGACAGGATTTCAAATGGTCTATTATAGTTTTAACTCTATTTCAACCTATTTTACTTAAAACGAAAATTTGAGTTTTTTTTTTAAACTATCTTTAAATGTTAAATTAAAAGTATATATTTTTTTAATAACAGGAATGTAATTAAGTGATAATAGATTCCTGTTAGAATGAACATAAGTTTTAACTATGTCTGAGTCAAATAACTTACAAATGAAAAACGAGGCTGAAGAGCACTGGTAATATCCATTCCAATAAGGCAGGACAGATGGAGGGTTATTGCAACACTTATGAAGTTCTTACTTGAAAATGGCCTTAGTTTCATTTTCACCTAGGAAAAGTGTTTTTGCTTAAGCTATCTTTTTTAAACTATTTATTTCCAATAAATCATTATTATGTTTAGTGTGATACCTACATTTGTTCTGACTAGTGTAACTGTCATTTAAGAAATTATAATATCTATAGATATAAATGATTTTTTTTGATCTGCGAAATAATTCAGAGAATGAAACATGTACATAGGCCTATTTAAGCTTACTAATAAATATGAACTCAAGATACTAATCCATTTAATTTTCAATTTTATTTTATATTTTTGAAATAATTTGGAGTTATTTAATTTTTTTTCACATAAATAGTTTTGTGCTCTATAAATTTTAGGTAAATTAGGCATTTAGGTGCTATATAACATTTAGGAAAATAACTTGTGAGTTCAAGTGCTATGAAATCTAGTAATGATTTGTGTCATTTCCTAATCATAAGGATAAAATTAGAAGTTTGAGGGAAATCTTAAGTCATTGCTTCTGCTCAAATTCTGACCCAACCTCGCATATAATATATAGCAGAGTGCATAAATGGATAACTGAAACCAGGTATTTCAAAAATTATGAAGTTACTTCATATCAACAAGAAACTTCAAAGGATATTCATCCTTGTATTACCTAAATTTGATTTTCACTAGGGTCATGAAAATTTTATAATATCTATGCTCTTATCATGATATTACAGGAAAAACTTCATGGATTTCACTTAACAAATTCCATTGATGTATTATGGTCCAATTAGCAAATAAAATGGATACCTGGGCAATATGAACTAAAGCCAGATGAGTAAGACACAAAGCTGAAGTAATACAGGCTGTACCCAAATCAAAAATCGCAGCAGCCATCGCTTTAGGCATCACCTAAGAATAAAAAAAATATATTTTTAATTATTATTAGATCATCTACTATAATGATGTAATAATTGCAGATTTATCATTTAAAAATAAACCTAGGTCATTATGGAAATTTCTGCCGAAGGAATACAAAATGGCGGCATTGTGAATATGTATGATGTTATTAGTGATGCCAAGGTGCATCTGATTCTAAAAGAACAAAACCTACGACCACCATTTGATCGACTTTAAAAAGGCTTATAATTCCATAGACTGCAATAATCTGTATAATATTCTGACTGAACTAGGAATACAATAAAGAAATTAGTGATTCTAGTTAGGATGTGCATGACCAGAACTTTCAATAAAGTGCACGCCTTCTGTCCCGAAATTTACAAATTAGGAATTTACAAAACTATAATTCTTCCGACAGTTCTTCATGGTTGTAAAATATGAATGAAAGGCCGCTTACAGTAAGGGATGAACAGCGCCTTTAGGTCTTTGTAAAAAATATATTATTTGTATCTCGGGCTCCCAGCAAACTGTCAAAGCCCAAGGTACTTTTACTTAAAAGCTGGTTCAATAAAGGTAATTGTGGACTGTTTACATTAATTTAAATTGATCAACATTACAGTGTATTGAGATATTTACAGCATAATGAGGATATAATTTGTTCAAAGAGGAACATTCATTGTTAGTTAAATTTTTAACACTAAGAAAATAATTGGATGCTTGATTTTGATGTCCTGAAGTTATGGTGAGTGGTATGATGGTCTAATGAAATTAGGTTGACTTACACTTTGATGTAGAAATTTTCCTTGTTCTATTGCTGGTGCAGGTGCTGCTGTTGCTGTTAGACATTTCTTCTCCCTATTCTCCACTCCTCTGTTAGGCTTCTCTACTCCTCCACATTTATGTAAAGATCAGCTTATACTAATAAGAGAGGGATCCCTCAAAGTTCTGAATTGCAGGGGATGAACATAAAATTTTCCAGTAGGGTCCAGGGTTCTCAATTATCGTGGCCCTCCAGAGCCCCCTCCCTGCATTTAAATTTAATTGAGCTGCAGCCAACGCAGAATATTTGGTCCGAAGAAAGATAATTGAAGAGGAGAATTTAGACAGCTACACAATGCCGTATTGCGGGAACTTTACCCGTAAATGTACTCGAAATTATAGGTACGCGTCGATTAAAGTGGGCTAGCAAAATTGCGAGTCTTAGGTGCGAACGAATGCCTAAAAGATTGATAAACACTTTGCCGTCTGGAAAACGTCCATGGGGCACATTAGTACCTTTTTTTTAGTTCGCCTAGGAGAAGATGGGAGGATTCAGTGAAGGCTGATTATTCTTCTTATATATATAAATGCCATTATGTGAAAGTAGTGTTCTACCATGAATATATATACTCGTACATCTCTAGGTGTCTATATATATATATATATAGACCTCTGATAAATTGAATTCATGGCAGAACACTATTTTCACATTACATTTCAAAAAAATGTTTTTCTCTATTGAATTATTTATTCAAATAAGCTATCGACTCCTTACATTAATGAAATGAAAAATAATTTTATTATCCTGGGACTGATGTCCCTTTAGAATAAGTTTTACATACATAACACAGAAATCTAGCCAGTGTGGCCATGTATGAATGATATTAAATATTTACAAATATAGTTTACAAGTAATATTTACAAAAGAAAAAATAAAACAGAAACAAAAGTGCATTCCTACATGAAAATAATCTTTAAGTATAATATATGAAATAAAAATAAGAGGAAGAAAGAATACCGATACAGGTAGGCAACGGAATATAATAAAACGGCCTGAATAAATCGATATTTTCTAATAGAGATAATGCTTAACAGATTTGCATCTAAAGATCTATTGTGTCCCTTCAGTGATCAGTAGTTGGTTTGGGAGTTGAATAGGAAATCAAAGAGGAGGGATTTGAAAGTGGATGCAGATGGAGCGTGTCGGATATTAGAAGAGTTCCAGAGTGATATGGCTTGTATTATGAAGGATTTTTCATAAGTTTCAGTTCGATGAGGAGGAGGATAGAGATCGGACGTACGGGATCTGGTTGGGCGGGATTGAATGGAGGATTTAAATTGCATGTTCTGTTGGATATAGGAGGGTTGTTGAGTTCTGATGGCCTGGTATGGGAAGGAAGCCAGTATGTACCCCACGACGGTAGGAAGGGTAGAGCCACTTTAACTCGGCGCAGTACTGGGTTATATGCGTATCTCTTGGGATCCCAAAGACAAAAGGTATTAACATTAAGTTAAGACAAAACATTAATATATAATACAGTAATATATAATGTAGAAGGTACTCTTGACTACCTTATAAGTAGGAGAGTAGTCCTCTCAGCTGCTACCTGATTTAAACTATGATTGCTTTAGACCTACAGTCCAGTTTCCACATTTCCACCACATGCAGTTAATTATAACTACGACTATAACAACCAAAAGTCAGGGGTCCCTTAGTAAATATCCAGCCACAAGCTGCATACTGAATACAGGCTACCAGGTCTTGGTGTATTGATGAATTTGGCTATCCCTTAAATCTCATGAACCATCTATTTACAGTCGCTATTTTAAGTGATAGCTTTACTAATTTTTTACTTTCAGGTACGCTTTTTTTGTTTTTTTCCTCCGCTTCCTTGCTGTTTAGGCTATGCGTGGTTTCCCGGGCCAGAGCGAGGATGGGGGAATGATGCCGAGAATTATTAAATTCCACTTGGCTCCGGGTTTTGAACTTGCTATCTTTGGGTTCCCAATCATACGTTGCCATGGAAAACGCGTATTTCCTTTCTCTTTTGCCCACTCGGGTTTCCATCCCGCCACCCAAAAAGTACCTGCAAGTGGTGGGATTGGAACCATGGACCACTTCAGTGTGAGACTAGTCCTCAATGCCTTTCGCCAGCAAGACTCCTTTACTTTCAGGTACTTTAATGTGATCCAACATAGCGCATACAAATTGCCTAACATAAATAATAAAAATTCTTTAGCACCATACATAATAAAACTTCACACCCTCAGTGAAATAACAGACAGATACGATAACCACATTAAAATTTACACTGATGCCTCTAAGACCACCAATACATGTTCAATAGCCATTTACGACCCGCAAAAAAATATTAACTTGTCATATTCTATCCCTAATAAATTCAGCATTTTCCATGCAGAGCTTCTAGCAGTTTTCAAGGCTGCTGAACATTCTAATATCCACTACACAAACAGGAATATCGTGATTCTAACAGATTCAGCTTCTGTCTGCCAATGCATAAAAAATGCACATATGTCCCCTATTACTAATTACATATTATTTAAAATTCTAGATTTGATGGCCTCATCAAACAACACATTTTCATACCAGTGGGTACCTGGACATGTGGGTCTACACGGAAACGAGACCGCAGATAAAACTGCTCGTGACGCTAGCAAAGCATTAGTGATTAACGCTAAAGTCCCCAAAATAGATTCCTTTCGCTCATTGAGGGCAACGATTTTAAATGAATGGCAAAACTTGTACGATTGGGAGTCCCAAAGTAAGGGGAAGGATCATTATTTAATCCAACCTAAACTTACCCTAAAGCCATGGTTCGCCATTATCGGTAAAAAGCTAGAGAGAAGCGAAGTAACCAACTTAATTAGATTAAGAATCAATCATGGACATACAAACAAATATTTAAACTTGATAAAAATAAGGGAGTCGCCGAACTGCGAATTTTGCCACGAAGTCGAGGATCCCTTGCACTTGGTGATGTCCTGCAGGCGGTTCAGTGCTCAGAGGAGGAAATATATCGAGGGGTCAGCTCTCGGTATCTCTAACATAATAAAAGAGTTGAATATCAAGGATTACCACCAGCTAATAAAATTTATCAAAAAAACAAAAATACGACTTTAATAATATATAGATTATCTCTAAACTAAACTATCTTTAAAAATTTATATATTTCTGGCTGAATAGGATTTGGATAAAATCTTAAAGCCAAAAAAAAAAAAAAAAAAAAAAAAAAAAAAAAAAATGTGATCCAAATAAGGTGGGGACGGTCCACCATGGACACATTCCATGGAGCACCAGATTGACCCCCATATTTTCCCTCCTGCTCATCACTAACTTTTAGGTGGTACACAAGGAAATAAGGAAAGTAGAGGGATTAGGCATATGAGATATTTATTATTTATCTTAACAAAATAGGCATTATTTTGAGCATTCGTAAAATTTCATATTTTACTTACATCTCGAAGAGCATATGGATCAACAAAAAGAACTATGGCTCTGGAAGCACCAAGTAGGCAGAGAAAGACATTTATAGTTGACATATATGGCCTAGATGCAATCATTGACCTAATTAACAAAAATGTCATTTATATATATAAATATATAATAAAAAAACAATATAACTATCTATATAAAATTTAAATGGATGAGGATTAGCTGAGCCAACTACAGGAAGACTAAATTGAGAATAGTGTAGGGCCACTCCTTAGGGCGTCACATCATCCAGCCGAATTTTAATATTATGGGATAATCATCAATCAATATATATTATAAAGCAAAGTGTACAATGTGCATGCCGATAAAGCTCAAAAACGATCAAGAAATTTATGTCGTCGTGTACCCCTATAGCCCCTTACGGTAAAGAAAGTTTCCGTTTTTATTTTATACTAGCTTAGGTGCCCGGCTTCGCTCCGGTAGTTGTGTGGTAGTTTTTATAACAGAAAAACTTTAAATTTAAAGAAAATATAGAAAAAAATTAGCACTTTCTTGAAACTTTTAACACGGTATCAATATTAAGATTCGAGATATGCTGAGTTCGCCCAAATAAGGAACCCTATATACTTTAAAGGGGGTTGAAAATGGTGAATTAACAATTAATTATGCTGCAACTTTGTCGAGCCATGCATCTTTTTTGATGGTTTCTATGATTCTGAATCCTATAAGCCCATTCCAAGCAGTGAGCAGATAATAAGTTATTAGATAATAGTTAAAAAACTATATTTCGAGTACAACTTAAGCATCGACTACTGTGATGGGCCTTTTAGATCCAGAAGTTTAAAAACTACCGAAGATTCATAGAAACTTTTTTTTTAAGACCTTTCTTCCAGTTCAACCTCCCTAAAGATATCCCCCTCCCCGTAATTTGGCCGGACTATGCACCTACTATTACAAAGTAAAAACCAAAATATCATGAGGGCACAATTTTTTCATCATATTTCTTTTTATCCTGAACTATGAGGGGTGATAAAATCTTAATGAAAAAATGTTGTAATTGGAATTAGTCATTTTGTCAAATGGAATGCTCATCATACATAGTAAAAAAAAACATTTTTTATAATTACATACAATAAGAACACTTCAAATTTTTTATTTTCGATTTATAATCAGTCAATGCAGCTCTTCTTTTTTTGTTTTATGTCTGTTTTTATTCGCTCACTGTACTACTAAAAAATGTTCATTCATATTACATTAAATTTACTTAAGTGTATGTTATATATTGATTAAATGTAATGTGTAATTCAATTAACCTTCTCATGAGAAAATTTATTTTGTAAGGTATTCAATCGGTTTTCTAATTGATTGTAGATATGTAAAATCATTATATTATTTGAAAAAAAAAGGTGAAACTAATTATTAGCCTTAAACAACAAACTGAACGGAATGAATGAACAAAAACATTGAGTGAAACACACCCTAGCGCTTTCTGGTAGTCTGCAGCTCGAACTAAATTTTTCATTCATAAACTCGCATGTCATTCTAAAGTAGACTAATTAAATGGTGCGAGAGGCTCCAATTCCAGTTCTTTTCTCTTCAATTTTACACCCTTAAAAGAAAAACGGAAACACTCATAGCACCACGCTGACATGACTTTCTTAAAAGTACATTGAGTCGTTTTTGAGCCTTATCGGCACGCACATTGTACACTTTGCTTTATAATATATATTGATTGATGATTATCCCATAATATTAAAATTCGGCTGGATGATGTGACGCCCTAAGGAGTGGCCCTACACTATTCTCAATTTAGTCTTGATTAATCTAATCTTAATTTGTGGGTGACCACCTTTTTTAAATTATTTTTAAGTTTTTATATTTAAGGTGTAAAATAGAAGAGAAAGGGGGGAGAATTTTAAGCCTCTCGCACTATGTAATTAGCCTATCTTTTTGGGTTAGTGAATGAAAAATTTAGTTCGAGCTCCAGACTACCACGCAGCGCTTGGGTGCGTTTCACTCAATGTTTATTGTTCATTCATTCAGTTCAGTTTGTAAAGGTTATATATGTTTTCAGCTGTTCTTTTTAAATAACTAAAAAATTAAGCGAAAATAATTAGTTTCTCCTTAGCGTTTCAAAATAAAATAATGATTTTACATCTCTGCAATCAATTAGAAAACCAATTGGATTCCTTGACAAATTAATTTTTACATAAGAAGGCTAATTGATCAACACATTACATTTAATCAATATATAATGCATAAGTAAATTTAATGCAATACGAGTGAGTATTTCTTAGTAGTACAGTGAGCGTATAAAAAAAAAAAAATAAGAAAAAGAGATAATGACTAAATATAAGTCAAAAATAAAAAGTTTGAAGTGTTCTTATTGTAGTTATGAAAAAGAAGTTGGTTTGATTACTATGTATAATGAGCCTTCCAGTTGGTAAAATGACTAACTCCAATTTCAGCATTTATTTAATTTTATCATCCCTCATAGTCCAGGATAAAAAGAAATATGGTAAAAAAATCGTGCCTTCATCAAATTTTTGTTTTGACTTTCTAATAGTAGTAAGAATCGAGATTAGCAAAATTAAGGGGGATATTTTAAGGGAGGTTGAAATGGAAGAAGGGTCATAAAAAAAAAAAAAAGTTGCTCTGAATCGTCGGTAGTTTTTATACTTCTGGATCAAATAGGACCATTTTTATGACATTACATTCAACAGATCGAAAGTAGAAACAGATTATAGTTGAAAAACCATACCTGGCTAACACAATGATTATTACGCACATATCGCACGTCGGCAAGAAGATGGTTAAAACTCGAAAAAACTGTTTTTTTTTAGTTTCAAGTGATATCTCATTGTCACTATGTACCTACTGACAGGGAAAATAGTCTACCATTGCGTCGTTTAGTACCAGTGGTACTAACTGTAACTCAAAAATAGCCCTATACTTGCGTTAACACGATCATCCCCACCATAAAAGAATATGGTAAATTGCTCCTGAAGCGAACAACCCAGTAGTCGGCGCCTAAGATGTACGCGAAATATAATTTTTTTAACTGAGATATCAGATTTCAACCAGATTTTTCAACTATAATCTAATAAATTATTATCTGTTGACTGCGTGGAATGGGCTTATAGGATTCAGAATCACAGAAACCATCAAAAACGATGCATAACTCTACAAAGTTGCAGCAAAATTAATTTTTCATTTATCATTTTCAGCCCCCCATATATTAAGTATATAGGGTTCCGTATTTGGGCGGACTCTGCAGATCTCGAATCTTAATACCAAGTTAAAACCGAAGTTTAACGAAGGTGCTAATTTTGTTCTATATTTCCTTTAATTTTAAAGTTTTTCTGTTATTAAAACTACCACACAACTACCGGAGCGAAGCCGGCATCCTAGCTAGTACTGAAATATATTACATTATATATTGATAATATATTAGAAATTTGTACATATCAAGCGCATACACAAATAAGAAAAAATGAAAATTTTAACCCAACTAGCTGGACCCGTGCGAAGCATTTCGCACGAAGATTTGCATCAGATTTTACTTCTAGATTTAACATGATTACGAAATAAGCTTTTTTTATTTCCTGTTCACCTCCCCCCCCCCCAAACCACCCGGGCATTAAAATTTTTCTACATTAGTGTTTAATAGTTAAGGAAGGACTTCATTTTCTGATGTTCTTCTCTTCAAAACAGTTTCCTGTAATCTTCAAGTATACATATATGAAATTACTAAGAATATAGTATTGTCCCTGGAAATTAATCTTTCTACATTCTGATTTTAACTACCCTTCCTTAAGGCACACATAATTTAAATATTTGTAGTATTAACGAAATAGGTTAAATTTCAATATAGCAAATAAATGAGTTTGTTGGTGTGAAAGTGCCTTCTTTCTCTCTTATTCAAAGAAAAATATAAAACCTAATAAGTGATAAATAAAATTCATGAGCACCTATATCATTAAAGTGCCAACTTTATAAACCTTATTTTGTTTTTAACCGACTTCGTACGAAAGAGGAGGTTACTCAATTCGATACGTATGTGACTTTTTTTTTTTTTCTATGTATGTTCACCGATTACTCAGAGATGGGTGGACCAATTGGAACGAAACCTTGTGCATCTTGTAGAGTATTTTCCCAAGGTCCCATTTAAACCTTTTTGGGGTTCCTAATTTATTTAAGAAGTTATCGGGAAAAAACATGAAAATAATTACTTAATTATCGCTCAAATTGTTTACTTATTGGAAAAACATATGGCATATATAACATAAGGTATGCTCCAACAAGCTATTAAAACTAATTGATAATTAACAAATCCCAATATTGTATTACTGCTGGATGAATCAAATGGGAAAACCAACCAATCAAATTCAGAATCAAAAGAGTGGGGGGGAGAACATGAGCAGTCTGTTAGTTATCGATGTGGTTTACGTTCTTGTTGGAACAAACCTATACATAACCTTAACTAATTTTTCAACATTAGATTTAAATGAAGATATAAATATCAGCAGAATATAATATCGCTGTCGTTTTCTGTAGCGATATTAATATAAATATTAGATAAATGTATATTCACCGATAACAGTAAACCTTCTTAATTTAGATCCAATCGACGGTTGGACACCATAATCATATGACAACAAAATTCGAAGCAGAATTTAAGACTTCTTCAAGTTCCCGAAGGATCGTTTAAATTTAAAATCGTAGCTATTATTGATTTAAATTAGATTTTGATTTCTATCTTTTATTGACTATGCACATTAAAAAAGAATACAATAATTCCTGGAAAAGCTCATTTTCAGTTGACTTAACAAAGGATTCAGATACCTCTGTCTTCTTCCGGATACACTCGGTCACTGTTGAATATCATGCCGGAGATCTTGTGCCGATCCTTTGTGGGTGACACTTCTGTTATGTTATCCGGATTACTATTAACGGTTTTTAAATTTGTTTCTACCACTATCGAGGCTTTTGCTGGTGTTCATCCATCAATAAAAACTACAAAAAACTAAAACTTGATAACTACCCGAAAACAATCTCATTGTATGAAAGTCCCCTCAGCAAAAATTTGGCAGTCATGGAAATGATTGTTAAAAATGATGATAAATGCTACGCCACTAGAATTGAAGCAACAGTGTTTAGCAATTTATTTTCTGAATAATGTTTTATTACGAAGGATATAATTCATAGTACTTCGGTAATAAATTTAGTCAAAAATTCATCGAAAGGAATTACGAACATAATTGACTCAACCTTTGGAATTAAGTCAGTAGTCTAATACGGAGAATAATAATATCCTTCGTAATAATAAATTAACCATATGTGAGTCCCAAACCCTGTTGCTTCTATCCTAGCGGGGCAGTCTTTTTGATATCGATAAATTTTATGGTTGTCCTTTTTTTGCTGGGACTTCTATCCAATGAAGTTAAATCTACTTTTCCAACGATCGATTTAAATAAAGCAATATTAACGGTCCCTACCGGAGTCGCGTATAATATCGCCATAGTTTTCAGAAGGATATTCAAGCAATCAAAATTTAAAAATTACTTTCAGATTTACTATAGGTCATATTACCATCCTAATCGATTCTCCATTAACGATATCTTGTCTAAAACCGGCCAAAATCTCGACTGTTCAGTGACGTATCGACTTCATCTTGTAATGGCAGGATTTATGTATTTATGTATATTTAACTCAACACATCTCGGAACACTGATGCTTTACGTAAATGACAAGTACTGACGACATTTAGCAAAGGAAAAATATTGTCATTGTGGAAAAACATTTTATGTGTTCCCTTCCCAATTGAACGTTGATCTTTTTTTAAAAAAAAAATCAATTTATAATCATAAAACGTAGTGTGTTGAAAGATGTATAATACACGCACCGCTTTCCCACTTTTCTGTGTGTATTCATAAAATTGAAAAGGTGCCTGTTTATAAAATTATTGTATAATAAAAAGGCCTGAGAAAGACAAACGTGGTAGAGCGTAAAAAGATTACGAAATTTTTAACCAACGTTTATTTTACCAACGACCAATTACCAACGAAATTTTTAAACCAACGTACGGTTTTCTAAATTTGTTATCTTCTCCAACTAAAAATTGTGAAATAAAAAACATTTTATAAAAAAATATTAAACCGACTTCGAAACCTAGGAACCAGTAAAAATAAATTCACTGAAAAGTATGAAATAATTACCTTCTGATTTTTATGAATACACAGCAAAATTGAAAATGGTATAAAATAATAAGACAAATAAAATGCAATAAGACAAATAATTTTATTTTGATTTGTACAAATACACACTAATTGTTAATAAAAATTATTAAATTTAAATATTAAATACTATGTTCAATACAACACGATCTTTTCGGAGGCTGCGCAAAATTTAAATTTTTTTACACTAGACATTCTGAAAATCTTCTCAACGGATCTTCCCTTCCCATCTATGGATTTCAATACCTACTAATGGAATTGAATCAGTAACATGTCATTTCTATTTTCGCCGCCTCCGAAAAGATTGTGTTGTGTTGAACATAGTATTTAATATTTAAATTTTAAATTTTTATTTTTATAACTTTTATTTTTTTAACCCACACCTGTCGCTCAGCCGGCGACAATAAGCAGATGAGATATAATTAAGATATTAGGCATGTCAGGCATGAGGGAGATCGATGCCCATGGGCACCTACTCCTAACTTAAACCTTAAAGACAGGTTATTTTAGGAGATCCCTTAGCCAGCTCCTCTTTAGCCTTCTTCGAGTGTTGTCTGGCATGTGTGTTGTGGCCATGTTTTGTATAAGTCTATTGGGATGTCCATAAAGTTTGTCATGAAATTTTTTATATGAAGACCGAATGTAATCATGTACCATAGAAATGCGTAAGTCTGTATGTAATGTTTTGTTACTTTTTTTTTTTTTTTTTTTGTTCGGTACCCCTACCTGGCCATGTGTGGCATACGGGGGGTTACTCTAGAGGTGTAACCAACCTATTCTAACCATGGTGGGAGGGTCGAGATTTATTCCGTGGGGCCTCCACGAAATAAAAGTCAACCCTCCCAGGGCGGATTCGAACCGCCGCCGTTCGGCTCGAGCGTGCAACAGCGGGTGGCGCTCCTACACGCTCGGCTATCCCGGCCCCAATGTTTTGTTACTAACATACTACGGAGTACGAGTGATAAGTCGTAGTGTTTTTGATTGAAAAGTTTGTATTTTTTGAATCTGAGTCTTTTTTGCTATCCCAAAGATTTTTGAAGCGTAAGTCATATAGGTTTTAGTAAGTAAGTGTAAGTATTTAGTCTTTGATTTTTAGAGCCGAACGTTTGTGTAAAAGAGAGTATAGAAGCCTTAGTCGATTGTTTATGGTTTGGCGTTTCTGCTTTATGTGTGGACCCCAGGTCATCCTTCTGCCGAATGTGAGTCCTAAGTAGTGAACTGTGTTTGTTTGTTGAATTGGAATACTGTTTAAGTATACTGGAGCACAGGTGTCTTGTCGAAGTGAGAAAGTGATATGTTTCGATTTCTCACCGTTTACTTTAATTTTCCATTTTTTAAACCAGTGCTGTAATTGTTGTAAATAGTGTTGAAGGGTTGAATAAAATTATTCGTCTTATTGCATTTTTCCACTTTTTATACCATTTTCAATTTTGCCGTGTATTCA
This sequence comes from Aelia acuminata, assembly GCA_911387785.2. NCBI lineage: Eukaryota > Metazoa > Arthropoda > Insecta > Hemiptera > Pentatomidae > Aelia > Aelia acuminata. Next base: position 54,975,847 of record OU426979.1, read on the forward strand.
TAAAAATCAGAAGGTATTTATTTCATACTTTTCAGTGAATTTATTTTTACTGGTTCCTAGGTTTCAAAGTCGGTTTAATATTTTTTTATAAAATGTTTTTTATTTCAAAAACAGTTCATAAGGTAGTTTTCACGGTTACTTTTCTGAAAATGGAGGGGAAGGTGGAAGGAGGAAAGGTTTTAAATGTTAACAACAAGTTTCTATCCATGGAAAGGCAGCAAAACAATAAGTAACCTCTTATAGCTGAGGGGCCTAATCCATGCCTTATCTTAAAAACAATAAGTTTCATTTAATTACTGTTGATTAAAAACGCCTGGCCCATATACGTGGACCTTATATGGGTCCTAAAAACCCCGTAGAAACCATTGAAATTCATTTTTCTCATTTCGATCCTTTAATTTACTAAAATTTCTGATATAAATACGATAAATTGATAAAACCCAATTTGTTCCACCTCGATCGAACAAATCACTATAAATAGATTTTATTTATTTCATACATATTTTGGACTACAGTAGACTCCCGCTTATGGCCCCCCCCCCCCCCTGAGAGGTGAGGACACTGATAAATAAAGTATTACTATTTCTATATAAAAGGAGCTATATTTAGTCATTTTTCAAGTCCTCTAATTGAAAATGAATTGTATTTAAATATTTACAATAATTTACAACCTTATTATGTATTTTAAATTAGGGCCTTCATTACTCATGAAATGTAAAAAAAAAAATTGCGCCCCCCCTCAGCAAATTTCTGGATCCGCCACTGGTCGGAACCGATACATTTCCGTTTAAGCGATAGAGCACATAACCTCAATCCGGAAGAGCTTATAAAAAAAAAAAAAATGATTATTGCTTCTATATTGCGATAAAACCTAAATATAACACACAACCTTATTTACAAAGGTTATATAAATATTAATTAAAGAAGATAACATTTTTGGCTAATTTAATTTAACGATTTACGAAAACTTACACTATCAATCTATTCAGTTTTCACAAAATCTTTTTTTCGTTTAAACGCACCTTAATGTCAGTTCGTAGGTCTTGTCTAAATATACAAAGCTCTTTCTTTTTAATTCTTTTTTAAATTTTTTAATGAATGAAGGATAAGAATTTTGTTTCAAGATCAGTTTTACTTCGAAGAGATTTGTTTTACTGAAGTTTCAAAAAAAAAATAAAGAACAAACGTCTTTTTGCCAGAATCAAAATTTTAACAAAATTTTTTACCAGTGATTGAGAATATGACAAAGTTACAAATGGTTTTAAGGATAATAGAACTTTTTATTTTTTACAGCGTCAGTCGGTTTATCCGGAAAGACGGTTAAACGGGAGCCGGATGAGCGGGAGTATACTGCAATTGCTAAATGTGAGAGTGCAATTTTCTAACGCTGCAATTGATTCTAAATCAGACGAAACCATATTTATAGAACATAAGCACGACGGGACCTTACATTTGCTGTAACATAAGAGGACTGGAGCCCGAAAAACGTATCGAGTACCAATCGATGTACCCACATCTACCTTGTGTACCGAGTGATTTATATACGCCACTGCTATACGACCACTACAATGATCGAATATGCAAGTGTTTGTATTTTGTACTGTTTTAATTGGTATTCTGTTTTTAAAAGACAAAGCCAGGAGAACGTTAGGGGTGATCAAATGGCTGAAAGGGCTAGTTAGCTTGGACTAGGACACGGGTTTATTTTCTCACCCGAGTCCCGGCTAGGTTTGTGGTAATATGATGACAGGAATAGGGTGTGGGTATGGAGGAGGAAGCGCTTTGTTTCAACAGCCGATTTAAGTGTCCGATTCCTTTTCTGTCCATGAGTGTGGATTACATATTTATCTGTAGGCAATTTATACGAAAATTCATTGAGTGCCTTGGAAAAAATGCTCTAATTAAAAGATTTTGATGTTCTAAGAATAAATTAGACTTTGTCTAATTATTCTTTATGTGACTATTGATATTATTCCCATTTAGATGTAGCCGGAACATTTAATGAACGATAGGAGATTCATCATATATAGGCTCTTTTAACAAGTAATAAATATCATACCCTGATTTTTTTCGCATATTCTTAATATAAATGTTTTGCAATATAACCACTATTTAATCGAATGTCCATTATTATGCAATAATTCATAGTTTTTGCAAATCTTTTTAAAATCTAAAACATCTTGTTAGACATACATTTTTCTTTACTACTAAGACATACATTTTAAGATTACGCTTAGTATTATTAGCTTTATTAATAATAATTTGTAGCTATTATTAATTTCTGTAAATAGTCCAGTTATTGGAATTTAAAGTGTACCTGATATTGAGAACAGAAAAGAAAGCATAGAATGCAAGCACAGTAAATGAGCCAGCGAAGCCATATGCATGGAGCATGAGTCCGAACCTGGAAGATGAAGATACGCTTCCCCAGGATGGATAAAATCTTCCGGGCCAATTTCTTTCATCTGGCAATTTTTCTGTTTCTGTAAAAAATAAAGTTATTTTATAATATGCTGATATTGGTCTTATTGGGAAATAATGGATATGCTCTGAGAATGAGTTATACATCACAGGTAATGCTTATGATTAGGCAATAACCGCTATTTCACGTGATTTCAGTTCAAACATCCTCCTTCATTCATCGCACTGCGATAACATTATTATGTTTACCGGATACAGTTCACTCAGTTCGGCGTCGTGTGAACGTCTAAATTCTCCGGTCCATTCGTCCTTCTTCGATCCAAGTATTCTTTGCAGTACCTTATTTTCAAAAAATCTCACCATTTGTCCATCCCTCAATGTCACCTAATGGCATATTCCATATTTCTACAAACCATTTTATTCGTCTTGCTGCAATCACGTCAATTACATTTACTGGGTAAAGTTCACTGAGTTCGGTGTTGTGTAAGCGTCTAAATTCTCCGGTTAGTTCATCCCTCTTCGGTCCAAATATTCTACGCAGTACTTTATTTTCAAAAACTCTAAGCCGTTGCTAATCCCTCAATGTCAGCGGCCAAGTTTCGCAACCTTAAAGGACCGTTGCACACAGGGGTATTTGACCCGAAAAGGTGGCCAAAACTATTTCCTTCTATTTTATTAATTCAAAAGTCCTCAAAATGGCTTCTATATTTGTAATAGACATTAAAAATGTTTTTTAGCTGTTAAAAAAATACCTTAAGGAGAAAATTTTCATAAAATAAATTTTTACATAAATCCACCGACTGTGAAATAGGCATCCATGGGTTTAAAATTTATGTTCATATTATTTTCTCTTTCTGCATTGCACCCATGAAATATGCTTGTAACTAATTAAAGATTTATTATCATTTATCTATTACTATTATTTTAAAAAAATGAAAATAGTGTAAAATAGGTGAATATAAAAAGTTATGGTGATAAAGAAAAAAAAATGTGTTTTCCTAATTCATTAAGAATTGTTTAATACCTCTTCGAAACACAACTTATATCCCAGGAAGAAACGCACCAACCTTTCTTAAAAATGCTTATTAAATTTAATTATTCATTATTCACTTTCCTGGACACTTAATGAACTTTCGGAATCACCACTATCGGTTAAGTTGGTTGGGGGAGACAACATTTCTAAAGTTTCCTTACAAAACCTGATACTTTTTTCTTGAACTTCTCATACCTGTGATAACTGGATCTGATGTCCATATTAATCTATTAATTACATCCAGATTGCACTCTGTCCGGGAAAATTTTCGGGTCTTATTTTCTCTATAAACCCGGAAATGGTTATTTCGGGTTTCTGCTGCTTCCTCAGACCAGACCAATATGAAGCAGAGGGCTTTGATCACTTCAAAACCATCCCATAAAATTTTGTGAACAGATGGTGTCATAGCATACCATTGATAAAGTTTTTCCGTATCCGTAGTAAATTTTAAAGTAACAAATGATTTTTCAGAGCGTCCACCAGATCTTGAGCTTTTGATTGATATCGTCCCACTTAGCCATTTCTTGTTGCTGTTTCAAAAACATTTCTTTTCCTTGAAGAAGCATTCTATCTCACTTGGAAATCATGCCTCAAAATGGATAATTTTGTTTTAGCTCTTTCACATGCTCTAGGTTATTACAATATTTCCCAATGAGAAGAGACACCAAAAATTCCTTCTTTTTTTTAAAAGCTAATGTTTTGACCTTAAAAATATGTCAAATAATTCCATTCAGGTTACAGTTATTCTTCCAGAAGATCCTGAAATACAAATAAATGAAAATATAACAAAATTGAATTTTTTTTATTCTTTAATGGAATTGACATTTTAGTAATAAAAAATTATAAGTCTCCCAATCGCAGCTATTCGCAAAATTTTTTTCAAAAAACACAATCAACGATAATTATACATTATCATAAAAAATATTTCGTTGCCCAGAAATGCCCAGAAGTATAACTTTTTAACCTTCAAATTTAATTTTTAGCTCTAAAATATACCTACCAAAAAACAAAAAGATATTTATACTAGTGTTGAATACAAACAAATTATAACTATCTGGATAACAAGTACAAACCTTGCCTCGAACTATCCATCCTATGATAATGCCGATACTTCAGTAAGAACAAAGAAAATTAATATATTTTGTAGACCAATACTTATGAGCACAGACGAGTTAAAGGATAAGGTCAGATTTGAATTAGAATAGCCGCCGGATTAAGGGCCTGGAAGAGATAAAAATCATCTTGCATGATCCAACAGGTCCTCTGCTTGAACTTCCAGACATTATTTACCAGAAATTTCAAATTTCAAAAAATGGGTTTTGGCCAACTTTTAGGGCCAAATACCCCTGTGTGCGTTGGAAGAATAATAGTTTTGTAAATCCTAATTTTTAAGTTTCGGGACAGAAGGAGCGAGCTAAGCAATTTCACGACTGAAAAGTAGCAAGCATTGCCGGCTTTTAATCTTGCCTTAATTTCCTCATCGATTTCGTTTTTTCTAGTTACCATCGCCCCTAAATATCTAAATTTCTCAACGTGTTCAAACGTATTCCCTCAAACATTGATATCAGCAAAATCATCACCACTTCTACGACTAACCATATATTTTGTCTTATCCCTATTCATTTCCAGTCCAAGTTCTTGTCCGGCTTTCATCAACGCCTTTGTGTTTTTTTCTTTTTATGGTTTCCACGTCCTCACCAAGCAATACAAAATCATCGGCATATCCAAGCACGGGTATATTCCCTTCCCAAAGTCAAACCATATCCGGTACGTGTCACCTCCCTAATGGCATATTCCAGCACTAAATTAAATAAAACAGGTGAGATAGAATCTCCTTGTTTCAAACAAAGTGAACCTCGAACTTCTCAGAAAAATAATTACCGATTCTAACTTTAGAGAACGTTTCAGTCATACACATTTTTACTAACAAGGGGAGGGCACAGCTATGGGGTCGTCGATCGGGCCCATTTTTTTCCTGGTGATTCTACATCGAAAAATAGTCGACATGTGTCCGAGCGTTCCGTCCAATGGGCCTTAAGTGCTGAGAAAAAAAATAAAATACCTTGAAAATCCTTTATTTTTTATTTTGAGTTTGGAAAATGATATCGACATGATTCTTTCACTAATTCATTTATTTTAAAGATTTGATTAAAGTAAAAATACAATCGTTAAAGAATTATTCATATTTCTTCAATTTAATTTTAAAAAAGCTTCAAGTTTTCAAGTAAACTAGCTTATAAATTTTTTCACATAAAAAACAATAGCAGAATTGAGTTCAGCACCTCAAGAAACCCTGATTTCTTAAATATCATCCAAAACAAAAAATAAAAAATTTTTCCAGTCAGGGAGGTGTGTGTGTGGGAATTGGTGTTTTATACAGTGTGCTGTGTGCCAGAGTCGGCTTTGTTTTCAATGCTTCTACGTGTCCTACCACCCAAAATATTGTAAAAAGTAGTAAAGCAAAAGTTAGAATAAATTATTGTATATATGACTTAACAATAATTTTTTTTTTCATCAATGCATAGTAATTTCATTCCTCTTCAATGAGAGTAGGGGTATTTTTAAACAACACCAAACTTTGAAATGATTTTCTGTAAGAAATAGAGAAATTATTCGGGTTGGAAACTATTATCCTTATTCTTCCTTATTGTTAGAGTTAGGTTCATGGAATATTCTGGCAAAATAATGACATTAAAAAATCATTTTGAGTTAGTACATAGAGTGAAACTGTTTTTGTTTCATAACAGTTTTCAGATTCGTTTTGAGGACAATCAAAAAAACCTATTAGCTAATTTCGGGAAGATTAAAAAAAAAAAAAAAATTAAAAATTGCATTAAAAGTTTAGCTAAGGCTATACCCTTACAATTTCGTTAAATATCCAAAAATCCGACCATATTTCGGAGAAAATTCTACCGATTCTCATCAAATTCATAGGGTAAATAAAGGCTCTAGCGTTACACATTTTTACATAATCGAGATATTTTTACGTGTTCACGAATCAACATAATATAAAGAAAAGTTTGAATTTAATTTTTATTTTGAGGACCATTTTTTACAAGAGCTTCCCGAGATAATACAATAGTTATTTATATGATTGGAAAAAGGAAGCTTTCTTCTATGCAACGAGCTCAAGAACGTAAAAATCGGATCAGCTCAACACGAGATGCATATTTGAAACTACACATACAATTTTGCTGAAACATTTTTAAGCTGTTCCTGACAGGAAAAAATTGTTATTTTTTTTTTTTTTTTTTTTGGATGATATTTAAGACATCAGGGTTTCTTGAGGGGCTGAACTTAATTCTGCTATTGTTTTTTATGTGAAAAAATTTATACAGCTAGTTTACTTGAAAACTTGAAGCTTTTTTAAAATTAAATTGAAGAAATATGAATAATTCTTTAACTATTGTAGTTTTCCTTTAATCTACTCTCTAAAATAAATGAATTAGTGAAAGAATCATGTCGATATCATTTTCCAAACTTGAGATAAAAAATAAAGGATTTTCAAGGTATTTTATTTTATTTCTCAGCACTTAAGGCCCATTGGACGGAACGCTCGGACACGTGTCGACTATTTTTCGATGTAGAATCACCAGAAAAAAAATGGGCCCGATCGACGACCCCATAGCTGTGCCCTCCCCTTGTAAGTTTACTAAATTTTTTTGGTATTCCCTGCTCGACTATAATGTTATATAACTTTTGCCGGTTAATTGAGTCATATGCCGTTTTGAAATCGATAAAAAGCTAATGTACGATTCCGTTATATTCTAATGTTTTCTCTAATATTTGGTCTACGATTGATCGGTTTTACCTCAAACCACATCGATATTCTCTGATAATTTCCTCGGCGTATTCAGTGATTCGACTTGTTAGGATTAACGTAAATATTTTATAGCAAACTGGAAGGAGTGAGATTCCGCGATAGTTATTGCAATCCGTTTTTGATCCCTTTTTGTGAATCGTAATTGAGAATAGATTCTTTTCACTCTTCGGGTATCTTGTTCCCCAGCTCTTTTTAACCAATTGTTTAAAATCCCAGCTTCCCCGCATGCCTTGATTAGTTCACTAGGAATATTATCTGTTCCCGCTGCTTTATGAGATTTTAATTTTTCAATGGCTAATTCAACCTCCTCTTTACTAGGTTCTACTATTAACGTTTCAGCACTCTGGTATTCCGAAGAGGAAGATAGGCTATTATTTTCCGAATTTAAAATACTATCGAAATAAGCCGTGAACCGTCTTAAGATGTCTACCGGATCGGCCCAGATATTGTTATATTCATCCCTAATTCCAGTTATAACTGGGCCCGACCGTTTACGAATTCTGTTTATGCCTTGGCTCTAACGTTATTCTCGATTTTGTTACTTTCGATTGCTATTATTTTATTTTTGAGATATTCTCGCTTTTTAAATTTGAGCAGTTTAGTAGTTTCTTTTACTAATGATCGAAAGTTAGCAAGATAGATTTCGTTAGGGATATTTAACGCCTCTAATTTAGCAGCTTTTATTTTGTCGCACATGTTAAAACAACCTTCATCGAACCAAGGTTTGTTCTTTTTATTTACCCTTTTCCCAAGACACAAGTTACCAACCTCTTTAATACTATCCCTGATACCAATCCACAATTTATCAATGTCTTCGTTGTCCTCGGATATTTTTGACTTCCAGTTCGAATTGTTTTCTAACCGTTGGAATTTTTAATTTCTCCACATTAAAATTATCATAATTAAAACAGCCTCATTTTTTCTTTTTATTATAAGTCTCTGGCGAATTTTCGCGATTACTAGTTCATGATCTGACCCGCATTCGGCCCCACGATATGATCGAATATTAATTACGCTACTTTGCCACCTATGTTGAACCAAGACGTAATCAATTTGATTACGGGTTTGCGAATCCGGTGAGGTCCAAGTATATTTATGTATATCTTTATGTTTAAATGTAGTACTTTTGATTATTAGTTTTTTCGAGGTGGCAAAGTTTATTAGTCGTATTCCGTTATCATTACTATATGCATGTAAACTTTCTACCGATCGTGGTCATGTCACAGGTTCTCTAATGAAAAACAAATTCTGTACCCTTATTTTTCGCAAGTTAACACGTTTTTCACATACTACCTCGTTTTACGAATTTCATGTATTACTTTCCTCATTGTTCTCCTCTGTACTATAAGGGCTATAAAAAATATTGCCGAGGATTTACTATTTAGTTAGGTAAGTCGTAGATGAATGTAAGCAGGTTTAGGCGGACCATCCCCCATTTTAGAAATTACACAGCTGTTCATTTAATTGTTCTACTCCTAGATGCTTTCTTAAAATTCGTTTTAACATATTTTATTAATTACTAAAAGAAAATATTACAATAAATATTAAAGACTTTTTTACATTCACTCTATTATCTATCACAAGTATGAACATGAATTATGTTGCGAAACTTTCATTGATTGGTAAATCAGTCAGAAGTAAACGTTTTCAGTGTCATTTAAACGGGTGTCTAGTCAAAGTAACATAAACTATATGTATTTAAAAAAAAAAAGTATTATTCAGAACTGTTTTATGCAAATAGTAAAAAGCACAACAAAAACTATATAATGCATTGGTGAAGTAAATGTATTATAATTTGTAAACTATTTATTTAGAAGATGAAAGATTTGTGACCATGGCCGGGGTAAATATATTATCTAGTCAAATCCTGTCTGCTGTACTTGAGCCATCATTTGCGCCAAAAATAAAATCTAAGATGTATGTTGGGCCTCCTACTTTCGCCATAAAACAAGTGTAATTACTTTTTTTGTGTCCAGTAATTCATAATTCAATTCTAAATCCTTTGGATCAAAATAATAAATAATTTTCATACTGAAATAAAATGAATCCTTCAAAAATAAACCAAATTACAGAGGAGGGATTCAATAAAAACACATCAATACTCCTGAAGTTTTTAGGCAACAGGAAAAATAAACATGCCAGAAACCATGCAAATTTATTAAACATTTAGTGAAAAATCAGATATTGGAAAACAACATAGTCAGCAAGTGCATCATAAGATTGAGAATATACAAAAACTGAATTGGTTTAGATAAGTATTTTAGTTTAAATTTTATTTTGCCGTAAACTTTAGTTACATGCAATTTTCTTACCATTTTCATACATAAAATCCCAATCAGTAACGTTTTCAAACATTATTCAATACAAAAATATATTTAATAAAAACTTTACATTTTGAAAAATTTAAAATGGAGAAAAATCTAAAACAGTTTTTCTGTATATACTTGATATGTCATGTTTTTCGAAAACTGGAGTATATAATAGACATTTAAAATTCTTAATAACGATTGATTTTATCATGCTTTGATAAAGAAAATTACAAACAAAATTGACACTGCTAAGAACGTAACGTAAGCTCAACACGGCCATTGAATACTAAGCTTTCTTTCTTCGGTGATAAGCAAGCGTCGGCCCAATGATCGATTGTACATAACTTTATAGTTTTCAACGATAGAATTCGGTAAAATGAAATACATTTTGTATAGGTAAAATGCCATATTCTAAATTTTAGTTTTTCCTCTACAATTGTAACAAACATGAAGTTAAAATACATATTCCTATAATAATAAATCGATATTATAATCGATTCAACGTGAAACTTCCATTGCTTTTATTGATCTCATAAAACCAAAGATGAACTTCCCTTCCTAAATTTTTTAAAACCGAAGTGCATTCTTTTACTAATAACTGATTTATAAGTATCGAGAATATTTTTCGTAAAAATCTTTTTGTTAATGTGTTTACTGATTTTATAATAGCCAAATCTTTTAAGGATTCCGTTAAACTCTACTAATCTATTGTCTATTGACAACGCTTATACTCACTTATCTACTATTGGGGTCACCTGTGGTGAAGAGGATAGCATAGCAGTCCACAATAATAAAGGGCGCGTCCCGTGGTGTCCCTAGGTTTTTTTAATGGGAGTAAAAATGTATGCACCCGTTAAAGATCCCTATCCGAATTATACCCATGGGTGTCTGCAGGGTTTTGTCAAGGGGAGTTGGTGAAATTTTCATCTAAGGGAGGGCAGGTTGGTACAATTTTCGTCTAGGGGGGGGGGCAGGCTAGTAAAATTGTTATGATCTGGAAGGTAATCTGACTATTTAAGACTCAATTAATGATTCTAATAAAACTTTTATTCGATAATAAAAAATTAAAATATTTGTTAATAAATATAGTAAATTATTACGAATTTTTTCAACTTGTACTTTTTCTCTCATATTTTCTAGGGCGGGGGGGCGCTGTCCCCTCCCCCTCCCCCTGTAGATGCCCACGATTATACCAATAGGCAAAATTTAGGGGTCCCACTAGTAGCATCATCACATTAGCCATGGCATTAAGTGATAATTAAACTAACTCATCTAAAAAGATAACTTCATTATTTAAATAAACCTGAATTGTAGGCTTTTAACTTCCATGGAAGATAATTATACCTATTTTTTTATTAGTCAAATACCTTAAATTATGATAGTTCTATCATCTGAAAAATAAAGACTTGTAATTTTACTAGCCATTTATATAATCCTTAAATTTATAAAAATGAGCAAAAATATTCTAATCTCTTTTGGAAAACTTAATTCTATTTAAATTGTATAAAGAATAACTAACTAAAATGTTTGTACAATCATTGGTACCTTTGGATATATTATTTACCTTCCAATAGTGAACATTTTTTCAGTCAAAAATTAATTAGGTTGTTATAAACCTTAAAAAAAGGAAGTATATGATCATTTTAGGAATACCATAGCTCTAGAATCGCTTTTTTCCCCAGACATTAGATTATGAAGGTACTGATACTAAATGTATTGAATTAAAACTAATCCTTTTAGAATTGTATGCAGAAATATTTCTGAATTTTGTTTCATAAAAATATCATTAATGGGCAGGTTATTTTCGTAAATTGTAGGGTTAACATTTTTTACAATTGTTCCTCCATTTACTGCATTCCTTATCATTTCAATCTTTTAATACATTAAGAACCAACATTATTAGTAGACAAACATCACCATAAACTAAATCAAGAATGTCCACAAAATATTTATGTACCTTATTTTAAATAACATAGCTAGTAATATAACTAGTCATTAACACCCTGTAGGTTACATCATAAAAACCAGAAGAATTTTAGTGTAAATTTTGCAAATAAATAACAACTATTACTAAGAACTTTTTATTCATATTTCCAAATTTGAACAGTTTTACTACAATATACTGAAAACCACAAATGACAAAGTCTTGTTGACATTATGAAACTTAATATATATATATATTTTATGTATCGTACAGCTATTTTTTATGTTGAATTCATTGTTTCTTGTTTTAAAATATATAAATATATATTAGTACTGTAAAAACAAGCTTTCCTGAATTAACCTAAGTTCATGATATAAATTACTTACATTAACACAAAATTAAAAAAAAAAAAAAAGAAAGAAAAGAAGTGATGGCATCCTAAATGATGTAGCCTTTGTATAAAGTTTTAAAAATGATCATCTTGAAAATTTTTAATCTTTTTTTTTTTTTTTATCAATTTCTCCATTAAAGATGACTACCTATTTACACACTATTCATGGTTTTCTTGAAACATATCAAGAAAAACATTATTTATAAAACCTAATTTAATTACTTAAATTAATTAAAGGAGAAATAATAATTTCATTAAAAAAATTACATTAAAATGAAAAGTTTTCTGACCGCCAATCTGACCATATCTGTTTAAAATAAAGTGATTCAGTTAAATTTTACAAACTATTAAGGAATATGATTGGGGGAAGGCTCAAAACCTAAATTAGGAAATGTAAAACATTCATGAATAAAACAATTAAGGTGCATAAGTTGTCTTTCAAATGAAAACAGAAGATATTTATATACAAATATTAAATAAATACGGACAATTTTTTTTTTTTTTGTTATTTTCAAAACACAAAATGGAGGTACTATCAAACATTAAAATCATACTTGTAATGATATAAATATATATATATTTCTAAACTTTTAGAAAAAAAAAAAGCATTAAAAGGAACAGTTTATTTACAATAGTATTTTTTTTTTTGTTTTGTTTTTTTAATCCCCCTTATAGTCTTTACAGTCAAGTGCGTCAAATTCTGCCGTGAGTTTATAAATATATCATTCTTTTGTACAAAAATTAACGCCTCAGACAATTTCCGATCAACTAAGTGTTTGTACCAAAAAAATTATTACCTTATCATAACCACATATATTAACTAATCTTTCTACAAATATATATATATATTTATATAATCAAAAAGAAAAAAAAAAGAATAAAAAGATTATTTAACAACAGTATAAAAAATCATAAAATATACACAAACTATTATGTGTATATATCACTACTGTTGATGTTAATTGCACAAAATGCTATTAAAAAAAATTGTCCTTGTAAAAACTACAATGAATATATTATAAATAATATATATTTATAATTAAATTAACAAAAAAGATAAAATATGCAGATTGGTATTAATCAGCCAACCCAAGAGCTTGCTCACAAGTTGTCCGTCCATCATAAAATTGTCTTCTGTTTTAAATATTTGCATGAGTTACTATGGCTTTCTTATCGGTTCACACACCAAGATTATCTAAAACAATCAAGGAAAATAGTTCAATATATCATAGTTTATATATTTTGATAGAATTATATTTAAGGGTAAGATCTCATCACTGCGTAGGAATCTACAGACCCTGCCTTTTGTTCATACTTACAGTGTGATCTATGTTTACTGTGCATCAGCAGATGATTCCTGCTCAGTTGTAGCCTGATCTGTCGAATTTTCTTCAGGCTTATTCTCAGAATTCACAGGTTCAGCTGCGGCAGATGTTGCAGAACCATCGTCACCAGCTCCTTCTTCATTACTGGTCTTGGCATCTTCCACTTCATCTTCTTCCTGATGGTGAAACATAATTGGATATTAACTCTATTGGGTCAAAACTAACAGATGATGCCTTCACAAAGTGAACACATCATTTCCTATAACACACTTTAACAGAGTATTGCATATCTAATAAATTAATTTAAATAATAACAACTTAATATTAGCACAATAATGGGATACTGATGTGTAAAAATGACAGTAATGAGACCTTTGACACCTCAGCTTCAGATTTTTCGGGTTCCTTAGGGGGTTCTCCTTCACCATTAGCTCCTCTACTTTCAGGTTTTTCCTCTTCCTCATCCTTTACTTCTTCGTCCTCCTCTTTCTTCCCTCGCCCTCTTCCTCGTCCTGAAGGTTAATAGACAATCATTATTAATTTGGAAAGGAAACACATCAACTAAATAACAGACATTGTAATCCTTCAGTTACATCACATCGCTTCAGAGTTTTGATCATAATGCTCAACCTAAAACAAGGGATCATTCAAATCCTCGGCCTAAACTTCATCATCAGGATTAATCAACTTATTTTTTGGACGTAATAGCAACTGGAATAACAAATACTGTCAATCATTAGACTGTTATTGTTGCATTTAACACTTTAAAACACCAATGATACACAAAACCAAGATCAAATGTTGCCTTATACAAAACCCTGTTATAGGGTACTGTTCAAGATCATGTCTGAACTGGGAAAACACTGATCAAAGAGTTCATATCAACAGCAGTAACATTTTAAGCTAAGTAAAAAATCTTACAAAAATTGAAAAAAATTTTCATATGCTATCTTTCCCTATATAAAATCTACGTTATACCTTTGGCAGGTGTTTTCTTCTCCCTTTTAACAGGTGGGGGAGTAGGAAGGGATCCACGCATAGAAGATCTTGTAGTCCGTCGACCTTCAGTTGCGTTTTCATCTTTATTAAATCCCTAGAAATTAAGAAACTTAAGTTAACAATAATCAAAATTTGATGATTTTGTTAAATATTACTTAATGGAACAAACTATTATCGAAATAAACTTAAAAATAGATATAGGATAGCAAATTACCTTAAGGGTAGCTTCACCTTCCTGTATAGTTCTTGCTAGACTGGAACCCCTTTTACCTGCTTTTCTACCTCTTTTAGCAGGGGTCTCTTCATTACTTTCCTAATAATCACATACACACTGGATTAATTAACAGGCAGTATTAAAGATATAAATTTAAAATAACACAAAAAATAATAAATCAAGAAAAAAATTTCAAATGGGGGATAAAATATTAGGTGGCTACAAAATAAAGCGTCCTTTGGTAGTTTAACGGCATCACGCTTGTTTACAACACTCAAAAATCAACAACTGATCAGTACCTAACTATGATAAATAAATATCAAATGTCAAGTATAGCGCATGTAATATGTAAACAAGAAGAAGAATTAAGAAAATATAAATTAAAAATTAAGTTTTGAATTGATTTCGAAGTATTGGAGGGAAAAGCTTAACCCTAGGGTCAACATGGCGTCTACAGCTTGGGATATTTACATAAATAAGCAGTACAAGAGACAAACGAAAAGTAAACTATCAAATATTAGCAACAACTAGAATTAATTTTTTTTAAATAATAAGGGGATTATTAAAAACGAAAATAATTGTAATAAGTGGCAATTTAACGGCAGAAACATGTTCATAGTACGGAGTGGGGGGCAATCTAAAAGCGAAGTTATTGATATTACAAAAATAATGACACTAAAAATGTTTACCTTATTTACATTATCAACCGAATTCTCCGTCTTCACTTCTCCACTGTTTTCCGACATGCTGAAAGATGCTCGAACTTGTTATACACTAGAGAGGTGAAATATCACGGAGAGCTACACAACCCGGTCCTTGTTGTTTTACAAGTCTTCAGTTAGCGGTAGCGTCAGTTCACAAGGCGCATGCGCTTCTGCTACCACTTATCGAATTTATTTAATAAATTTTATTTAACATACAAGATGCTTAAAATACTTTCAAGTTCTCAGTTGTATTTATTTATTTTTTATTGATCCAGTTTTGATGATTTTTTTATAGTATTTTATAATCATAGTTTTAGATCGATAGTTTTCACTGCCTGTTGGAAGTTGCTATATTTTCAAGTCAAATTTGATTTGTTCGTTCGTGATTTAACAATTCTAATAAGACGTCTTCTGAATTTTGTTTTGAGTTTTGTGAGTCCTCAATAGATTGACTTAAATTTTTCCATTTTATTTCACTTTTAATGATGAATTCTCATGTTTTAAAGTTTTCCCCAGATTATTTATACTACACTTTATTTAACTAGAATAAAGGCATTTGATAAATTGTAGTATTCCACTTTTTGTTTGCTCACTTGCATGTTAAGTTTTTTAATATATTAATTTTTCTGATGGACGAAGATACTCCGAAAAATCCTCAGTCTACCAACATAAAACATCATTTTAAAAGGCAACAATATAAATCTGATTCTGATCACATAGTCAGAAAAAGAATTCCTTCTAGGGACATTAGAGGCCCTAATGATATTTATATTACTAACAATTCAAATTTCAGGGTATTTTGTTTTTAAAATAGTCTTATTTCATTTATTTGTTATTGCTGCTATTGCTTCTTTGGTATTGCAATTTTATTTTCTAGGGTCAACTTGCAAACTGTATCAAATCTCTGGATAAAGGAGAATCTGAAATCATATTAAGTGGGTCAGGTGCTGCTGTGCCAAGAGTGATAAATCTTGCTTTGCAATTGGAAGAGAAATATTTGGGTTCTTATTGTTTAGATGTTCATACTGATACAATCCATTTTGTTGGTAAGTTCTTATATAATTTTATGTCATTAGAGATAGGCTATAACTCCATGTTTCGTACCTATTTTTATTTTCATCTATCTAAAACTGACTTCCTGTAAATCGACCTTATACATGGCATACATGAGGATTAAATTTAGCGTCCTCTACTTTTTCCCGTGCTTGATTACTAAAGTTGTGGATTTAGTAAGTTTAGCAGTGTCACTCTTAATTTATTAGATTCTGTGATCAAACTGTTGATAAAACTCTGTAGAATTGTTAAATATTTAATTGTGTAAAGCTTTCCCTATGTTATTTCTGTGCGTGGCCTATTTTGGGTGGTTAATATGGGACTCTCATCCCTCCTTTTCATTAAGAAGGTCCTTGATTAGTTTTATTAGATCCCAGCTTTTGATTCCCTCTTGCTTCTTGATTTCCCTCTTCAAAGATAAATAAGCGTATCCTCAAACTTATCGTTTTCAGTAGAGATTGAATATTGCCGTCTTGGCTTTGTCCAGATGTAACGTAAGAGTAACTAGTACCTTTTTTACACGTCTACCCCCTCTCCTTTAATTACATCGCAAATTACAACAGCCGAAAACAGGGGTTTTTAACTAGGAAAGATCAGGAACCAAGCCATTTTGCAAAATGACAATGCCCCTGCAAAAAAGATCTTGCTGGAAAAAGCGGAAGAATACAGAATACAAATCCACCACCTGTACTTATCCTAGCATCAATAGATATGAAATATATGAGGATCTCCTTGAATTGAGCATTCCCTTCAAAATAGTATGATTGACTAGAATGACAATGAAAGAAGTATAATAAAATGCCAAGTTTGGATGCTGGGTGACCAGATTGCTTTCAGACCCATAAGGGACAGCAGACAGCCTTGCATGTCTGTAACGCATCCCCGACAGATCAATATAGGAGACAGTACTTTTGAGTGAGTCAACGAGTTTGTGTACCTCGAAACGCAAGTGATTTCCAAGAATTACATAAAGCCATTATCCAAAGAAGAATTCTAGCCACCAAGAGATACTACTTTGGAATGCTTCCGCAATAAAATCTTAACACGTACTACTAAGCTCTGCCTCTATAAGACCCTAATCAGGCCGGCCAGAGCTTATATATGGTTCAGAATGCTAGACTATTCCAAAGGTATAGGAACAAGCCCTCCAACGTTTTGAAAGAATTCTGAGAAGGATCTTCGGAGCAGTATGCGTCAACTCTCAATGGACGCAGTGCACCAACGCAGAACTCAAAGAAGTATATCTTGAGGCTAACATTGCGAAATTCATAAGGACCAGGCGGTTGAGATGGGCAGGACATATCGCCAGGATGAGGCTTAATGAAGTACCCTGGAAACTTCTTGAATAGCAGGTGTTTGGAACAAGAAAAGTGGGCAGACCTAGTGGAGTGACAGCTGACAGGTGTAATAATGAACAAACACAGTGATGGCCAGTAAACTGTTAGCTCTTTATCTTTCATCATCTCGCACTTTTGCAACTTATTTAAGTTT
Source organism: Aelia acuminata (assembly GCA_911387785.2). Classification (NCBI taxonomy): domain Eukaryota; kingdom Metazoa; phylum Arthropoda; class Insecta; order Hemiptera; family Pentatomidae; genus Aelia; species Aelia acuminata. The sequence continues at coordinate 54,993,534 of OU426979.1, forward strand.
TAAAACAAATTATTTTAGTTTTTCTAATAGAAATAAAAGCCCATTTGGAGTATGTAATATTTTTTATTCAACATTTAGTTAGTTATATTACCAGGTATCCTAAACAATATACCATGGTCGGAATTTTCTGACCCTCCCCATTTGGCATTCCTTGATTGGGCTATGTGTTCTTACATGAACTAGTTGCTGAAATTCCAATCTTGACTGGTCTTATTCAAAACCATTTTGAGTACTTTTGGATTGAATGAAATTTATTAGTGCTAATAATTTGTTGTCGTCTGTGTTGACGGTGAGTTGCCTTTGGCTCGTCGCAGGTTACCGGCTTGACATCCAATCAGAAGGCGACGACAACATGCATACCGGGAAGAAAGGAAGAAGGATATTGTCTCGAGGGTAGCTAGGGAGTCGTGGGCGAGAGCCTCGTCCGTAGCTAGACCTGTCACGGACAGGATGGGAATTCCACCTCGGAGGTACCTGTGGTGTCACGGGCACTGGCCTCGACCGCAGCTAGACTCGTCACGGGTGATTGAGGAGTGCAGGAAGAGAGTGCCTCGGGGGTAACAGTGAAGTCACGGTCTTAAGACTCGTTCGCTGCTAGGCCTGTCATAGGCGGTAAAGGAGAGTTACCTCGGAGATTACTGGTGTGGTCATTGACAAGTGTCTCGGACGCCAGTAGGCTCGTCACGGGTAACAAGGAAAGGAAAGGAAAGGAAGTTTGAAAAATAAGAAAAAGCAACTTTAAAAAATATTTTATTAAACAAATGCTATGTAGTATACAAGGCGGAGAAGGAGTGTGATGAGTAAGAGAGAAGGCGATAGGTCAAGGAGAGGAGGAAAGGTGTGAGAGAAGGTGAGGTACCTTCTCTGGCTCAAGAGCAGACGGCCGCGGTATTTATACCCGCTGGCCGCCCCCCACTCTGCCAAGTGCAGGTGGCGCGCCAAGTGACAATATTAAGAAAGTCCTTCTCTCTCGCTGCCGCTACAAATTCTTAATACTGAAAGTAGTTTTTGTTAGTAGTTCTGAGTTTAAATTGTAGCTCCTGTTACCAAGAATTTTGGATGTTAAAGGGAAAATATCAATGGTTTACTTTTATCTGTATTTCAATGTGGTTATTTGAATTTGGCCATCAATACAGATATTTTACTTTAAGATTAGTAACGATTTTCCTCTCCTTTAATATAGTAGTCATATGAATTTTTGTGTATTTTATTAACAGATGACTTGGAATCAGTCTCCAATATCCATCAACCCCGAAGTCAAACTCGATGTAATTCTTGTGTAAAAATAAGAGTCTATAAGATTGTTGAATGATGTTTTTCTCTTTGGAAGAACTTGTACAATGGCTTGGTTTAACTGTTTTTGAGTTGTGGATTAATCTCTTTTCAATATCTATATTTATGGTTCTTCTCACTTTAAGGTTAGTATTCAAAAACATGTATCAGTATATTGATTTTTTTATATTTTATTACTATAAGTTACCATGATTTTAATATTGTAATGTTAAACAAAAAAAAAACATATGGTTTAAAAGTGCTAGATCTTCTAAACCATTTATTAACAGATGACCTAGATCGACCTTTTGGAACGAACTAACAGCTTGAACAAACTGTCATAGCATGTGTTTGTGACTACGATATTAGAGTACCATTAATGCCGTGTCACGAGGTTATAGATTCTTCTCCTTACGACTATATATAATGAGCGATGGACTGGACAGTTAGTCTTGTTATGAAGTGATAATTTTTGTGACCTGTCTAATTATTATTTGTGTTATAATTTGTGTGGCATTGAAAATTGTTATTTTTCTTTGAATAAAAACTTATTAACCCATAGAAGTATTACAAAATTAAATAAATTTTTAAAATATTTAATTATGTTTGTAAAAAAATTATTTGATGTAATGGAAGACCCTAGGTCCTAAGAGCTAGTTGAAGAACAGGACCATATCTCATCAATTTTATACTTCAACACATTTTAAAGCATAACAATCAACAGCAATAATAATAATCATTTCATACTATATGTATACAAATCATATTTTGTTTTACCATTATTAGCAACCCAAACAGACTGACTGTGATCGAAACTTGATATGGAGGCTTCTTCTAATTTTCAAGATCGACTTTTATGTCTCGAGATAGCTCTGGCCTCATTTGTCATTTTATTTGGAGCTGTTCAGAGGTCAAAAAGGGGTCTCGTTAACTGTTCCTTGAAGCCGTAAACTGGCTTTTAAACATTTATGTATAATGTTCAGCCAATTCTTTGGGTTTTAGGTGGTGTAGAGTTTTTTCGATAGGTTTAATATTTGAAATCACAAACAAATTTAAACCTATCTGAAGTAAGCTGAGGTCAATTATTTGAAACAATTACTTTCGATAGACCAAAACTTGAGAAGGATAGCGCATGAACAAAGAGCTAGGTCTGGATTTCAATTTTCTTGACAAATTCAGCATTTGCATACAAGGGTGATATACCTGTATGACTTTGAACCATATCCAGGTCCGATTTCTTTTGTGTTGAAGGAATCCCGTCCTTTCCATATTCCAGAGTTTTATCTTTGAATGATTAACCATCTTTTTACTTTCACTTTCCTTTATATGAAATATATAGTAAGGGAAAGTATTGCCATCATAAAAATTTCTACTTCTGATTTTCAACAGAAATACACGTTTTGTGGTGCCCCGAGTCCAAATAACCAAGTCCCACGAAATGGTCTGTGTGAACAGACAACCTCAAAAACTATAAACCGTACGAACCTGACATTGGGTATTTGGTATATGTATATGCCAAAGATGTGACAGCCCAAATTTCATCAAAATTGATCAAGCGGAGGGGGCACTTTATTTTAAACTTTTTTTCCAATTTTCACGTTTTTTTTATTCGATTATCTCAAAAAGGCTTTAATGATTTTGATCAAATTTGTCATGTTTAATGAAAATCAAGTCTTCTTTAATGTCAGGTAAGCTTTATCATTATTAAAATGTTCCGAGGGAGCTTAAATGGGGAAGGGGCCTTTTTTGTTTTCTTATAAGGTATCTTTTGTATTCGTTTATATGGAGAAATTATCTGTCTCTTGTTTCGTCTTAAAATAAGAAATGGCTAATTATGAAATATGAAAAAAATCAAGTAAAAGTTTGCAGGAGAAAAAAAGAAAGATATTCCGTCAACTCATAAAACAGAGCCCACCCATGCGCAGTGCACCTTTAATGACAGACCATTGTTTATAATTAAAGCTGTTCTGTTAATTTAATGGAAATTATTTGTTTCATAGTTGTTCATAGAAAACTCTGATACAATCCTCCCTATCAGCCACTACTGCTCTTCATTTCTAAACCCTAATAATATAATAATGCAGGTGACAATGGATCAATCTGCCTGAGGCCATTCGTGATATCGAATTCCCGGGATGGAGACTAATGCAGTCCTTTGTATTTTTAAGAGTTATTCTAATGAGTTAGACAATTCTTGTGGGCAAACCCAAGTTTTGCAAATTCTTTATTAGTTCTCCTCTATCCGTTTGATCACAGGCCTCTTTAAAGTCGTGGATCGCCTCAGATAATATTTTATGAGCAGCACTAAGGAGATCAATTCCTATATAGTTTTTGCATGCAAGCCTATCACCATTTTTATTTATGGAGCATAGCAAAGCCATATTCTATTCCTAGGGCATTTCTTCGCTCATCCAGATATCAAAGATCAGGTTATACATATGATCAATCACTGCAGTCCCTCCATATATATAGTAATGGAGATTATCGAATAATACTTATTATTTTGGAGTGACTGAATTATTTCAGCAATCTCTTCTTTCTCTGATTGGAGGACATTGCCGGCATCTTCTTGGGTATGTCTCTGAGTTTGGGCCCAGCATATCTGTATCTACCAGGTGTGTAAATATGAAACCGGAATTCGCCAATGATAGGAGTTAGCAAGAACAAAGACAGTGGAAAACCACAAAAAAAAAACTTTGAAAACGCTGATTCGGAAGCGTTTGTTGGACAATTATTACACGTGACACCGTCTCCATTTGTTTGAAAGGCATGGAAAAGATCCAGAAGGTCGGAAAATGGATACCTCACCAACTGAATGACAGGCAGCAGGAAGCTCGATAAACCTCATGGCAAATGCTGCTCGCCAGGTACAGAAAAAAAGTCATTTCTTCATCAAATTGTGACTGGTGATGAAAAGTGAATTTACTTCGAGAATCCTAAGCGTAAAAAATCCTGGGTAACTCCTGGTGAACCATCGGCATCGCTTGTGGAGGAAGAAAATGCTCTGTGTCTGGTGTGATCAGATGGGTGTTACCTACTATGAGCTGCTGAAACCTGGGGAAACTGTTAATACGGAACGCTACCTACAACAGATGATAAATTTGAATAAAGATTTGCGCCAAAAAGTCCCAAATATCAAGAAAGGACACACAAAGTGATCTTGCTCCATGACAATGCCCCATCACATTCGGCTAAACGGACCAAGGAAACGATCCAAGTGTTTGGTTGGTAAATTCTTCCGCGGCTTATTCACCAGATTTGGCCCCATCCGATTACCACCTATTTGCATCGATGGGTCACGCACTAGCTGAGCAGCGCTTATTCTTATGAAAATGTACGAAATTGGTTAAGTGATTGGTTTGACTCAGAAGAGGAAGCGGGGGCCACATTTTGGCGAGGAATCCACAAATTGCCTGAATGATTGGAAAAATGCATAGAGAGCGAAGGACAGTACTTCGAATAAAAAAGTATGTATCATTTTTACACAATCAACTCTTATTTGCTATTTGAAAAATTCCGGTTTCATATTTACACACCTGGTATATCCCTCTGAGCATTGTGGAGTTTCTGATAGTGAACCCCCCCCCCCCCCCCCATTTATCAAGCACTGCTCTATCTCCAATGATATTTCCTCCCTTATCTTTACACATCTAATCGGGGTTTGAATAAAGGTTTGCAATTCCCCACCCCATGTAAAACTTTCTTGATTCCTTGGCCGAGAAGTTTTCTTCCATTACTTCCAACCCCCTGGTTTCCCATAGCCTTTTTTTCTTTCTGCACAATGATCTAACTATCCTTCTATTTCTGATCACACTCCTCCACAGCTCTTCTTGTTCTCTGAAGTAGCATTTCTTCCACTGGGTTTTCACATTCTTCATGATACCAGGTGTTCATTATTCTAGGAGGTTTTGGTCCTATCCCATTTTCTGCAACCTTTCTTAGTTTGAGCTTTTATCTTTTTCCGCTTCCCTTCAACTGTTACCTCGCACGGGTCTCATTACCGCGTATGGGGAGCGTCCCACGGGTGGCGGATGTGGGGATAATCGGTGGAAATTCCTAGGAAGTTCCTCCCGGCTAAGTCCGTAGGACTCGCTGACCAAAAATGAGAGCAGCCCCCCAGGCTTACTGGAGGGTGTGACGTAGGTATGAACGCCCTACTCACATATTATCTAGTTCACCAAAACACCACAAACAGTCATGGATTCTCCTCAGGTAAAACGCTCATTATCCGGAGGTAAACTAGTCCCCCGTTCGGGTCTCTGGGTGGGGACTGCTTTAGGGGAATCATGGCGAAAGTTGAAATTGAGAGATTTAGTATTAGGGACGTGGAACGTCTGAAGTTTGAATACAGCGGGTGGGTTAAAATAGGTCGCGAATGAGGTTAAGAGGTACGGTATAGATATCGTGGCGCTGCAAGACGTACGCTGGCCGGGTGAGGGCTCTTTAAGAGAAGGAAAGTACAATATTTAGTACTGCGGGGACGAAAATTATCGTTTAGGCACTGGGTTTCTGCTTAGAAATAGGTTGATATCCTCTTTGAGGGACTTTCAATTTTTCGGGGATAGGATATCGGTGACTGTATTTCAGGGGCGGTGGTTTAAAATCGCGTTAATAAACATGCATTCTCCGATGGAAGACAGCGATGACGAAGTTAAGTCGGAATTTTACGATAAACTAGAGAGGGTTTTCGATAAATTACCGCGAAACTACATGAAGATAATTTTAGGAGACGCTAACGCAAAGGTGGGTAGGGAAGAAATATACTATCCGACAATTGGAAAAGAAAGTTTACAGGAAATTAGTAATGATAACGGAATCCGATTGATTAACTTTGCTACTTCAAAAAATTTAATAATCAATAGTACAACTTTTAAACATAAAGATATTCTCAAATATACCTAGACATCACCGGATTCACAAACACGAAATGAAATCGATCATGTCTTGGTGCAGTATAGGTGGCAAAATAGTGTTATTAATGTTAGGTCGTATCGAGGGGCGGAATGCGGATCGGATCACGAACTAGTAGTCGCTAAAGTTCGGCAAAGACTTTCAATAAAAAAAAGGTTAGAAACCGGATCTCGTACCGAATATTTTAATCTGGAAAAACTTAAAATTCCGACGATTAGAAAACAATTTGAAATTGAACTCAAGAATAGATTTGATGTATTAGAACCATAGACCGAGAATGGTGAAGACATTGATCAATTGTGGGAAGGGATCAGGGATAATATTAAAGAGGTCAGGAATTTGTGTTACTTCACATACACTGCATACAAATATTAGAGAAAAAATCTGGTGCGTGCGCGCAACACACAACTTTCACTTACCAACTTACTTCGATTAGAAATTGACGTGTTTTGCTAAATATCATTTCCCAAATTCACACATTTTTCTACATTCATATCTTATTTTTGTTAATCGTTAAAGCCGTTTTTGAGTAAATAAAAAAACCCGTGAAAATGATACAAAATTTATTAAGTAAAGTCCCCTCTCCGGTTAATCAATTTTGATGAAATTTTAACAATCATATCTCAGGCATATAAATACATCAAATACCCAGTTTGACCAAAATCTTTAAAGCCGTTTTTGAGTAAATAAAAAAAAACACGTGAAAATGATACAAAATTTATTAAGTAAAGTCCCCCCTCCGGTTAATTAATTTTGATGAAATTTTAACAGTCATATCTCGGGCATATACATACATCAAATACCCAGTTTGATCAAAATCGTTAAAGCCGATTTAGAGTAAATAAAAAAAACACGTGAAAATGTTACAAAATTTATTAAGTAAAGTCCCCCCTCCGGTTAATCAATTTTGATGAAATTTTAACAATCATATCTCGGGCATATAAATACATCAAATACCCAGTTTGACCAAAATCTTTAAAGCCGTTTTTGAGTAAATAAAAAAAAAACACTTGAAAATGATACAAAATTTATTAAGTAAAGTCCCCCCTCCGGTTAATTAATTTTGATGAAATTTTAACAGTCATATCTCGGGCATATACATACATCAAATACCCAGTTTGATCAAAATCGTTAAAGCCGATTTAGAGTAAATAAAAAAAACACGTGAAAATGTTACAAAATTTATTAAGTAAAGTCCCCCCTCCGGTTAATCAATTTTGATGAAATTTTAACAGTCATATCTCGGGCATATACATACATCAAATACCCAGTTTGATCAAAATCGTTAAAGCCGATTTAGAGTAAATAAAAAAAACACGTGAAAATGTTACAAAATTTATTAAGTAAAGTCCCCCCTCCGGTTAATCAATATTGATGAAATTTTTACAGTCATATCTCGGGCATATTAATACATCAAACACTCAGTTTAATCAAAATCGTTAGAGCCGTTTTTGAGAAAATCGAAAAAAACCTAAAAAGTTATTAAGTAAAGTACCCCCTCCCTTTAAGTAATTTTTATGAAATTTATGCTGTCACATCGCGGGCATATACCTACACTAAATACCCAATTTCAGGATCGCACGGTTTATAGTTTTTGAGCTAGTCTGTTCACACACATACATACAGACCATTTCACGGGACTTGGTCATTTCGACTCAGGGGACCCCAAAACGTGTATTTCCGTTGAAAACCGGAAGTCGAAATTTTTCACGATCGCAATACTTCCACTTACTATATATTTCATATATAGGTAAGTGAAAGTAAAAATTAGAATACAATGGTATTGTTCATCATCTGTATGTCGACTTTAAAAAGGCTTATGATTCAATAGACCGCAATAAACTGTATAACATTCTGACTGAACTAGGAATACCGAAGAAGTTAGTAAGCTTAGTAAAAATGTGTATGACCGAAACGTTCCATAAAATACGAATAGGTAGTTATTTTTCTAAGAAGTTCGAGGTTCACTCTGGTCTGAAACAGGGGGATTCGCTATCACCTGTTTTATTTAATTTAGCTCTAGAATACGTTATTTGTGAGGTGATAAATACCGGAAAGGGTTTGAATTTGGGGGAAATATATCCGTACTCGGCTACGCTGACGATTTGGTTTTGCTTGGCGACGACGTGGAAACGTTAGAACTAAATACAAAAGCATTGATGAAAGCCCGCAAAGAAGTAAGGCTAGAAATAAATACGGGAAAAACAAAATATATGGTTAGCTGCAGAAACTGCGACCATTTTAGCGATATTGAAGTAGGACAGGAAATATTCGAAGCCGTTGAGAAATTTAGATATTTAGGATCTACTGTAACTAGAATAAATGAAATCGTAGAGGAAATTAAGGCTAGGTTAAAGGCGGGTAATGCTTGTTATTTTTCGGTTGCAAAATTACTTAGCTCACGCCTTAATCTAACTATCCCGAAATTTAAAAATTAGGATTTACAAAACTATAATTCTTCCGACTCTTCTTTACGGATGTGAAACATGGCCGCTTACAGGAAGGGATGAGAAACGCCCTATGGTGTCTGAAAATAAAGTGCTGCGTAGAATATTCGGGCCGAAGAAGGATGAGTCAACAGGAGAATTTAGACGGGTACACAATGCGGAATTGCGTGAGCTTTACCCGGTAAATTTAATCGAGTCTTAGTAGCGAACGAATTCCCAAAAGATTGATAAACGCTTTGCCGACTGGAAAACGGCCGAGGGGTAGGCCTAGGCGAAGGTGGGAAGATTCGGTGAAAGCAGATCTTGTGAATTTGGGATTGGACGGGGGGAGGTGGATGGAGGTTTGTAGGGACCGATTGGTGGTGTCGGCGTCAGGCCTTCGGATCCTTCTTCCGGATTCTTATTCTATTCTATTCTATTCTTCAACTGTTATGTTCCTGGAATTCTTTTGTCGCCCTTTCTTCAAACCAATTCCAAGATTTTATTTTCTCTAGATTTCGCAGTGTCATTTTCTTGACTGTGTTATAATTCCTCATTGCTATTTTTTGTTTGTACTTTATTTAACAGAACTTCTCATGTTCTCAATAGTAATGGGAATTGCAAACAAAAGGGTGTCAATTATCTTAAAACCAAACTTTTGTGTGTGTTTTAGTAAATTCACAATGTAAAGCCGATTTTTCGAGTGAGTTGGATTGCAAAAAAATAAAATTCTATAATTTTATTTAATATAAAAATAAAAATTTTAATCCCTTTCTAGAATCCAGCTTTCCATTATTAATGGAATATAATAAAAAAAGCCTTAATTCCCATCAACTGAAAAAAAGTCCGACAACTTTCTTGTTACGTAGGATTAACTCTAAGCAGTTGATGTACTATGTTTGAGTTTGTTTTGCAGATGTGAAGGAATAACTGATCAGTCGGAAAGCGGTTGGTGGTTAGTGTTTGCCCCTCTTTTTGTTGCTGATGCCTTGAATGCCTATTTCTGTGTTATAGTGTTAATTAGGATGTATCTAGAAGCACTATATAAGGTAATTTTATTAATTCTTTCTCCTTTTATTTGAATTTGAATTTATGATTTATGCATATTTATGATGTTATTAGCTATAGTGAACCAAACTGTTGCAATGAGGGCTTGTGCTAACAAAATTCATGGACGTTAAACATTGAAATCTACGCTGTTTAAACATATATACCTCTCTCTCTCTCTCTCTCTCTCTCTCTATATATATATATATATATATATATATATATATATATATATATATATATATATATTACATATATATGATAATGTTTTATCATACTTCAGTGGCATGTATACCAGCATAATAAATTTTTTTGGTACTTGTTAATAATGGTGGAGCTAGCTATTTTCTAGTAATATATTAAAATCATCAAAATAAAATAAATCACATGTTAATTGATTTGTTACTGCAAATAATCATATTTAGTTATACTTAAAAGGTTAGAAATGTACACGATCAAAAAGATTTTGTGAGAAGTTCACGATGAATATACTGCAGTGAAGTTCCTACAAGAAAATGAACTCTTGCCAAGGATTAAGGTATGTTCACGGAACCATGAAATGGTTTTATATTTTGATAAGGATACAAAAACCTATATAAATTGGTTTACAAACACCAAACTGTAAACCATAGATATAATTTTGTAGACCCAAAAACATTGTCAAATACACAATGGATAGAAAGATTATGGGGTTCTGCCAAATGGGGAAACAAACGAAGAAGAGGAACTAATTGAAATTTTCTAGCTTCGTATTTGGCCGAGTTTATGTGGCGCACTCAAATAAAATAAAAAGATGCATTTTCTCAAATTTTGGTAGATATTAAAGAGTTTTGGTTAGAAATTAATAATAAATAGATTTGTTTATATACAAACATGTGTTTTTTTATTATGATGATTTTAATATATTACTAGAAAATAGCTGGCTCCACCATTATTAACAAGTACCATTTTTTTTTTTTGACAATCACTGTCCAAGCCCACGAAATTTAAAAATTCTTATTATTTTTAACAGACCTCGTACATATAAATCAAGGACAGGGATGTGACAGCATTCACATTAATACCAAGTGTTGCATTGAAACAATATATTATTTAACATTTATTGGGTTGATGCAAAATTAATGCAGGTTTTTAATATTCATTGAAAATAGGCCATATCTTTACTTTAACTATATATATTTAATCAAAATAATTTCCATCTGAATCAATGCACTTTTGCCAACGTTCAACAAGCTTTCTTATTCCACCAGAAAAAAAAAAAAAAATCTGAATCCCTGGACTCAATGAAGTCACAAAAAGAATTTTCAATTTCATCCTGGTTTTGAAAATTTTTCTCCCTCAAAAAGTTATCCAGATGCCTGAAAAAGTGGAAGTCTGTAGGAGAGAGGTCAGGTGAATAAGGTGGGTGTGGGAGAACTTCGTAGCACAACTCGTGCAGTCGTCTTAGCGTTGGTTGTGCGACGTGTGGTCTGGCGTTATCATGGAGAAGGATAGGTCCCTTCCAATTCATCAATGCTGGGCAAAGACGTTGTAATTTTTTATTCATGTTGTCAGTACTTGTCAGCAGTTATAGTCTCACCTCGATTGAGAAAGCTGTAGTGGATAACACCAGCAGTATACCACCAAACTGTGACCATAACTTTTTTTGGGTGCAGGTTGGGCTTCGGGAAAGGTTTTGGTTGTTCATCTTTGCCCAGCCATTGGCTACAACGCCTTCTGTTATCGTATAAGATCCATTTTTCATCGCACGTCACAATGTGATCGAGAAATGGATCATTTTTATTGCGTGTCACAAGCATGGAACAGATTTCAAAGCGGCGATTTTTTTGGTGGTCGTTTAATTGGTGTGGCACCCACTTGGCCAACTTTTTTACCTTACCAATTGCTTCCAAGTGGCGTACAACTGTGGAATGGTTCACGCCGAGTTCTACCGTTATTTCTCGGGTGGTTTTGGTTGGGTCTTCTTCCACTATTGACCTCAGCTGGTCGTTGTCAAGAGCAAAATGACGGCCCCGACCTTCCTTTTCTTAACTTCTGGAACCAACGCTGCACCGTGCACTCGTTAATAGCCCCCTGACCCCACACTTCATTAATATTACGAGCCGTTTGCGCAGCGCTGCGACCTAATTTAAATTCGTAAAAATAAATTTGACGAAAATCGTACTTCGACATTTTCGATATAAGACCTTTGAACACACTGAACAAAACGATTTTACTGATCAAATTCATGGTGAAAGAGAGGGTATTAGATAAGGTTTGTTTTGGTATAATAATGATCAATGTTAGGATTTGCTTTGTTTACACAATTGGAATTAAGATATCGCAATAGAGGAAACCTGCATTAATTTTGCATCAACCCTATAATATTTTATATGACACATGGTTACATTGTTGAATTATTATTATTGTCATTAAAAAGTGTTTGCTCATAAAAAGTCTTGTTTATATTTATCACAATTAGGCTCCTAGTTTCCTCTCTTATCTTTCCCCTCTTTGTGTATGGCTGTATGGTGGGGGAAACTTGAAGGCAAATTTTAACAGCTGTTCAATATTTATTGTCTTAGGGATCTTAAGAGATATGCAAATTGCCCAGTATTAAGCCCAGTTGAATCTATCCCTCCTACTGCCGTCGGTATCAACTTCCTTCCTTTCTATATCAGGCCATCAGAACCCAGTGAAACTCATATCCTTCAGAGCCTAAATTTAAATCCTCCATCCAATCCCACCCATTCGACTTATATCCTCCACCCGATGGAACTGATATTACGAATCCTCTATAGTACTCTCATTCTGAAATTCTATCCCTTCCAATATTCAAAACGCTCATTCGACTTTTTCTTTCAAATCCCTCCTCTCTGATTCCTAGGTTCTATTTGATTCCCAATTCAATTGATCAGCAAAGAACCTAAGAGAGCTCTAAACTAATTTTGTCTAAACCAAAAACTATTTTGTCGATTTATTTATTTTCGTCTTCACATAATTATTTTTTTCTTATATCTTCTCTCAATTATTGTATTTATAGATTATTCTTGTATGTAGGAATGCAGATTGTATTTCTGTTTTTTATTTATTTATTTATTCATTCGACCCTACCGTACCTCTAGGGTAATACGGGTTTTTGCAATAGTGATATGATATGCATAACAGGATCGAGCACTGCATCACGGATGATCTCAGTGATCCTGGACACCCTATAATCCAGGTCATCTGTCTGGCCAGTCTCCGCCGCATCCCATTCATCGTCGACCACTTTTTCCTCCAGCGATGATCTAAAGGCGTTCCAATTTCCTCTTCGAGTTGCGTAACTCTTTTCGACGCTGCGGGAACTTTCTATAATTTGCGATAGCATAAAGGCTATCGCATGGTGGTCGTAACTCGTCTCAGATCGGAGGGTCCAATCGATAATACGTTCAGCTAGCACGGGGGAAGCCAACGTCACGTCGATCCAACTCTCACCCCTCGCACTAGAGAATGTGGGTATGGTTGATGGATCATTCATTACAACTAGCTGGCTCCTTGCGATAAATTCGCCGAGCTGAACGCCCCTTCTATTAGTTCGATTGGATCCCCAGACCGTGTTCCAGGAGTTTGTATCCGAGCAGATGATTACGTTTTCTGTTACGAGCCGTGATCATTTCCATGGCTTAGATGTCATCATCAATGTTATTTCCATCCGCAAGGTAGGATGAAACTAGGACCAAATTTACATTACCCCATTTGATGCAACATGCTACACAATCTGCCCTGGAATACTGCTCTAGATAAATCACGCCGAGGTTAGGGTTATTAACTACTATTGCAGCCCTGGGCCTCCTCTCTCCACTGCCCACGGCTAAAACTCTCGACGTGAGACCAAACCCCGTGACCTTGTTCCCGTGGCAGGTAGGCTCATGAAGTGTCTTGATATCATAGCGTTGCGAGAGTGCACGTAACTCTTCCGCAACGATACGCCGGCGGCCCATGTTGAGCTGTAATATGGATATTCTATTCATAGGAAGTTCTTTTTGCCATATTCTTTGACCAGGTAAGGTGCACAGGACATTCCCGGCAACCGGACTTGTGTTTTGTTTGACTATGGTGAGCTTTTGCCCGCTCACAGTTTATACAAGTCGGTTCAATCTGTACACTTTTTTTCGGGCACTCCTTTAGGACAAGCCCACTAGCAGCACACCAGATGCAGACTACTGCTTGAGATGTACATGTGGCCTTAGAGTGCCCGTAGTCCTGGCATCTTGTACAACGATGGGCATCAAGGTTGTCGTGAAAGGTCATTGACCACCATCCTCCATTTAAGCTACACAACTCTAATAATCCATATCGAATGGTTAGGTGGACTTCGATCACCCAGTTCTTAGTAATACCATTCCTGGCTGAAGAGGAGAACATTGGTCGTAGTCCTTCATTTATCAGTGGAGGGGGTATTGATTTTTCAATCAGTTTTGTTCTTAAGAGCATAACTAATTCCTCCCCTGTCCATGAATTGGGTACGCCCTTTACCTCCATTCTTGGTTTCCTCTTGAGGGCAAGCTGTGCCTCTAAACCTTTGTCTTGCAACCCTTTCCACTGGATGATTTTTGTTGCATGGGAGCTATCTTCTATTCGAACAAGTACCTTTCCTCCTTTGGTAGCCCGAACAATGGAAGCATTAACCCCAATTTCTGCCGGAGATGGTAGCCCATTAATGATTTCTACGGGGCTCTTGCCTTTCCCACTTATGGTGAGGAATGTAGGTTTAGGGTTACTTATTCTACCGGTTTTAATGGTAGGGACTTTACAATGTCAACCATTGTCTTCTTTTTGTTACTGTGCTGGGGTATGTTAGGAGTGACATGACCCATTGGCTCAGTTAGATTATTCAAATCATTCGATGCCTTGCTAGCAGCTTTAGCTTTCTGTTTATACTGGAAGTTGAAACATTTGATAATCACAATACTTTTCCTTACTAAATATGTCATATATAGGTAAGTGAAAGTAAACAAAATACACAAAAGGTTCCAAAATTTTTAATTCACTCAATAAAATATGCTTGTTTGCAATATGATTTTAAGTTAAATGTAAGATTATAACGTAGATAAGCACAGAGGGACTATTTACTCTAAATTGTTATTCACCCCTTAAGATGAATTCACATTTAGCGTTTATCACTAGTTTCATGAATACTCCTATATATTTCATTAAAAGTTATGAGCCCCATTAATCAATATATATTATAAAGCAAAGTGTACAATGTGCGTGCCGATAAGGCTCGAAAACAACTCCACGTAGGATTAGCAAGTTATGTCGTCGTTTAGCCATATACCTCCTAACGGATAAGAAGGTTTCCATTTTTCTCTTAAGGGTGTAAAATTTAAGAGAAAAGGACTGGAATTTTAAGCCTCTCGCACCATTTAACTAGCCTCTCTGAGATTGAGATACGAGTTTATGAATGAAAAATTTAGTTCGAGCTCCAGACTACCAGGAAGCGCTAGGGTGTGTTTCACTCAATATTTATTGTTCATTCATCCAGTTCAGTTTGTAAAGGTTATATATTTGTACAGCTGGTCTTTTTAAATTACTAAAAAATTAAGCGAAAATAATTAGTTTCTCCTTTGCTTTCAAAATAAAATAATGATTTTACATCTCTGCAATCTATTAGAAAACCAACTGGATTCCTTAAAAAATTAGTTTTCTCATAAGGAGGCTAACATATGATCAGCACATTACATTTTACATTTAATCTATATATCATAGATACTTAAGTAAATTTAATGCAATATGAGTGAACATTTCTTAGTAGTACAGTGAGCGAATAAAATCAGACATAAAAAAAGAGATGACTTGACTGAATATAAATCGAAAATAAAAAATTTGAAGTGTTCTTATTGTAGTTATGAAAAAGAAGTTGGTTTGATTACTATGTATGATGAGCATTCCAGTTGACAAAACGACTAACTCCAATAACAGCATTTTTTCAATAAGATTTTATCATCCCTCATAGTTCAGGATAAAAAGAAATATGATGAAAAAATTGTGCCTTCATGAAAGTTTGGTTTCCACTTTGTAAGATTCGAGATCTGCAGAAACCTAATTAAAAAATTACGGGGGGATATCCTAAGGCAGTGGCGGATTCAGAAATTTCCTGAGGGGGGGCGTACTTTTTTTTTTACATTTCATGAGTACTGAAGGCTCTAATTTAAAATACATATTAGTTCACCATGACGTTGTTAAATACTGTAAATGTTTAAATACAATTCATTTTCAATTAATGGACTTGAAAAATGACTAAATATAACTCATTTTATATAGAAATAGTAATACTTTAAGAGTTTCCTCACCTCTAAGGGGGGGCACCCCTCCCCTGGATCCGCTATTGTCCTAAGGGAGGTTGAAATGGAAGAAAGTTCTTAAAAAAATGTTTCTATGAATCTTTGGTAGTTTCTATACTTTTGGATCTAATAAATAGGACCATCATAGTAGTCGGGGCTTAAGTTTTACTCGAAATATAATTTTTTTATCTGAGGTACCAGATTTTTCAACTATAATCTAATAACTTATGATCTGCTGACTGCTTGGAATGGGCTTATTAGATTCAGAATCACAGAAACCATCAAAAACGATGTATAAGTCGACAAAGTTGCAGCAAAATTAATTGTTCATTTACCATTTTCAACCCCCTGTAAATTATACACGGTTCCTTATTTGGGCGGACTCTGCAGATCTCAAGTCTGCAGAATATTGATACCAAGTTAAAATCGAATTTTCAAGGAGGTGCTGATTTTGTTCTCTATTTCCTTTAATTTTAAAGTATTAAAACTATGTACTACACAACTACCGGAGCGAATCCGGGCACCCTAGCTAGTTTCATATAAAATATAACTAGAACCTGTACATGGTAAAAAAGTAATGTTTCTTAACAATATTTTGGTAAGGTGATATGAATGCCTGCTTAATCCTGCTTTTAAACCTGAAACCAGGAGAAGTCCAGTCACCTACTTTATAAACTTTGAATAATATTATAATTTTTTTATTATTTTAGGTTGCTTTCTTTAGAGCGTTATGGTCATTCTGCTTTTTAACTGCTATATTTTCGTTTGAACTACTTCTTTGCAAAAAATTAAGTGGTGAAACATCATTGGAATATTCTGAAGTTCTCTCTCCTATCTTCATACTCCTTCAACTCATGGCTGTAAGGGCTTGTCAACTTCACTGATGTAATTATTGACAAAACCATGTCTAAGCCAAAAACCATGTAACAATGGATTGAGAAAAGACTTAACTAAAATTTTGTATGACATTATTGTTCCATGAATTATGTAATTAGTCAATACACTTACTATCTGTTACAAAATATTCAAATTATTGGTTGTAATAAAGTTATGTGATCATTGTTTTATACAATATATTTTTAAAATATTAATATTGCTTTTATAATCATTAATACTACCTGTATTCCTTGAATACTAACTAAATAAAATTATCTTGAGAAAAATATTCCATCCTTGGTGTAAGCATTAGGATAATAGGTTGCACATTAGAATTTTTTTTATGATAAAAGGTTGTCTCTAGGTTTAGATTCCTTTTCTGAATATTAAGAGTGATAGATATCAACAAATGAGTACGAAAAAGGAAGGAAATTTAATGGAGAAGTAACAAATTTCATTTTAGGAACTAATCATTTCTTTTCCAATGCTTAATCTCACTAGTCATATAAGCAACTACTCCTGTAACTTTATATAAATATATTCCCTCTCACATTACTGAAATCACTGCAAATTTACCTAAAACAAAATCTTTTAAAATAAAAAAATCCAAGTTTTTTCTTAACCCTTAATAGGGCCAAGCCAGAAATCCTAGAAAAAAATTTTTTTTGCTTATAATTTTTAATTTCATTATCATTATAAAGTAATATCTCTAAAAGACTCAGGGACGAGAGAAACAAGAATTTTCATAAAATTGTTTAAGTAAAAAATTTACCAAAAATAATTTATTGCGATTGTAGATTTATCTTTTGTTATTTTTAGGATAGGCTGATAGCGAATCAAATTCTGCACATTAAAGAATTTTTTCCAAAAATATTGGACAAAGTTAAAATTAGTGGCGTCACACAGTGGAAAAAGGACAGATAGATCTAGTGCGGTGCACAGTGGTCCCGACCTGCCCATCATGATGCAAAAAATACTTACAGTTGACGGATCTTTTTCAAACTTTGTATTATTTTTAATCCACTATTGTAGAGTTGTTATATATCGGTTTCATGAAAATAGTAAGGGTGGGTGTGGGGGTAAGAGGAGGGGTGGGAGAATTTCTTATTAATATTATAACTTTTAGAGGACAAAACTTGTTCAAACTTTGTATTGTGTTTCTTAGTGGATTGTAGAGTTGTTTTATATCGGTTACATGAAAATAGGTAAGGGTGGGGGTCGGGGTAATAGGGAGGGGTGGGAGAATTTGTGTTTATTAGTGGATTGTACAGTTGTTTTATAAAGGTTCATACTTCATTTTATATTAACTTATCAAGTAAAATATTTAATTAATAACAAAAAGAACTCTTTTAATGCTCTTCAGAATTACTCATACCAAGTAATCATTTAATAAGTCATCACTTGAGCAAGAGCATTTGTATTAGATACATTATTTTTTTTTTATAATTTAATAAATAAGACAAAAACATATGTGCACATTTACATAAGAATATAATAAGAATGTTCACAGGGAATAATTTGAAGTCTATACAACAGTGGAATAAAAAGAACACGTTTTAAAATGCACAAATTGATTTTCAATTATATAAGTTTAGAATCTTAATGTTATAGATAAAAATTAAACACAGAACATTTCATTTCCTTGTAATTAGTGATTTATTAACAAACTCAACAGAAATTAGGACCACAAATATCAAATTAGGGTAGCGCACCCTTCGAGCCGGCCTGCCGTTACTCATCCTTTATCTCTAAAAACTCCCCTTTTCCTTATATTGAGGTTTCGTGATGGACGAGAAACTTATACAAATTGAAACTCAGATAGTTTCTGTAACCTGTAGGGGCACAAAAATCGCAGACAAAATTATTCAGGCATTCCCCAATATGAAGAATAGGTGACCAAAATTGTTTACTTTAAAAAATAGTTCATTCGCTTAAATCAATGGATACAGAAATCATTTGGATGGCTGTATATTGTATATGGAATGCACATTCAAGGTGACATAAATAAAAATTGATAGAAATTAACTAGCGAATGATACACACCATTGGTTACCGGGCTGCAAAAAGGGCGCGGATGGAGATGCCAGAAACATACAACTTTGAAATGTTGTACATTCCACAAAGTTTATTCTATTTTTGTTTCAACTATATTTTTAAGGCCCAGCATCCATACACCATAATGCGTGAATCGGGACCACTTCGGTGTTAGAGAGAGACAGAACTCACTAGGCAAAAAAATTTAGCAATCTAGAACTCAGACAAGTTAGGCGCACAATAGACCCAGGAGGTTGCAGTGCACATGGCCACACTAAAAAAAAAAAAAAAAAAAAAAAAAAAAAAAAAAAAAAAAAAAAAATACAGCCACCTCGACATGGAATGGACTATAGCTACTTATCAGTCGCGAAATTGCTTAGCTTGCGCCTTCTGTCCCGAAACTTAAAAATTAGGATTTACAACACTATTTTCTTCCAACGGTCCTTTATGGATGCGAAACGAGGCAGCTGACATTAAGGGATGAGAAACGGCTTAGGGTTTTTAAAAATAAAGTACTGCTTACGCAACGCTGAACTTAGTAAACTGTACCTGGTAAATATAATTGATGTGATAGCAGTGAGACGAATAAAATGGGCATGGGTGGGTACAATTGTAGGGTTCGAATTCCGAAAGGTTCTGTGCCGACTTGGAAACGTCCAAGGGGCAGGCCGAGAAGGAGGTGGGAGGATTGCGTTAAGGCAGATCTTTCGAAGTTTAATCTGGATGGCGGTCGGTGGATAGAGGTGTGCAGGGAGCAAGTTGTGGTGTCGGCATCGAACCTTCGGGTTCGTTAGGCCTTTAATATTATTATTATTATTAATAAATGATTATTTTTTATAATTATAATAAAAATGATTGGATAAATTTATCTAAAAGAATTTTTTTAAATAAATAAAATTTTCTTGCTTCTAAAAAATATTAACAATTTAAACAATATGAAACAAAATTGTTTGACCAATTAGAGATAGCTCACAGATTATATTTGAGAAATTCAATGATAATGATGTATACATTATTGTTTGAAACATTTTATATAGAATTTCAAATATAAAATTAGAATATTTCAATGGATTCAACTAAATTAAAATTGTAACACACAAAACAAAAACCACTCTGTTCGATATCTTCTGCAAACATCAGTATCAGTCTTATTAATAGTATCAAGATTTAGTTAGATGATTATCAGTTTACTAAAACAATATCAGTAGAAAGCTAGAGGAAAGTTATTGGCTCAAAAACTATTCCCAAAATATAGACAGGTTCAACAGAATAAAATATCAGTCTAGAAATTACAAAGAATTAATTTTATTAAATACAAAAAGAGAGGTATTTCATTTATCATTTATAATAATTAGAGTATTCAGATGTATTTTTAAAGTAACACAATTGAAGCGTGGAAATGCATAAGGTTCTAAGTGCCAAAAACATAAAACAAAGTTTTTTTTTGCAAAATTGTTTTGTATGCCAAAGCCATTCTTCAGAAATTGGGTACAAGTAATGTTTTGTTGTTAGAGAAGAGTTCATTGAACATATGAAAGATAGCATGGGTGTAAGCACTGAACGTAGTTCACCCTAGAGGGTATAAGTCACATCATTTCTGTAAAAATTTCCTAAGGATCTAATACCCTTATGCATTTCCATGCTTCAATTATTAACATCACACATCACGCCTGGAATGTTGTAGCAGTTATTGATGTTTTTTTTTTTTTTAAAGTAAAAACTCTAAAATCTTAGCTAATTGATGATATGTTTTAATTTATTAACAATGCTACATAATACATTAAGGTTCAAGGGAACTATTCTCATCATCAGAGTGTTAAAAAATATATCTGGGAAGATGGGAAGACATGAAATAGTAGTTTTAGTCTGACATTTTTTTATTAAACTACCCTGCGTTCTTACCCAAACATCAGGAGAGTATCACAAAAACTCATCTTTTTCAAAAGTTTCTGTGAAACCCCTCAGGTTTCACCTAGCCCTGACGATGACCCACATGCTCGGGTCGAACTGTAGGCTAGCTAAATAAGCAAACATTTTTGGCAGAAACTCCTGAATATTTATCTGCCAAAAAGATAAAATTTTCTAAAAAAAAAATCATATAAAAATAAATAAAAAATGAATGAAATAAGTACACTCTGTAGATGGTAATAGGGCCTCTAAAATGTTAATGTGTTATAGCTAACAGACATTAATGTGTAAGTAGTCCAGTTATAAACATCACCAAGTCCATTTACAAAAAAAAAAAAAAAATTATTTAGCTTTTTTTTTTTTTGTTTTATCTTTTGTACAGTAAGAAAAAGCTCTTCCGTAGGAAAGGAAAAGGATCAAACATATTTTTTTTCTGTGACTCCGGTAGAACAAATTGCAGGCTCTCAAAGCGGTAAGTTTAAAAGACGGCCAGGTCCAGTGGACAAACCACCCAACAGTATTCAGATCATATGAGCATGATATGCTCATTAAATCTTTCTATTGTTTATTGCAGTGACACAGGAAGATAGGAACTCAAAATTAATATATAAATGGCAACAGCACTTCATGAGTCGATGTCACTTTAAAAATTTACAACAAATTTAATATTACTTTAATATTTGTATTCAAATCAAAAAGAAAAAGAGAGAAGAATTATTTTTTCTATGGTAGAACAGTTTTTGCATCAACCTCAAAAACTTTGTAAAATGGAAAAGGAATGTTTGTAACTAGTCTGTTCATTACATGGTAGAATACACCACGTATTATAATGAAACACTTCTGAATAAATTAAGAATATGAAAGATATAATAGGTTTTCAGTAATAAATAATTCAAAGACTATCAATCAAGCAATATACAGTAATAGTTTATTTCAGGTCTTGCCGAAGGGCAGAAAAATTTTGCCTTGATAAACTTTTTTATTAATTTATTTATTGAAGTCGAACATACTGAATTAAAATTTACATTAGATTACTTTACTTGATACACCTTCTTATAGCTATAGATTGCCGAAATTCGTCAATTAACTAATTAATTATCAAGGTAGATGATTTTACATTTTTATTTTGCATTATATCATGATTTACTAAAGTGATCATAATTACTGGGATGTATCCCCCCATAATACAATCAAAGTTTATTAGGATACAAAGGAATAATTCTTTATTAAAGTATTAAAACTGATAATTACTAAACTTTATGATTAAGAAAATAAATATTTTTTTTTTTACATCTATAACATTACTAAAGCCTCTATAACATTACTAAAATCATCTAAAATGTAACTAAACATTAATAACAACTATAAAATCAATCCAGTCCTAATTAATTGCCTTCTTATTTTAAAATTAACATCTTTGTTTTTTAATTACAATTTGATAAACGTACTAACTGAACAGTTCAGTTTTGATTAGAAAGGAATGTGGAGACAAACATTTAGCTCTGCAGAGTAATTTATTTATGTTAATTGTTTAGCTTAATTAATTAACTAAGAATAAAAAAGAATTGATCCAGGGTAGCGGTAAAATAATCTAAAAATATTAATAAATTGGTTTATTAATAAGTTGTTGAATATATGGTTAACTATTAGTTATCCTACATTAAGAATATCTGAAATCCTGCTTTGTGCGCTATTATTAACAAAACTTAGTTATTCAGCTGTTCTATTTACTTTAGAAAGGTATAACATGAAATCAAGTATAAAGCTCAGTAGTTTCAGATATTAACCCTTTAACCAGGCGGGATGTATATAGATGTCCAGAAATATTTGTTGTTTTCATTATTATTTATATATGTATATATAATTATATATATGTGTATATATATATATAAATATATATATAAACATAGATACATGTATCTATGACTAATACCTCTGTTGTACGAAAATATAAGACCCACCAGTTCCAGGGTACAACATATATTTCAAGGACGCATTTATACTTCCCGCCCGGTTAAAGGGTTAAGGACCTTTATTATAAATAGTTCTTGCAAGTTCTTTACTAAGATATCAAAATGTCATGAGTCACTTTTTTTCAATTTAACGAGATCGAGACGGGAGATTTTGCAAGCTATTAACTGGCTTTTTACATAGAACAATTATTACCCTAACTTATAAATTAACATAAAAAAAAGTCTAATGACAATTTGCTACTTTCTAAACAATTAAAAATAAGGAATGAGACTGTAGATTGTAGAGAAACTTGATAATTTTAAAATTAAAAGTGACACATGGATGGTCTAGAATTTAAACCTTTTATTCATATTTACAGCCTACTATTCATGATTGTCTTCTTTTTTTTTTTTTTTTTTTTTTTTCTTTATTTGATATATAACACGAATCCAAAAACAGTTGCATAATTATAAAATTTTCCTAAGTTCAATTTAGTCAGATTTAGTTAAAAGAAGTACGCAAGTTCTGTGGGATAAGAGGTTATTTATCAAATAAAGCAAAAAACTTATTGAAAGTTTTTTTTTTTTTTTCGAGGATTTCATTCTAAGCCATCAATGTGTTATTTTGCAATCTGATCACAGACATGTATAACAAATAAAGAAAACTTGTTCCTATTCAAGCATCATCAAGATGTATAGACTTTAATAAAGCTAGACACCATAATTTATAATAAGTCATTGTTGTTTTGTTATGTTTCCTTGCAATGATTATTTGTTTTATTGTCATAATTAAGATTTATCTATAAATTTTTATCTTGTTTCTCGATTTGTTCAACTGATTAATTGACTTGATCTACTAACTACTTAACTTGATCTTGATCTGTTCAATTTTTAACTCTCTTGTTTAGTCTTTTTCAAATGTAAAACGCCAAAATATTTGACAAATGACCCAATTTTATTTTTATCTTTGGAACCACTGAGGTATAAATTTTATTTTTATTCCAACATATAGTTTCCATCAAGTTGACAAATGTTTTTAGTTCCAGTTTTAACTCTTCTTTCATTACCATTATTTAATGAGTACAAAAAAAAAACTGTTTTTTGATATGCTTCTTTATTACAAACCAAACTATATTATGTTGTATAAGTACAGTGCTTCATTGTCTATTGATTTGTTTAAATAAATGTTAAAAAATTATTTTTTTCACCTTAAAAGTTTCATTTTTTTAATAAAGCTTTTCTTTAACCAAAATAGAATTATTATGTAAATATTGCTTATTTTAAAAATAATTTTATTTTGGTTTGGTCCCTGATTTTGATGGCGACTATGACTCTAAAATTTGATTATCCAAATAGATGATTATTGATATTTAATTGTCTATACAAAAGGGGTTTAAACAACTTTATGTGCCCACACAAACAAATTTCTAATATTATTTTGGAATCAAATTTTCTAAAAACAGAAATTCAAGCTTCATTAAAATGAAAACTATTTGAATCTTGTATTAGAATAAAATTACTTATGCCAACAAAATGTATCCAAATATTATCCTTCAGAATTTTTTTTTTTTACAGTAGCAAAAGTAAATTTTTCTTATCCTGCAAGGTTACTTTTACAATTATTTATTTATTTTTTAACAACATAACTTTTATTTGCAAAATATTTCCAAATTTGTGTGCAAAATATTTGGTTAAAGGGAAACTAATAAATTGAATAAGAGTCACTATCAAAAGTGAACTGCATAAACCAATGTTAAATAATTAGTTGAATTATTCAAAATTAAATTTAATAAAAAGGCCTTGCCGAACAGATTCTTAAAAGCTCTCACAATGGTCATTGATTTTTTTTCATGCTTAAGATTTAGATTCTAATTCACAATCACATCAAATGACTAATTGATAATGTCCGACCGAAATCAAATTTTTAGCTGAAACCAAAACCGAATTTTGGCCACAGACCTGGTTTTGGTCAAACTTATTTTGGTGAATATATAAAATATATTCAAGCGGGTAACATGTCTGGCTTAGCATTAAGATAAATGCAAGCTTAAAGAATGACAATAATTTAACTCAATTAATCATATTATAGGTGGGTGTGATATAGAAGAGTGGTAAGACAGGTGTACTAGTAAGGTTATAAGATTGAATCCCGGCCCATTTTTCCCAGCTGCTGGTTCCTGCGGGAAGTTAGACAATACCTTCTTAGCTAGTAGGGGCCTAAAAAATTTAATATACTTGCAATAACAGATTGTAATAATATTAACCGATAATAAAATGGCGTAGGGGGGTGGCGGCCCCATCGTCCAGTCCTTGGACTGCAGAAAGCCACTGGCACACCAAGTTGGTGGAACAACTACTCTGACGCCCACACAGTACTCAATATACAGCAGACAACAAAAATTTTACATCTACAGACAAAGGTCACCAACAGTACACACCCAACGGTCACCTCCCCTACGTAGCCGCCTCGAAAGGGGTGCAGGTCTGTAGGCACCAAGATAGCAGCCCCACCAGTCGACTAGGGCTCAGAGTGACGGTTGATAGCCCCGCGGCCCGAAAATAAAATATCAGGAAACCACATGCAGAAGCCTCGGACATGGATTGTAATTCACGGAAAAAACATGGCAAACGTCACAGGTTCAACATTGGATACTGGAACACACTTTCATTATACAGACCCTGTGCACTCAATGTACTCCTGAATGAAATAGAACAATATAAACTGGACATAGAGATTTGATGGATCGGTAAGGGCACATTGGAGAAAAGAAACCACACAGTCTATTATAATTGCGACAATCGGCTGCATACCTTTGGAACAGGCTTTCTTGTCAGATCATTCAGAAAACTAGTAATCGGATTTAAAGCAGTATCTCAAGAACGGCCTTACAGAAGATTCTTGGAAGATTCTACAATTTCTCTATCCTGAGTGTACACACTCCAACTGAAGAAACAAATGAAGATGAAAAGGACAAGTTTTATGATCTGCTTGAGACTGCTCTGGATTCTCTTCCTCGCCATGACATGAAGATCATTGCTGGCGACTTAAATCCTAAAGTTGGACGGGAAGATATTCACATCCCTACCATTGACAACATCATATGTCGACAGTTTACACGATTAAGGCAATGATAATGGCCGGCGACTTATTAGCTTTGCTGCATTAAAAAATCTCAAAATTGCAAGCACACTATTCCCGCATAAAAATATACTCAAGGGCACCCGGACATCACCGGATGGACTCACAATCAAATTGTTCATATACTAATGAGTGGTAGACACATTAGCACAATCACTGACGTAAGAGTATTCAGAGGAGCCACTTTTGATTCCGACCACCACTTGAGTATTGTTCACAAAGCAGCGAAGATTGCTACAAATCCACCGATGTCATGGCACAATAGAGTTAAATTCAATATAGCTAGGCTTAAGGATCCCAAGATCCAGGAGTAATAAGAAACAACCATGGATTCACGGTTGAAATCCATTCCAACCATGGAAGACAATGGAAAAAAAAAAAAAAAAAAAGAGAGGAGATCTGGAACAGCTGCTGGAAGACTATGAAACAAACTGCCGAAGTCATTCTAGGAACAGCAGAAAGGGAGGCCAAGAATCCATGGTTCGACGAAGAATATCAGACTGTCACAGATGCTAAAATGCGGCCTACAAGCTAATGATTAACAGGCATACGCGAGGAGCGGTGGAGGAGTACAGAAGAAAAAGAAGAGTGGAAAAACACTTGCATCAAAGGAAAAAACAGAGAACTACACAAGAGCCAGAAGATCAAAGAACTCTCGGAGACACGAGGAAATTCTACCGCAAATTTAATAGAAGCAAAAAACCATTCAAACAAATCCCCTCGATATGTATGAATGAGAAAGGAGCTCTATTATCTGATGATCAAGCCTGCCTAGCAGATTGGAAAAGGTTTTTCGAGAACCTTCTGAATGGTCAAAGCTTGGAGAGACAGGAAGAACCACAACTCCTTGGCACTGAAGTAGATGACATTGAGCCACCACCAGATGAGGAAGAGATGGATGCCTTCAGCAACAAAAAAACAATAAGGCACCAGGAACCGATGGCCTCCCCACAGAATTGTTCAAGCTTGGTGGAAACAAACTAACAAAGCTCCTTCACAACTTGCTTATAAGCACCTGGAATGAGGAGATTATGCCAAGCGACTGGAAGAGAACTCTCATATGTCCAATATATAAAAAGTGCGACCTATTGAAGTGCTCCAATTATCGTGGTATTACTCTACTACCTTGTGCCTACAAAATTTTATGAAACATTTTGTTTCATAGGTTACTACCATTTGCGGTACGAGAGCCGGGTGCCTACCAGTGTGGATTTAGACATAGGAAGTCGACAAAAGATCAGATCTTCTGCCAGAGGACCATTTTGGAAAGAGGACGTGGATACCAGATGACGGCGCATCACTGTTTTGTCGATTTTAATTCTGTCTACGACAAGAATTTATCGGATAGGAAGAATTTATATCGAAAAGAGGAGTACGGCAGGGTGATGCATTGGTGTGCCTCCTTTTCCTTCTAGCTCTGGAAAGAGCTGTCCGAGATACAAACATTCAAATGTCTGGCACAATATTTAATAGGACAGTAGAGCTGCTCGCTTTCGCAGATGAAATTGATATCATTGGATGGTCTTGGCAGTTGGTTGTTGAGTCTTTTCTGGACCTCGAGGCTGCAGCAAAGAAACTGGGTTAGGTTGTCAGTGAAGATAAAACCAAATATATGGTGATCCAAGAAACATCAATACAGAACGGCGTCAAGATAGATTTTGGACCCTACAAGTTTGAACAGGTCTCGGAATTCATGTATCTTGGTTCACAGATAACCATTGATAATCAGATGGATGTAGAAATTCGCAAGAGAATTCTGGCTGCCAACCATTGCTGCTACGGGTTAAGACAGCACCTGAGAAGCTACTTAGTGTCCCAGTGCAGTAAAATCATATTGCATACGACCTATTCTAACCTATGGATCTGAGACATGGACAACAACAAGGGCTTTGGAGTGGGATCTTTTGATATTTGAGCGAAAGATTCTAAGAAGAATTTTTGGCCCAGCGTTTGTTACTGGAGAACGGCACCACAGGAAAAATCAAGAGGCCTATGAGAGGTTTAAAGAGCCAGATGTTTGAAAGTTTGTAAAAGCAAGCCTTCTCAGATGGGCTGGCCATGTAGCCAGGATGATGGATGAGATGGTACTAAAAAAAACTCCTGATTGAGACCGATCATGGAGAGCGACATGCGAGAAGACCCAAGCTGCGATGGAGGGATTGTGTGGAGAGGGACGCCAAGGACCTTGGAGTGAGAGGTTGGATGGTAGCATCACAAATCAGGGGTGCATGGTGATTGCTGCTGGTTGAGGCCATGACTAAAATAAGTATACAGGAAAAAAATCTTGAAATGGCCCAAATGATCAAGGCACGCTACTGAATAGTCGAGTTTTAGAATTTTTCTATGCTAAATTGTGAACAGCAGGGATCGATATAGATGGCTTATACCATCTAAAAGTTCATTGATGTTTTAATTTTTCAGAAATAAGAAATATATGTTGATTCAAGAAGTTGACAAGTAATGACCCTAGATAACAGAGATGATACTGTGGTGAATCTGGTCTAGTTTAAAAATGTATAGAATAGTATTTTGTCAAAAACGTGCTCCATCATGGCCAAAATGGAAACAAGGGAAATTTTAGAAGTTTTAAGGATGTTTAAAAGTGATCCCATGGAAGGGGGGGGGGGGGGTACCGTCGATGTCGAAAATTTGTCTTTTGCATCTAAATCACATCCCATACAAGAAAAAATAAAAATGAATCCCACTACCACTACTTTATGTAACTTGAGCACCCATTTCATGGCAAGGTTGCTGGACTAAATTTTTTTTCTTTTTTCCATTAATTTGAATCTATGGACGTGTCGGGTTTCTCCAACCTCTAATTCAAATGTAAGTATTTAGAAAATTTATTCTTTTTTAGTGCTTCTCTTATTTTTTTTTAGAAATTAAATTGCAAATTAAAAGTAGAAAAATAAAAGTTAAAAAAGGTTCCATATTCTCAAAGTAAAGAATTATGCATGAAAAGATGTAAATTAGGTGGCACATCCCAGTTTATCACTACCACTTTTTTATCATGACCCTAACTTGATATTTTTGATCAATTAAAGATACAATTATAGAAATCTAAGTGATATCTAAAGCCAATTCAAGGATAGTTAACTAAAATAGTTGACACTACACATGACTAAATTTAAGGAGCAAAAGGCAAAGAACAAGATCGGTCCAGCTTACAAACTGGAGTCCTGTAGTCCGGTTCCTTTGTCGGAAACATCAGACACGTATGCAAGTTGTTTTAGTTTGGCCAAGGATTCGGCCAATTTCTGGACGAAACAAACTGCGGCCGAAACTAGGTTTTTGGTCGAAACTGGTTGAAAGCGAAACAGAAGCAGAAATTTCGGTCGGTCACTAATAACAGATATTCTAGAGATTTTTTCAAAACTTCAGAATAACTTTTTTTTAATTTATAAATTAAAAGAGATCCAATTGGATATACTAACTCAAAATTACTTAATTAAATGTCTAAAATGAAAACATTTAAAATACATAGATAACTATTAACAAGTTTTATTGAAACATATTAAAATACAAAATAATATAAAGAAGAAGAAAAATATTACAAATTAGGATGGTAAATTACCCTTTAAAAAGAAGCTATATAATTTTTTATAAGTCTCTTTTTATGAGCAGAAGATAAACTTACTAATTTACAAAGTAAAGTACAGGTTTGTGGTACGGTTCACAGTCTTCTTAATATCAACATTATAACCTAAATAAAAAGTAAAAACAATCATGTGAGTATTTAGAATAAAAATAAATTCATTGATTGTCATAAATAAAAAAACTTCATTAACATTAACTAGAGCCAAAAAATAAATAATTTAGTTATACAATATAGTAATAGCAAAATGTTGGATATGAATTGAATCAATGTGGATCGATATGTTTAAGTTGAACCAACTGCAGAAGAATTGTTATATTTATTTTTTCATCACTAAAAAAATGATCATATTTATTAGAAAACTGAAATCCAACTGAATCAAATAAATTTTTTTTTCTGTAACTTAATGGAATGGTCTACAAGCTGGAAAGGTAAGAATTTTAATTATCACGTGGTTATATGGTTGGAAGGACGCAGACGGAATATTCCATTAACAAATATACATAAAGAAGCCATAAATGTGTTATTAAGTTTATTATAATAGTGATATTACACACTTCTGCTGTTTAAAATGAATAAAATAACACTGTGGGAATTTTCAACTTCAGAAGCAGCTGTGAAATACTTCCAGAAGTTCAGAATGATTCCAAAGATGAATTTATATGAAAAAAAGTCAGGAAATGAAGTTTAACAAGAAGTAAAAGAGATGTTGCAGAAAAAAAAAATTGTATATGAAAAGGAACATTGGCTCTAAAATTTATTTATGGCTGGGCCCATAACTTAACCCCCATTGAATGAGCTAAACAGCAGTTAAAATAATCATCATCACAATATACTACCTTAATAAGAAACCCAGCCTAGAGCCGGCCTTATCAGTGTAACCGCATCAATTTATAAACAACATGGCCTATAACACTTTTTTACGATCGATTCTACGTTACTACGTAGAATAAATAATAAGAAACCCAGCCTAGAGCCGGCCTTATCAGTGTATGCCGCATCAATTTATAAACAACATGGCCTATAACACTTTTTTACGATCGATTCTACGTAACTACCCGATAATGTGTGTTATAATCTCTACTACCAACAGCTCACCTTTGGTTTAGTCAGCTTTGTCTCTTACTAATGGAAATCTTACAATACGAAGGGAGTTGCCATAATCACAGGCTACAGATGATCGCAACCTAACTATGGACGTTACTGATACATAACAGTCATTATGCCCAAGCCTAACTAATCTCACTGGTTCACTGGTTCTCACATCTCTCACCACAAGGGAGCCCTGGAAAAAATAAAAAAAATAAAATAATACTGGGTACAGTAAATATGTTCCTGAAGTTGTAATGTGATTTATTTGTTTTCAGAACTTCAAAATGATAGAAAGTATTGAATAAAACTAAATTTATATGTATAATATATATATGTATATATATATATATATACATATATATATATTATTTTTATTTTTTATATGTTTATTTTTTTTAAGTAAACAATTTTATTTGTACCTGATAAATATGGGCTAAAATAAGGTACATAAAGAATGGGTAGGCACGATGGAGACAGCACCCAGTGGTGCATTCTCCAGGCATTCGAAAGATTTACATTTTCAGACTAGGAGGTCCCTTATCCAACACCTCTTCAGCCTTATCAGGTACTATCAGGAATATCACTTCTTGCCATATCTTGTACAAATTTGTTGGTGTGTCCATTTAGTTTTTCATAAAACCATTTGTAATTCATACATAATTTGTCAGCGTTAAATGCTTAAGTCATTATGAAGGGTCTCATTTACAACATATGCTGGCGAGGTCATAATTAATCTTAAATACTGGGATTGAAATGTATTTTTATTTTTTGAATATGTATCTTTTTGCAGGTGAGTAAATTTGGCTAGCTTAGACCCATATTGGTTTTAGTAAATAGGTTTATAGGTTAAGTTTTTGTCAGAGTGGTAATTTAGAACGCCTGTCTATAATGGTGTAAAATAATACTGACACATAATAGTGTCAGTTTGAAGGTTAGTGTTTTACAATTCATCATGTCGATTGGGCCCTATGGCATCCTTTTGTCAAGAGTAAGTCCCAAGTATGTTACTGTACTTGCTTGTGGTATTGGGTGATTGTCTATGAAGGCTGGAGGGCATGTTTTGTGTCTTAAAATAAATGTAACGTGATGTAACTTGTCTTATTAATACTTTATTTTCCATTTTCTACACCAATATTGAATGTTGTCATACTTGTGTTGTAATGTTAGGGTGCATGTATAGGATTCGT
Source organism: Aelia acuminata (assembly GCA_911387785.2). NCBI lineage: Eukaryota > Metazoa > Arthropoda > Insecta > Hemiptera > Pentatomidae > Aelia > Aelia acuminata. Next base: position 55,025,281 of record OU426979.1, read on the forward strand.
GTTTCTTGTAATAATAGCGGTATTGTAAGCATACGTTGCAGTCAGTATGTTATTGTCTGTTGGTATGTCATTTATGTCATATTTGATTACAGTATGTATTAAAGATCCATTCATTTAGAACTTACTCATGATTTCAGCAGAGTTGAGATTATAAGTAAATGGAACTAATCTATATAAATAAAGATGAAATTCTGTTTGTTTTTTGTTTGCTTGTTCTATATAGAAATTTATACCGTTTGTCCTGAATTCTCCAAATTTCGCTCAGTGGTTATTTGATACCAGGTGCGAACACCTGTCCATATTAAAATGGCATAACTTCAGCTGATATTCTTTATTGTTATGAAAAACGTAATGATCTCGCTTTACATTAGTTTTTTACATTAGAAAAATGAAATTACCCGGGTGAAACCGGGAAATAAAGATGAAATTCTGTTTGTTCTTTATAAAAATCCCTACCATTTGTCCTAAATTTTCCAAATTTCGCTCAGTGGTTCTTTGATACCAGGTGCGAACACCTTTCCATATTAAAATTGCATTTCAATTTCAAAATTTCAATTTTTTTATTATGTGTGCGTAGTGGTTGTTTAGGTGTTTTGTGTCTGTTTTGTAGTTTACAGTGTTTTCTATGTTTTTTGTTATATGGATTGCTTCTTCTATTTTTCTGTTTTTTGTATTTGGTACTATGCTTAGAATTTTGGTTTTATCGAAATCGAAGGTATGGTTATTTTTTATGGAGTGTTCGGATAATGCAGTTGCTTTTAATATATATTTTAAAAATAGAAGAAGCAATCCATATAACAAAAAACATAGAAAACACTATAAACTACAAAACAGACACAAAACACCTAAACAACCACTACGCACACATAATAAAAAAATTGAAACACATATGAAAAATAATAGAAACAAAACATCAACAAACATAGAGAGCAGGATGAGGGAGACTAATCAATGCAAGTACCAAAGTCCACACACAGCCAATAACTATAATGTGACAATGAAATCAAAGAAATGTAACAGGCCATAAAATGCAATAGACAAAAGTATTTTTATACTGTTAAAAAGAGAAGTTTGACAAATGGCTTGTATGGAAATGTAACAACTAAAGATAAGGTAATGTAATGCCAATATAAAAAAATAGTAAAAACATACATGGATGTTATATTTTAGGTGTAGTAGATTAATGTAATGTAGATAACCCCAGAAGATGAGCCACAAGCTCGAAACGTCGGGAAAAAAATAATATATAAATAAATATTAAACACGGAAGAGCTCCTTCATTAAAGAAAATCCTACATAAAAATTTAATTTTATGAATGAGATAGATAATGTTAATTTATAACTTTTTATAATAATAATTTACATTTCTTTTACTTATTAGAATTCATAATTTCTATTTATTAAAGTGCTAATTAGTGAAATCTTTTTATTTGACCTGTCTTTTGCTAACACAAATAGATTCAATGGTTTTCCCATGGGGTTTTGAATTCCCGAAGGAAATAGAAATACTCCAAAAATTTTTCTTAAAAAGGTTGTTTGCACTACCGTATAACTGCCCCGACTATGTGTTGTATTTGGAAACAGATAAAGAACCGCTTACACATTTTACATACCGGCTACATTTATGCTACATAAATAAAATTTCAACATTGCCAAATAATCGATTCCCGAAAGTAATAGCAGAATATATAATAAAAAATAATTTATTTTGGCACAATAAAAATTCGAAAATCTATCACAAATTAACAGGAAAGAACACTTTAAGTTACTAAGAGTAACTTAATAATAGTCAAATATCTGAGCTATTACTGGCGATGCAAATTGATTTTAAAAAATATATATTAAATAAATTTGCTTCAGCTAAATTTCATTTAATATATAAAGAATTAAATTTTCAACTAGGTGGCAACCGGGGCCGGGATAGCCGAGCATGTAGGAGCGCGACCCGCTGTTGCACGCTCGAGCCGAACGGCGGCGGTTCGAATCCGCCCTGGGAGGGTTGACTTTTATTTCGTGGAGGCCCCACGGAATAAATCTCGAACCTCCCACCATGGTTAGAATAGGTTGGTTACACCTCTAGAGTAACCCCCCGTATGCCACACATGGCCAGGTAGGGGTACCGAACAAAAAACTAGGTGGCAACCATTATATTAACAACCTCAGGAAACAGAAATTTATTAACACGATTGTCAGACTAAGAAGTGAACAATTAGGCTTAAATTACTCCATCGAGAGATCTGAAGAAGAACTGTTCTTTTTTATGTGTAATTTAAAAGAAATTGAAGATACCGTTCATTTCATTGGAAGGTGCTCGGTAGTAAAAGAATTCCGACTTATTTATTTGGGAAAATCATTACTTCATAGCTGTGAAGTAATGGATTATCTTAACGGCAAGGACTGGGACAGTTTATATAAATACATAGTTAGTGCATTCAGCTATAGAAAAATAATGATAAGGGAATTTAACTTTTAATATGCTTGTATTTAAAAACAGAACCGTTATCCATGTAAATATTTTTAAAAAATGTAGTGCGTGCGCGCAACACACAACTTTCACTTACCAACTTACTTAGATTAGAAATTGTGTTAATGCCACTTCTCAAAGTTCCACATTCATCTTTTATTTATGTTTTCATTTGCTCTATAACAAACACTAATTTCTTTTATTATTAAATAAAAGTTTTTACTTGAGATAATTCGGCAATGCAAGCATAATACTCCAAGTCGTCTGATTTTATAATTGCCTATGTAATTATTGAAAATTTCATTTAGTTACCATGAAAAAAATTATTTCCATTAAATGAACAGAACGGCTTTAATTATAAATAATGGCCTGTCATTAAAGGCGTACTCCGCATGCTAGGGCTCAACGTATTTAATGAGCTGACGGAATATTCTTCTTTTTCTTCTTTCTTTTTCTCCTGTATATGTTCACATGATTTTTTTCATATTTCATATTTAGCTCTTTCTTATTTTTAAGCGAAAAGAGAGACAAATAATTTCTCTACAAAAACAAATACAAAGGTACTTTATAGAAAAACAAAAAAGGCCCCTTCCCCATTTTAGCCCCCTCAGAACATTTTAATAATGATAAAGCACACCTGATATTAAAGAAGACTTGATTTTGATTAAACATGACGAATTTGATAAAATCATTAAAGCCGTTTTTGAGATAATCGAAAAAAAAGTAAAAATTGGAAAAAAAGTTATGAAATAAATTGCCCCCTCCATTTGACCAATTTTGATGAAATGTTGGCTATCACATCTCGGGAATATTAATACATCAAATACTCAGTTTAATCAAAATCGTTAGAGCGGTTTTTGAGAAAATCGAAAAAAACGTAAAAAGTTATTAGATGAAGTACCCTCTCCCTTTGAGCAATTTTCATGAAATTTTTGCTGTCACATCGCGGGCATATACCTACACTAAATACCCAATTTCAGGTTCGCACGGTTTAGTGTCACACACAGAGTCTTGCTGTCCGAAGATATTTCACAACATCTAGCTCTTTATATAAATCAGCCAGTTTATAATAATGCCTAATTTTCCATAATTTTTGTTTACTGAGTGAGGAATATCTTTAAAATTAGTAATTTTCTCTTGATGGCTCTCGTCATCGTCCATTTATCAGAACCCGTAGTAGCTTTGTATACTGTTTTTTTTTTTTTGCTAGACTGCTCACACACAGACCATTTTGCGGGAATTGGTTGTTTGGACTCAGGGGACCTCAAAACGTGTATTTCCGTTGAAAACCGGAAGTCGAAATTTTTCACGATCGCAATAATTCCACTTACTATATATTTCATATATAGGTAAGTGAAAGTAATAAGATAAGCTATTGCATTTTGTATTATATGAGATGTTATATATTGTTGTTATTATGTAAGTTATATTTAATGGAATTATTTTACGGACTTGTATTTATGTAATCGGATCGTGAATGTGTGCTTTTATGATAACTTAAAAGACTGATAATTAAAATGGGATGAATGAAAAGAAATGGGCAAATAGCCCATTGCCTAACATGTGCGAATTAGAAGCTAAATATTGTATTTGTTATCTATTGTTGTATCTGTTATCTATTATATCTTATTAGCATTAAAAAAAAAAAGAAAAAAAAAATGTCATTTGTTTATTATAAAAATAAAGCACACTATTATTATTATTATGGTTTTCCCACGTAGGAGCAGACGACATATATATGAAAAACATGGATTTTCCTAGAACTAGCTGGAAAAATTAGATTTGGCTACTGGATGCTTACCCACCCTAAATATCAAAAGAAATTGAAATGTGTCAAATCAAACACAGCCATCTGTTGTAAATTTAGGATTAGGATTTTTTCCCCTTAAAAAAATCTAAATGGATCGAAAATTATTGAAGACTTTCAACTTTTGCAATAATTATAATAATCTATACCTTATGGAAAATAACAAACAAAAAGAAGTAAATAAATGTGGATAAAGCTATTTTCTGTAAATTTTATAAATTGTGTTTACACTATTATCAGTTTTAGCGAGCCTGGGCGATGTCAGATATTCGTTAAAGATCCCTATCCTAATTATACCCTGATAGGCAAAATTTAGCAATGTAGCATCGTTCGATTAGCCTTTGTAGTATAAAGGGACGTTAAACAAACAAACAAGCCTAAATAAATACTAGAAACACTAACAACAAAGGGAGGACATTCACATAGAGGGGAACGTGGTAGTATAGCCACCACGAAAGGTTCTAACTTGAAAAAGTACTCCCTACCTTGCGGATACGTCTCGATGCAAAGTGGGTCCTCCCAGACTATTCCCTGAGTTGATGAAAGAACATACTACAAAGAGTTTTTGTACCGGTGCAAAGAAGCCGTCGGACCAGAAATTTTCAACCTCGGAAGAAGAGGACCACCACATTGGAGACCACCGGACATAGGGCTGACCACTGAATAGAAGTCAGCCTTAAAGAATAAAAAATGTAATGAAAACCAGGCAAGGCACTAGTTAGCGTTCTTATGTTGCCAACACCTGTGTTGCCAAAAGGCAAGGTAGGGAGGACATAAAAATAATAACAACTAAGAAATAAAATTGTAACAATTGACTTGTAGCTGGAAATTTTACTGTTTTCTTTAAAGTTCTCTAGAATGATTGATAATAAGGAATTTCAGTCAAAAACTTATATTCAACAACCTGTGTTTCAAACATTAAAGGTATATACTCAACATTCAGGGACAGCTTCTTTTAATTCATGCTTATTTGGAATAATCTTAAATTTAAATTTGAATTTAAAATACTTTTACCTGTTGTGAAATGACAAGAAGGTTGTGTGTTAACATTGTCATACTTGTACAGTAGGCTTGAGTCTGAAAAATTAAAATCATGTATTAGGACTAAATAATAATTTATTTAGGATATCAACTAGAGAAATTAAACAAAAATAAATGAGTTTTGAAAGGAATATTTTAAATAGTGAAGATGTCTTTTAAAGCAGAAATATTTCACAAATATTTTCAAAAGGTATAGATTAATAAAAAAGAATTAGTTGGTTAATTAAATTATTAGAAGGATAAATTGATTAATCTTTATTTGGAGAAACAAAAGTTTTTCTAGAATTATGGCGATGAATTGTTAAGTTCAGCTTAGGAAAGGGAGCCAATGGAATAATGACTTGCAGTTTTACTTACTAAAGTACATATTGATCTAAAAATCTGATACTAAAAAATAAAAAAGTTATATGTATGAAAATAGTCCAGATTCTCATACATACGAAAAAAAAATTATATTCATTTTTTATATAATTTATTTTGTGCCTTAGCTGTCAATGGATGTGTGGGCTATTATATATAAATTGATTTGTTTCATTGAGTAAAAAAATAATATTGATTGCATTCAAGTAATTCTAATGTATAAGAAACCATCCCTAATCAGATTAGATTCTAAAATCTCTGAGAGATTTTAAAATCCTCCAAATATTTATTTCCATAGGAATAAAAAATAGATTTTTTTTTTTACTTGATTTATCATAGGATTTTATATATAACATATATATTGTGCCGACATTTCTTCCTTTGTAATTATATCCTTACTTCCTTTGATGTTGAAAGCCTGTTCACAAACATTCCCATAGACAAAGCCTTAAACATTATTAAAGACAACTGGTCCACCATCGAACCGCACACTTCCCTGAACCGCTCAACGTATCTTGAATCCCTACAACTTTGTTGTGACTCCGGCTACCTAACCTTCCACAAAAAATTTTTCAAACAGATATCAGGACTCGCTATGGGCAACCCACTAGCTCCTGACCTAGCAAACATTGTACTGAATGACCTACTAAACTCCATCATCCCCTTATTCCCAACAGACATAATTTTTATCCGTAAATACGTTGACGACCTCCTCCTTGTCCTTAATCCAAACAAAATTCCAGATATCCTATCCGCATTTAATTCCTACCACCCGCGCCTCCAATTTACCGTAGAACGTGAAACCAACAATTCCCTACCTTTCCTAGACCTCCTTTTAATAAGAAACTCCAACAACAGTATTTCCACTGACTGGTACACTAAACCAACATACTCAGGCCGACTCTTAAACTTTCACTCCCAACATCCATACCACCAAAAAATAAATGTTGCAAAAAATCTTATTCACAGAAGTCTTTCCCTATCTGATCCCCAGTTTCATAAAACCAATATCCAGCGTATCAAACAAATTCTTTCTTCCAATAACTATCCTTCCTACATCATCAATAAACTCATCAAAAACCACTTTAATCGTCCCTTTTCTATTCAAACAAACTCCACCGTGACTCCACAATCCACTGCCACATCTATTTACAGATCATTACCTTTTATCCCCAACCTCTCCGACAACATCCAAAAACATTTACGTTCCACTAACCCTAATTTATGCCTAGCCTTCAAATCACACAACACACTTTCAAAACTCTACACTCCTCTCAAAGAACCCATCCCTCCTTCACACCGCTCTCAAATTGTTTATCACATTCCTTGCTCTGCACCAAATTGTAATTCCTGTTACATTGGAGAAACCAAAAATCTCCTCAAAGACCGAATCACACAACACAAATATTCTGTTTCCTCTCATAACTACAATGCATCAAAACTCTCAGAACACTCCTTATCCCTTAACCACACATTTGATTTTGAAAAAACGTCCATACTTGCCACTGTTCCCAATCACGACAAACGACTTATTATGGAAAGTTTCTACATTAACCTTGAAAAAAATCCCGTAAATTTAAAAACAGACAAACAAAAATTATCTTCAACCTATTCCCAAATTTTTCAAATTTTAAAAAATCCATAATTTTTTTTTTCTTAATTAATTATATTAATAATAATTAATATATATATTTTTTTCTCCTTGATTAATTAAATTATATACTAATATTCTACAATTTCATTCAATCGCTATTTAATCATTACTCCTTAATATTAAAAATAAATTTCGCTAGAATTTAAAATACGATAAAGCACTCGGCAGTTACACCGGATGGTTTGGTAAACAAACATAACCCCCTCCTTTTTCAGTTGGCAGTCGATCACCGACAGTTCACTCGACAGGTACGTTTTATTTCTTGTTTAATATATTTTGGACTTCTACCCATCTCTTTTTCTATTTTTACTACTACCTCCTTTTCTATTATATGCTACATATATCTTTAGACTTTTACCCATCTTTTCCTATTTTCACTTCGCACATATTCCTTCCGCTTCCTCGTTACATCTATTCCGTATCCCATTTAATATTGTTATTATTCTGTTATTCATTTAATATTGTTATTCCCATTAATATTTTTATTGATTTATTCATATTCTTTTGTTAAATATCTAATTCCACACACAAAAATTATATTTAAAAAAAAAAAAAAAAAAAAATTATATTATTCTATTATGCAATTATTTACTCATTTTCATTTTTTCATGCATATGTATGTATATAGATACATATATTACTCATTATTTTATTTATTTGTTATTTTTCTTTTCTTCATATTTATTGGTTGCTATCTTGTTTTATATTTAGCCCTGAAGAAGACCTGAATATCGGGTCGAAACGTCGGCACAATATATATGTTATTTCACATATAGTGTTTTCATTTGACCGCACCCCCAACCATTTCCATCTCATAATCTTCTACGGTCAACAAATTTCCTTCATTAAGGAATAAATGCTTCTATACTGAATAAAATGAGAACAACTCTTTACATACAGTTTAAATACAACTAAATATCTATTTTAGGCAAATAAAAAGTTAATATTCATTTTTGGCACCTTAAAAAACCTTTTAGTACAAATTTAATGGCGATCAAAAATTTTATCTTATATCAGCTATGGTATCGAAAAAAGTATTAAGACAGTTTATACAGATGCTAAGAGTAAAGTGGGTCTAAAATTTTTTTTTAGATAAGAATAAAGTTGATATTCATTTTTCACACATCATAACACCAATCTTGGGACTTGGATTTTTTTCATTAAATTGCGATAACTTCAAAATGTGTGAATCCAACAATGAACACATAACAGAGATTTAGAGCTTTGTGAAATAAATAAAATGGCATAAACTGGACCTACTTATTTTATGTCTCATAAAAGCATATAATTTTAATATTAAATGGTTTGGAAGGATAGTAAATTGGAGAAAATTCTGAGGAGTTATCATAGCTTGAAGAATCCTCCAATAAATCCTATCTAAAGTTTTGTACTATTTATTTCTATAAAATTCATAATTGAGAGCTTTTAAATATTATAGAAACTAATCTCATGAGCTTTTTCTAAAAAAAAATTTTTTATTACTTTACTTGTAGCGACTTTTGGTTTTCATAGTTTCTAATACATTTGAATTACTTTAATGAAATTGTTATTTTACAACAAAATCGGTAGACAAAAGAACATACTCGAAGACTTAAGTGACAACTGAATGTAGGATGTATGTGAGTGGAAGTAGAGAACTGCAAAAAAGAAAAAACTTACCAGAACTATGCTGTTTAATAAATGTCCCTGAAAACGGTCCCACACACAAAGCTTTTCATCAGAACCGAGGGATATGACATAACTTGGTGAGTATGTTAAAGCCTGCACACGACCATCATGAGCGCAAAGCGAATATACACATGCACCTAAAATAAACAATATATTAGGTAAATGTCAATTGATGGTGCTTTTACAAAATTTATAGTTAATAATTTTCAAAGTTTGAGCATATTACAAAAAAAAAATTATTGAAACATTATTAGTTTCCAAGCGAATTATAAAAATATACAGAATTATGTTTACAAATTATTTAAACATAATTCTTAATCTTAATCATCCATTAACTTGTTTTAATCAAAAAATTGTTTCTGAATATTTTTCTTATAAAAAAAAGTCACCAGCTATCCCACAAAGTTTGGGTATAACATCTACATTGAACATTTTATTTAAAGATAATTATTACATTACTTCTTTTAGGATTAAACAAAATAAAATTAGAATAAGAGCATAAGCCGTGCTTGAAACAAGAAAATTCTGTTAAAAAAAATATATTGTTTTTGAAATATTGAAGGAAACATAATTATTAAACAAAAAATAAATAAAGAAGTTTGTGAATTATTACGAATTACCAGTGAGAAGATCCCAAACACACAACCCACCATCTTGAGACCCAGACCCAGCAGTCATTGGATTAACTGAATCAATAAACAAGGCAGTGATCGGTCCATAATGGGCATGCAATGTGAACACCAGCAGTTCGTCCATTAGGCTAAGCACCTGAAAATATATTTCAATGATATAAAATGAATTCATGACTATTTAATCAACTGTGTATTTTTCTCTGAAATAATGCATATATTACTTCATTACAATACTATGTTTTGATTTAAAATTATTTCCAAGAGATGTGTTAGAAAGGAAGAATCTATAAGGAATATCTGGTAACTGATATGGTTTAAATCAGGTATATAATATATAATAATATATTATATTTTTACACCTTCGATTCCACCTAAATAAGCACGGATGGTTAGATGTAGAAATAAAGGAGAGGATTTGGGTAGCGGAAGATGTTTTAATTCTCTAAAGAAAGGCTTCCTGGGAAGTTCGGACCCCAACAACTCTGACAAGAGCCAGATATTTAAGCAATGGAAATGAGGTATCTCAGGAAGGTTGAAAGCAAGATGAGAAGGGACTGGAGATCTCTTATTATTAGCCATCTTGAATTCATCTAAGAGATTAACTTAGATTTACATAATTCCAAGATATCAACGTAAAATACAGTTCCACACTTTTTCGTTCTATATAGATTCATTTTAATGTCCAGTTAAATTTAGAACAAGTAGGTAAAAGAAATTAACAAATGTAACATAATTTTCTGTGTTCCCTTTTTCTTAAAATGTCAAAAGCTTTCTGTTTTTGTCTTGTTTTCGTGACTTAATTTTCTTATGAATAGGTTTTAAGTTTTCAATTGTTTGTTCTTCGCTTTGGTTTGCTTTCTTGTTCCAGAATTAATATGTGTAAAACATCATCATATGTTTTTATTATTGTTTTTCATTATGAACATTTTAATTTAGTTTGAAAAAGTCTCTCGATAAAAAATGTATAATTTTGTTATCCTTTGAAATGTATAATTTAATTATTCTGTTATACTTTGAAGAATAAAATTTGTTCAAAAGATCTTTAAATATATGTGAAACATTTTGTAAACAAGAAAACTGCTCACAGAAGAGAGAGAGAGAGTACCTATTTTTTCAACAGTGTTCATAATGTTGTCAACATCCCAAAAATTGCTTTTATAGATTGTTCATTTAAAAAAAAAAATCGTTTATATTTTTTCCATAATAAATAATTTTATCTATTTTATCTACAATTTATTATTACTGAAATTTGTATTCTAGGGCTTCCGAATGATATTTCTGAATATCAGATTCACTAACTGTTTAAGCATGCAATGCTAAATGTTTATCAATAACGCATATAGTCAAATGTGTGTGTATGTGTTTGTGCGTGCATATGTGCGCATTTATATTTAGTAAATATACTTTTATTGGTTAGCACTATCTACAGAATTTAAAACTGTAATTTAATTTTAATTGAAAATCAACTATTGGTGTGGAGAATATTACTTTTAATGTGGTGTCATGGCTTCCAGAAACTATTCTTCCAGATTCAACTTCAAGTACAGTAATGGCCTGCTGGTGAACTCTTAAAAGAGAGCTAAGTTTCACTTTTAATGTTGGAGCCCCTAAATCATCTGCACCTCCAGCACTTAGAGTTCTAAAATGGCCACCAACTGAAAGTAATAATTTATTAAAACTTATATAACATATAATTTATTAATAAGAATAATTAGATTGAAAATTAAAATTTAAAGGAAAAACTAACATCTGCGATAGGGTGTATGACCAAAACGGTTTTCCCATTCTATCTTCAAAATTTCCAGAGTCCCGTTGATTCTGGCAACAACAACACGCCCACAAGTCAACTTTATGCAAGTTACTCCAAGTCCACTACTGTCATCATATATACACTGGATAAGAAAAAAAAAAAATTAATTCGGACTATAGATACATTTTGTTACTAAAATTATGAATGTAGCTTTTAATGTTATTATTATTATGATATTTCATAGTTTTCAAAATATTTGAACTCACCTTGAACTGCCCAGATGTAGCTTCCCAAAATTCTATTCTACCAGAAGATGTCCCTGCTACAATAAGGTTGTCAGAGCTACTTAAACACCATATTTGGGGGCAATGAGAGAAAAGTTCTTCTTCAGAGTCATTTTCACAATCCAAAGAATTAGCCTAAAAAAACATATTGTAACGTGAAGTAAAACACAAAACATATTATTTAAGATATTTCTAGACCTTTTGGAACAAACTGTTCTAGCGCATGTTTGTGACTACAATGTTCGAGTAACATCTATGCTGGCCGAGAACCTTCCAGAGAGTTCTTCTTCAGACTAGGTAAAAGGAGTGATGAACAGCAGAGTTAGTCTTTCTCTGAAGATTGATCATTTGTGTTTTTACGTTTGTGTTAAAAGTTGATACTTAATGTAACCTTCTTGATTATTTTAAGTTTATAATGTTTTTGTGGCATTGTAAATTGTTATTTTCAATTTAATAAAAATTATTTAAACCCACATAAGTGTTACAACTGGTGTCAGGTGTGGGGTTTAAAGATAAAAAAAATTCTAGGCCAATGGATTGGAGAACTTGAGGAGGGAATTAAAAGAGCTGGATTTGGACACTACTGGTACGAAGACAATCTTATTGACCCAGTTGCGTGAGTACTACCTGAGTCAAGGCGTAGATCCTGAAACAGTAGAGTTTTGGGATAGCTCTTTAAAGGCTGCTTTAAATAATTTGTAGGCAGAAATAAATGAAAAATTGAATAGACAATCGGCTGACCTAAATGATAAACTGATCAGCCTGTCTGGTGATATAAATGACAAATTGGCCAGCCAGTCTACTGAGCTAAATGAGAAGATAAATAGCCTGAAGTCAAGCTTGTCGCTGATGTTGTTAAATGGGGCAGTTAACTACATCAGTTAATGTTTTGAACGGAAGAGAACCATTGTCAAGATAACTGAATGAATTGAATTTGCACAGAGTACTTTTGCCTATCTAATTTTTTATATTATTAAGTGTGTGTTTATTAATCTATTTTTTGTGTGCTATTGAAATTAAAAGTATTCCCAATATTCAAAGTTGGGTGGAATTTTTCGAAATGTTAAGAGAGTTTTGGAAAGTTAAGTCTGAGGTTTTCAAAGAGTGTGACAAGATAAATAATGCATGGATAAAATTATTAGATAAAATTAATAATGTAGAGGGTCTTTAGAAGAGATTAACAAATATTAGAACGAGCAGGAGAGGCAACGCCAGGAGTGTTATTCTTAATCTTCAAGGTATAGGTAATATCTGATTTTGATACTTGCAATTAAATTCAGATACATACAAACATACTTGAAATAGAGTCATATTGATTAACTAAAAATATACTTGTTTTGTGGAGGTAATATGATTTGATTTTTGTCTTTTTTTTTCTTAAACAAAATATGCAAATAATTCTCAAATATAAATAATGTGCCAAGAACCTAACTTAAAAATTTTACTTGCATTTGTAAAGTTTTAATCACAACTATAAATCAAAGAGGGGTGCCATTCACTTTAGCAAGGCCATTAGCTACTTGGTGGAACTAAAAAAGTAGAATAAAGTCGAAGTTCTGGAGCCGAGGCCAACACAACATTGGAAATGATGTTTAAAACTTAGTTGTCAACTTCCTTTTTGTCTGTTGCTACAACCCATAACAAGGTTGGCAAACGAAAGACCCCTTAACAGATTAGATAAAGGAGAAAAACATATTGTAATTGTTTTAAATGAATGTGTTATGTAGCAATGTCTTTTATTTCACTATACTTTCTTAGATATGAAAATATTTAAATGATCAATAGTATCTTTACCTCATCATATAGACGTTGCACTGCAAGACCATAATCATAACCATTATCTGAATCCAAGTTGTTTCTCTCTTGACTGCTACAATAGTTTCCCGAAGAAAAATTTGTATTAATAAGACTTCTTAAATCAGGTATGGTCCTCTCCCAGTCATCTGAAAATCTCCTAGAAGGAAAACAAAATGGTTTATAGGTTTGCTTATATAAATATCCTAAGATTATTCAAATGGGACAGAATATGAAGAGAAGTTTAGAGCAGCACTTTCAGCTCAAAAACTGATCACAATACCTCCAATAACATTGTTATCTTAATAAATCTTGCAAGACTGTTGTAAGTCACGAACAAATGGATCAAGATGAGAACAGGCTATCTATCCATTAAACAAATATATACAGTGGAACTTACCCTAATGGACACTTCTAATAAATGGATATCTCGAAACGGACAGTTTTTATTTATTTAAGTGAAAGGTTTAATCCCTTCACATTACATTGAATTCAACTTCTAATAACCGGATCTTCTAATAAACGGACACGATACGGTTTTAATCCTTTTTTATTTCTGAAAAATCTCTCATACTCTCATAACTAAACACTAGACAGTAAAACCGATGCGATTTCTTAGAAAAAGTAAATGTTTAGAGCTGAGGAATCCAACCAAAAGTAATTACTTTAAATCTTATTCACAAGAAAGATTAAGTGTGGTTTCCTGTTTACTGTAAACCAGCCTCATTTACAGTACATGTAACAATTTTGTTATCACTACATTATTTTGTTATCATTGTTATCATCATCATCATCAATTTTGTCATTACGAGATACATCGCAAAGTTTAGTTTCTTGTGTTGAAAAGGTTTACTGGAACAGTTTATTAATAGGGCTAAAAATAAAAAAAGTATTTTAACTTTAAAAGAAAAAGTGGAACTTATAGCAAGCAAAAAAGATAAATAAAGCATCCAGACTCTTGCTTTGCAGTCGGAAAAACACTAGTTGCCGAAACTTTAAAAAAGTTATCAATATAAATTAATTTTACAGCGAGCAGAAATTGATAGTAGGGACTCAAAAAAATCTTTTTTGAAAACAAGTGGTCTTCAAATTGACAAGTTGGTGTATGAGTAGTTTTGTCGAGCAAGGATGGTTAAAATCTTGATTAGTGGCCCTTTTATATGATAAAAGGCATTGGAGGTAGCATAATAAGTAAAGAATTCAAAGCATCCCCCAGTAGGTTTTGATCTTGACAACAAATTATATCCAAAACTTTGGGTAGGGAAGAAGCGAACGTAGACACGGATGAGGTTAGTGCTTGGACATAAAAAAAAAAATTAAAAAATATGTGATCTATTTTATTGCATTTTTTAAGTTCATCTTTCTTTTTTTATTCATTGTTTTTACAGTTTTGGTCAAGTTCGTATTTAAATTGTTTTTCTGATAAGCGGAAATATTGTCATTCCCTATTGATGTCCATCTAGGGAAAGTTTCACTACATAATAATAAGGGAATATTTATTTGATTCTTCAATTTTTTTATATTTACAAAATACACATAATTATTTTCATAGTTTGCGTTTTAGTCATTATCAATAATATGCAATATTTAAATCTTCACTGAAATTGATAAAACAAATTGGCACACTCAAAACTTGTTACAAGGATATTACAGAAGGTGAAAACTATTTTTTAAATTTAAAAATCAATATCTCAAGGGTATCTGTATTAAAATTTTAAATATACCTATTTATTATTAATTTCGTACAAAAGAATTTATTTAAACCAGAGTTGTTGATCCTGATGATGGGACCTTGATTTAATTAATGTATAAATAAATAGCATAAATAACAATATTAAAGAGGGGAAAAGATTTCACATTCTTATTATTTCAAAAATATTACAATCCTCCAGATATACCTATTGCCAAAAGAATAAGTTTCTAAATTTGTAAGTAAAAATAAATCAATCAGCGAGTCAGTATCAGAGATAAAGATAATCCAAAGTATACTTACATGGTATTTTTTTTTGAAGAATTGGATAAATGATGAGCATTTTCGACGTCTGAGCTATCTAACTTAGAAAAATATCTGAAAAGAAATTATTACATTAATAATCTATATATTTTTGCATTAATTATTAATCTAAATTATAATATTAAATAATAAAGATTATGGAACCTAAAAGTTTTCAGTACTAATACTAGCAAAAATGATGGCACTCATATCTACCACTTTGGAAATCAAATCTACATTTCTAGTACATACACATGTTTTGGCCCATACAGGCGTTCTTATTTGTGGTATATAAAATGAGTACTTTCAGCCTCTATGATCAAAAATATTCTTTAAATCAGATTTTTTTTTTTGGCCTCAGCTCCCAGACTATATGTTTGTCTCAGACATAGCTTTGTGCACAAATAAAATCCTGGGAAAACAATATTATCCAAGAAAACTAATTTTTTCCTTTATTTTTATAACTTTTTTTTTAACTTTGTTTTATTAAAATAAATCATTTATAAAAAATATTTTTGTGAAAAAAACATTCTGTGGTAATGTTTTAAGCAAATGTTTATTAAACAATTTCCTCACTTTTTCATTTTTTTAACGAAAATCCCAGACCTTTCCAGAAATACGAAATTCCCTAACTTTTCCCTGTCTGTAGACACACTCCATACAAGTCATCTTCATTGAACCTCAGATTACCATTCCAAAAGCCAATAAGATGTTAAAACCCATGTCTACTTTATATGTTATGTTGTTATGATTAATGTATTCATGTAAAAATTGCATAAATGCTGTTAATTATTAAAGGCTTTAAAATTATCCATTCAATGGTGTATTTGAAATATTTAGAAATTTCTTTAATAACTGTCAACTGTTTAACTGTTCTTAGTTGGCAACAGCACATGAAGAAAACAGCAAAGTCATATAAAATTTAGTCTTTCAATTAATCTCTTAGATACATTTAAACCACTATAATATGAAACAATAAATGAAAACTATGAAACCACCAGTAACATCATCCTAAATTGTCTATCATTACATCCACACCACATGAAAGTAAATGTGATGAATAACATTATTAACAAGGCCATAAAAGTAACAGACGAATTATTTTTAAGTAATATAAAAACCAAAATATTTCAATTATTCCTGGATAATTTTTATCCCAAAAATATAATAGAAAAGGCATGGGCGAAAAATATTAATCTAATAATTAATAAAAGCGTTAAAATGAAAAGTAAACAAATAGAGAAAAGAAAAATAATAATAAAAAAATATGTAAAATTAACATACATTAAAGGATTCGCAGAAAATATTCAAAAAACCTTCAAGGAATATGATGTGGAGGATTACAATTTTGCATTCAGACCCACAAATAAAGTGAAAAACATATACAATAACTTAAAAGAAATAATTAATAAGGGTTCACAATCAAACATAGTTTATAAAATAGATTGTCTCAGATGTCCGGCTACATACATTGGAGGAACCAATAAATATTTAAAAGACCGGATTTGTCAACACAAAAATGATTGCAAAAATGGCCAAAAAAATATTAACAATTCTGCATTAGCCAAACATTCAGGAGATCTCAATCATGAATTTTATTTTGAAAATGTGCAAATTTTAAATAAGGAAGAAAACAGTATAAGAATGAAACTGCTGGAGGCAATTCAAATTTCTTAAAATATAAAAAATGCCATAAATTTTAAAACAGACTCCAGGAACATAAACCAGTTCTATGGTGAAATACTGGAAAAAATTAACAAATAAGAAAGGAAATAAGGGAAAGGGGAGAAAAAGCAAAATAGGACACGATTTTGAAAGAATGTGTGTGTGTGTTTGTGTGTATGTGCGTGTGTGTGTGTGTGTGTGTGTGTGTGTGCGTGTGCGTGTGCGTGTGCGTGTGCGTGTGCGTGTGCGTGTGCGTGTGCGTGTGAGTGTGTGTGTGTGTGAGTTTGTATGTGTGGGTGTATGTGTATGTATGTAAGTATAAGGGGGTGTGTATGTGTATGAATTTTTTTTTTTTAAATCAAAGAAATGAATGGTTTGCTGTGTGGAGTCCATTATCCCTTAATCCCCCTTTAACTTTGAACAATGAAAATCTTAAACAGGTAGTTGGACCAGGGTAGCAGATACCTATATATTTTAACTATTTAAGACAAACCACAGATGGTGGATTTTTAGAAAACAATTTTTACCATCAATCACATTTAGGTAATTGTTAATAATTTATTGATGTTAATGTTGATTTATTAGTAATTGATATGTAAGTTATGAGAGAAGTTAATTTTTATTGTTTTTTAAATGATTTGTTGTCAGATTAATAGATGATTGTTTTGCAAACATGTTACTTTAGTAAAAAATTTGTATTATGATGCCTTACAGCACTGATGATGGCCGAACTGGCCGAAACGTATGCAGAAATAAAGTTCTAACGAGAAAATATAGTGTTGAGACTTAATTGGTCCCCCTAATCTACATTTTTATCAATTGGATAGTCTCAAGAAGAAGGGAGAAAAATTAATAACTAATAAATAAAAATGTTAAATCGTGTTAAAACTGGTGACCCACTAACTGTCACCTTCTCAACAAAAGAGTTAAAAATTATTTTATTCTGCCACCATAACCTTTTAGAAGCTATAATAACTATTTTAAAAAATAAAGGATAATAAGCAACTATGACCCAAAGATTTAAAATATCTCACACTTGTCTGTCAATATGTGCCAAAGGTTCACCAGAAAGCGAATCCCACACATCAATTTCTCCTGATAAATATGAACAAGAAACAGTATTTCCATCTGAGACGACTGCATCCACTATTTGTCCTTTTCCTTCTAAAGGTAACGCAACTGCTTCCAAAACAACCTAAATAAAATTATTTTTCCACAATTACATTAATGATAAGTAAATAAAAAAAAAAAGTATTTTTTGAACAAAAATTTAGCTGCACAGGCAAAAAAAAAAATTGCGAGTAACCAAATACAATACTGGTTTATGAAACTTGTTTAAAATCTTTTAAAAAATTCAATTTTTAAAATTGTACTTTATTTACATTATTTGAGAATTTCTTTTTAGGTGAGGGATGCTCGATATATGAAATCGAGATAATATCTAGATATCTTACAAATAATTCTCTTTATTAATTCATCATCATAAACATCATAAACACTTGAATTTGCTAAGATCATGATATTGTTCTAAAAAAATCAATAAGGGTGTTCATTTCACTATCCAACTTATGTGGATCAGACTTTATAGTATCATTATACAAGATAAAGGCACGTAAACAAAATTAACAAGAAATAAATATAAATAAAAACGAAATTACCTGCTCTCGTGTGCGAGACCACCACGATTTTGTTCTCCAATCTGCATAATGGCGAGAGCAAACACAGTGGTATAACATAATTCCAGTATATGATATCACAATTATTGAAACGACCGATGCAGCAGTAACTAACAATACTTCAAAAGGAGATGTTGGTAAATATGGTGCGCCCCAACCTCTTTCTTCCGAGCTTTCTTCATAATCTGGAATTTTAAGAAATAATTAAACACAAATTTAAGTATAATCTCTCTCTCTCTCTCTCTCTCTCTCTCTATATATATATATATATATATATATATATATATATATATATATATATATATGTACACCACACACACATATATATAGTAGTAGAACCCCCTTTATCCGGGGTAATGATGGGTAGGGGGGTCCACGGATAATCAAAAACCCTGGATAGTCGAATTACGACATTTTATTGACTTAATGTGATAGAAAAGAAGGTTAATAAAAAAACAAAAGTGCAGAAAATAACTTTTATTAACAAACGAGCGTATAGTTAATTTCTGTTCAAGCATTAAAACGACACATTTTCTTTTTTGCGACATTTTGTTAGTTCGCATTTATAATCACAACTGAGAATATTTTGTTTTTTTGTCAAATAGGCCAGAGTAGGAGTTTCCTAGAAAGACTTGAAAACAATTTACAACAAGAATATAAATTGGAATAATAGTTACCTTGAAACATCTCATCATACGATACCAGCTCGCTGTGTTTTTCAATTTACTATTTTATTTCATAATTTCTAAGAACAACAGATAATTAACCATTGTGTAATCATTAAAATATTTAGGTAAATATTCATTTTTTTAAAATAAATATTATACATACTAAATCCTCGCGCGGGTCTCATTACCGCGTATGGGGAGCGTCCCACGGGTGGCGGATGTGGGGATGGTCGGTGGAAATTCCTAGGAAGTTCCTCCCGGCTAAGTCCGTAGGACTCGCTGACCAACAATGAGAGCGGCCCCCCAGGCTTGCTGGAGGGTGTGACGTAGGTTTGAACGCCCTACTCACATTTTTTAGTTCACCCAAACACCACAAACAGTCATGGATTCTCCTAAGGTAAAACGCTCATTATCCGGAGGTAAACTAGTCCCCCGTTCGGGTCTCCGGGTGGGGACTGCTTTAGGGGAATCATGGCGAAAGTTGAAATTAAGAGATTTAGTATTAGGGACGTGGAACGTCAGAAGTTTGAATACAGCGGGTGGGTTAAAATCGGTTTCGAATGAGGTTGAGAGGTACGGTATAGATATCGTGGCGCTGCAAGAGGTACGCTGGCCGGGGGAGGGCTCTTTAAGAGAAGGTAAGTACACAATTTGGTACGGCGGGGGCGAAAATTATTGTTTAGGCACTGGGTTTCTGATTAGGAATAGGTTGATATCCGCTTTGAGGGACGTTCAATTTTTCGGGGACAGGATATCAGTAGCTGTATTTCAGGGGCGGTGGTTTAAAATCGCGTTAATAAACATACATTCTCCGACCGAAGACAGCGATGACGAAGTTAAGTCGGAATTTTACGATAAACTAGAGTGGGTCTTCGATAAATTACCGCGAAATTACATGAAGATAGTTTTAGGAGACGCTAACGCAAAGGTGGGCAGGGAAGAAATATATTATCCGACAATTGGAAAAGAAAGTTTACATGAAATTAGTAATGATAACGGAATCCGATTGATCAACTTTGCTACTTCTAAAAATTTAATAATCAAAAGTACAACTTTTAAACATAAAGATATTCACAAATATACCTGGACATCACCGGATTCACAAACAAGAAATCAAATCGATCACGTTTTGGTGCAGCATAGGTGGCAAAATAGTGTTATTAATGTTAGGTCGTACCGAGGGGCGGAATGCGGGTCGGATCACGAACTAGTAGTCGCTAAAGTTCGGCAAAGACTTTCAATAAAAAAAAGGTTAGAAACCGGATCTCATACCGAATATTTTAATCTGGAAAAACTTAAAATTCCGGCGATTAGAAAACAATTTGAAATTGAACTCAAGAATAGATTTGATGTATTAGAACCATCGACAGAGAATGGTGAAGACATTGATCAATTGTGGGAAGGGATTAGGGATAATATTAAAGAGGTCAGTAATTTGTGTCTGGGCAAAAGGGAAAATAATAAGAATAAACCATGGTTCGATGAAGAATGTTTAAACTCGTGTGAGAAAAGAAAAGCCGCTAAACTGAAAGTTTTAAATAATCCTAGCGAAGACAATCGTGCCTACTTTCGAGGCATAAGGAACGAAACGACTAAATTGCTTAAAAATAAAAAAAGAGAATATCTCAAAAACAAAATAATAGAAATAGAAAATAATGGAATCCAAAATAACGTTAGAGATATGTATAAAGGCATAAATTTATCACGTAAACGTCTAGGACCAGTTACGACTGGTATTAGGGATAATGATAATAACATCATAGCGGATCCGGTAGACATAGTAAGGAAGTTCAAAGAGCACTTTGATAGTATTTTGAATCCAGAAAATACCCGTCTATCACCACTTTTGGAATTTCAAAGTGCTGAACCGTTATTAGAAGAACCGAGTATAGGGGAAGTCGAAATAGCTATCGGAAAATTAAAATCCTATAAAGCAGCGGGGACGGATAATATTCCTAGCGAACTAATCAAATCATGTGGGGAAGCTGGGATTTCAAAAATACATCTTTTGATTAAAAAGATCTGGGAGTATGAGAAAGTACCCGAAGAATGGAAAGAGTCTATACTTATACCGATTCACAAGAAGGGGTCGCGGACAGACACTAATAACTACCGTGGGATCTCACTACTTCCGGTCTGCTATAAAGTATTTACGTCAATACTGACTAGCCGAATAACCGAATACGCCGAGGAAATTATCGGAGATTATCAATGTGGTTTCAGACGGAACCGATCTACCGTAGACCAAATATTTTCCCTCCGTCAAATATTAGAGAAAAAATTAGAATACAATGGTATTGTTCATCAACTGTATGTCGACTTTAAAAAGGCTTATGATTCAATAGACCGCAATAAACTGTATAACATCCTGACTGAACTAGGAATACCGAAGAAGTTAGTAAACTTAGTAAAAATGTGTATGACCGAAACGTTCAATAAAATAAGAATCGGTCGTTATTTTTCTGAGAAGTTCGAGGTTCACTCTGGTTTGAAACAGGGGGATTCGCTATCCCCTGTTTTATTTAATTTAGCTCTAGAATATGTCATTAGGGAGGTGATAAATACCGGAAAGGGTTTGAATCTGGGGGGAAATATATCCGTGCTCGGTTACGCTGATGATTTGGTTTTGCTTGGCGACGACGTGGAAACGATAGAACTAAATACAAAAGCATTGATGGAAGCCGGAAAAGAAGTAGGGCTAGAAATAAATACGGAAAAAACAAAATATATGGTTAGTTGTAGAAACGGTGACAATTTTGGCGATATTGAAGTAGAAGAGGAAATATTCGAAGCCGTTGAGAAATTTAGATATTTAGGATCTACTGTAGCTAGAAAAAACGAAATCGAAGAGGAAATTAAGGCTAGATTAAAGGCGGGAAATGCTTGTTATTTCTCGGTTGCAAAATTACTTGGGTCACGCCTTTTATCCCGAAATTTAAAAATTAGGATTTACAAAACTATAATTCTTCCGACTGTTCTTTACGGTTGTGAAACATGGCCGCTTACAGTAAGGGATGAGAAACGCCTAATGGTGTTTGAAAATAAAGTGCTGCGTAGAATATTCGGGCCGAAGAAAGATGAGTCAACAGGAGAATTTAGACGGCGGAATTGCGTGAGCTTTACCCGGTTAATGTAATCGAGTCTATAGCTGCGCGTCGGTTAAAGTGGGCATGCAAAATGGCGAGTCTTAGTAGTGATCGAATTCCTAAAAGATTGATAAACGCTTTGCCGACTGGAAAACGACCGAGGGGTAGGCCTAGGCGAAGGTGGGAAGATTCGGTGAAAGCAGATCTTGTGAATTTGGGATTGGACGGTGGTAGATGGATGGAGGTATGTAGGGACCGATTGGTGGTGTCGGCGTCGGGCCTTCGGGTCCGTTAAGCCTTATTGTATTGTATTGTACATACTAAATAAATGGCATAGCATTTAAAAAAAAAAATTGGCTCCTTGTAACCCAGGTTAATTGTCCAGTAATTATTAATAACTAGTAATAGTTAAGTCCGGGCGAGTTGTAAAAGTAGGCCCCATAGGACTTTATTATTTATACTTAGAGCATACTAAGTCTCAGCATTGAATTTTATTGTTTTATTGTCTGGCAACGATAAAACTCTTGGTAGTGCCTTAAAAACTAGTTCGAATAATTAATTTTTTCACAATAATTCACCCATAAAACATATGGCTGGAATATGGCTTAATCATTAGGTTTTTATCTATATAGAAAGGGAAACATCGTCTGGCAGCGATAAAACTCTTACCAATGCTTTAAAAACTAGTTCGAATAATTAATATTTTCACAAAAATTCACAATGTCAGGCGCGTGCGAGCTGTGCGTGAGAATAAAAAAACTCACCAATAAAACATACGATTCATTCTTGAGCCATTTGATTCAAAAAGGTTCCTAAATACTAAATACAGTCATCTGGCTGGTTAAAAATTCATACTAATACCCGCCAGACGAGTTTATAAGTCAAAAAATCGTGCCGATCCAGGTGAACATTTGCGTTATTTTTCCTTTTAATTTTATTTATCAGCATTTCTAAATGTTCTTAGAAATTTTTTTTAGGGTCCTTACCTTCATATTTAGCAAAAATAATTATTACTATCGATGCTAATTATTTATAATGGAGTTTAAAAGCAGCAAATGCAAACTACCAAGCATTATTTCTTGGGACTACGAGGAGTTATTGTCCAGTCCATGTATTTTTTTGCCACAAAATAACTTCCTGTATGATCATTGATTAGTCAATGTGAATATTTAAATGTAATGTTTTAAGCTAATTCTTTTTAGTATTTACGTCACCTTTTAAGAGTTTATTTTTTATTGATTCGCCATATTTTTCTAGAATTTATGTTTAAAGTGTTTAATTATAAGCACTTCTTTGAGTAGATTTAATGTAAAATTTTCATTCTGCCATAAAAAGAAATATTGTTCTAAATATATTAAAAAAACAAAAACAAAATATTTTATTATGAAATATGAAAAACTGGAATCATTCACCTTATTATTATCCAAACCTTGTTATAAAATACCAAGAACCGAAATAAAACAATAATCGTTGTAGGAAAATAAAAACCGTATATATTATCCATATAAGAAACAAGTTTTATTTAACACCAAAATATAAACATATTAAAAAATTGCATATAACAAATGGATATCTGTGATGTAGTGGTTAGCAAAGAAACCTATAATACTAAAGGACGCGAGTTCGCCTCCCAAGGATTTTTTAATGGGAGTAAGACCCTCGGCTAGGACGTAAAATGGAGGTCCTGAGCCTGTACGATGTCAGGTACTCGTTAAAGATCCTTATCCTAATTATACCTGGATAGGCAAAATTTAGGACTCCCATAGTAGCATCGTCCGATTAGCCTTAGTAGCATAAAGTGATGTTAAAACAAACAAACCATCAAATGGACATAAAAATGAAATTAGAAGAAAATCAAATTAAACATTCGCCATCTATCTTATTATTGAAATAATATGAGACTTTGAGGCCTAGCATTCTATATATATAATTTTTTCATTAATTACATAGCCAGGAGCTATTTCATTGATGAATGATTTGTTTCCTCTGTACATCTCAGATGTATATTTAATATACATGTTTAGAGTAAGGGGTAAAAGGATGAGGTTGATTTTTCAAAATGTCATACAAGCAGTGACATTCAGTGACATTAGTATAATTTACAAAGTTTGCAGAACTTCTGAACAAAATAGTAGATTGGTATAAAAATTAACATAAGTTTTACATATAAATATTACAATATTTTTATAAAATAACAGGTTAGGTGCGGCGTATTTTAAGGGATATCCTGAATTGAACGATATCGGTCGCCGTGGTCCGACTGCTGGAAAGGTCGGACAAACAATATCGGGCGTCGAGGTCCGATGGGAATGCTTTGACAAAAGCGTTATCTTTTGATTAAAATGGAATTAAATGAGCGTCTCAATGGCATTATCTCTTAGTAAGGATTGGAACTAGATATGATAGGCACAGGACAGGCCGATACAGGATTTATGCCATTCTTTATCGAAAATCGGACCTCGGAGTCCGATTCTAAAAAATAACAGAATTTCAGCTGGTAGCAACATTTTCTGCAAAAATGCAATAATCTCATTAAAAATTGAGTGTTTGAAGTGTTCAGACATTTTCATGTGAAAATCGACTGTTAAGAAGGGAATGTAAGACATCGGACCGCGGGGACCGATGCCGCACCTAACTTGTTTAGTAATTAAAATTAATTTTTTATCCATATAAGCAGATCCTAAAATTTATCTCACTGACCAGCTAATTTAAAATTTCAAATAAACAAGACATAAATATTTCCATAAATCACTTACCAACACTCTCATCACTAGGATCTAGAGCAAGAGCCAGCTTATCCCATTTGAACACTGGAGCTGGTTTTTCCAAAGGATTACGAAGCGAGATAGCTCTGGTGGGGCTAACTGCAGAACAGAGTCGAATAGGAGGAAGAACAGCCAGCCTACATGGACCACTCGATGCGTTGTATGCATTCACTAGATAACACCATTTTACTGGATCCAAGGGCCGTGCATTGCCAACAGCTCTAAAAATCCCTCCCTCTCGTAAAAATGAAAAAAATAGATATTAAATAAATATATATAAATAAATAAATTATCACAGAGTAAACTTTCATAAGATATTGAGTTTCTTTAGGCAACTTTCATAGTTAACATAAACCTAAAAAACGTTGTAATAAAAAAACATATTAATCTTTTTATCATTGTTCCCAATTGTAAACGTTGATTTAACCCTTTTCAAACATAGTTTCATTTCACCAATAGCTCAATTCATTTTATGAAGACAAAATAAAGTACTGGATTGTATAAAAATCATTTTTTCTGCTTTCAAATATCAATTAAATTCAGTTATAACAAATCATGTAATATTTTCTAAAGATCTGATTAATATTTTTTCCCCTTTCTGTTTTTAAAATATATTTACATTTATCTAGGAATTTTCATATAGTCACAAATATATGTAGCATGATATATAAATAAATTAGTAAAAATGAGTCAATCAGGTGGTGTTATTAATTGCAAAATTTTAATGTTCCCTTTTGGGAACAATGGCCTGTTCAGTTTGTAGGGACAAGATCAATCCCAAGAAGATGTAAAATTCCTTTTACCAAGTTTTAATATGTTTTGAAGTATTTGTAACATTATAATTTTGTATGTTTTTTGTTCGATTTTTTAAATCTATAATTGCTCCTAATATTTTCAAATATTTTTGAATGAAAAAAAAAGTACTTTGTAACGAAGAATGAATGAATGAAAGATGGATGAATTACTCATAACTTCTGATGAAGAACTTGCCCCGTCTATTGAATTGAGGAGGTTTAAGTTTGTTTATGCAGCCATAACAAATAATTCGTGCAGTGAGGAATGTATAATATCAAATAGCTTAGATAAATAAAATTAATAAATAAAATAATAAATAAAATTAGCTTAGATTAATGTGTCAATAGAGCTCTTGATGCAAGGGAAATTAATGCCTTTTTTTTAGGAAAAATAAATAAAACTAGGTGGACCCGTGCGAAGCACTTCGCACGAAGATTTGTATCAGATTTTACTTCTAGGTTTAACATAATTATGAAATGAACTTTTTTTTTTGCCTGTTCATCCCCCCCCCCCAACCACCCGCGCCATAAGGTGAAATTATTTTTCTACAGCAAGGAAGAATAAATTATTTTTCTGTTTAATAGTTAAGGAAGAACTTCATTTCCAGACGTTTTTTCTCTACAAAACAGTTTCCTGTAATCTCCTGGAATATATGAAATCACTAAGAATATTGCATAGTCTTGGAAATTAATCTTTCTACATTCTGATTTTAACTTCCCCTACTTATTTTGTTTTTCAAAAAAAATTCATAAGAAGTTTTTTATGGTTATCTTTCTGAAAATGGAGAGGAAGGTAGTCTTTTAAGTGGTACAAAGAATATGAAATAGGTTTCCATCCATGGAGAGGCAACAAAACAATAAATAGCCCCTTGAAGCTAAGGGACCTAATCCATGCCTTTTCATAAAAACAATAAGGTTTAGAGATTTAAAACGCCTGGCCCATATACGTGGAACCTATATGGGTCACAAAGCCCGCTTAGAAACCATTGAAATGCATTTTTCTTATTTCGATACTTTAGTTTTCTAAAATTCCCGCTGTAAAAAAGATAAATTGATAAAACCAAAGTTGTTCCACCTCGATCTAATGAATCACTATGTTACTTTTAATCACCATTAGTAGATTTTATTTATTTTATAAATATTTTGGACTACAGACATGGGCGGATCTAGCCGATTGTAAAGGGGAGGCTGCAGGCCCACAGCCCTTCATTTAAATCTGCCGATCAGCTTTTTCACCTTCCCACTACTAAAATTCTACCTGTTCTGCACATTTTTGCTTTTCTTGCCGTTCTTTAACTTGCTTCCTTACTTTAAGGAAAGTCAAATTCTATCTTTAAATGACGAAAAATTTTCCAAAGGGAGGGGCTCCAGCCCCCACATCACCCCCCCCCCCCCCCCCCCCCCCGGGCGGATCTAAAGTAGACTCCCGCTTATCCGTCCTCGTCGGAACGGATACATTGGCGTTTAAGCGAGAGAGCCGGTCAATCCGGAGAAGCGCATAAAAAAAAATAAAAAACAACAAAATGTATTATTATAACTTCTATATTGCGATAAAACCCAAATACAATTCACAACCTATTTTACAAAGGCTACAAAGATGTTAATCAAAGACAAATTTTTTGGGCCAATTTTGTTTGACAATTTACAAAAATTTACACTATCAATCTATTCAGTTTTCACAAAATCTTTTATTTATTTTTTCGTTTATACGATTTACGCACCTTAATGTCATTTCGTCGGTCTTGTCAAAATATAGAAAGCTATTTCTTCTTAATTTCTTTTTTAATTTTTTTAATGAAATGAATGGAGGATGCGGATTTTGTTTCAAGATCAATTTTTCTTCGAAGAGATTTGTTTTACTGGAGTTCGGTCCACGATAAAAAACTTTTTTCCTCCATTTTAATTTATTTAAGATCTATCCAACCGCAACATAATATAAATTTTAACAACATTTTTATGACAAAGTTATAAATGTCCATATATGACAAAGTTATAAATGCTTTCAAGGATTTTAAAAAGAATTTTTTATCTTTTACAGCATCGGTCCGTTTATCCGAAGATTCAGTTAAACGGGAACCGGTTAAGTGGGAGTAAACTGTAATTGCTAAATGAGAGAGTGCAATTTTCCAACGCTACAATTAAGTCTAAATGAGACGAAACAACATTTATAGAACCTAAGCACGACAGGACCTAGCGTTTGCTGTAGCGTAATACAATAAGTAGTTGACTATGTGCGACGGAGGTGCCTAACCCAGGCGTTATCTCAAAAATGGTAGGTTTTAGGGCTTTAAAACACAAATCCCAGTTTAGTTCTAAAGAACTAAACTGGGTCTTAAAGTCTTAATGCTCGTATCGCAATTTATAAAACCCAATTTGATTCATTTCGATCCGTTGAATCAGTACATTTAGGTTGATATTTTATTTTGGACCAAAAATTGGACATTGAGAATGCAATTCGCAAAAGCTCCGTGAAATTCTGAATCCAACGATACCACATTCATGGCATTTGAGCACGACAGGACCTTCTAACTCATGAAAAACCGATTTTTATGCTTTGTGAAATAATATATTTGGGATTGTTCAGCTCAGAATGATTCTTCCATTTTTTGCAATGATTTTTCCCCTTTTCCGGTCTCCAGAAAAATCCACTTTTTGCTCTTTTACTGCAAATTTATCTTTTCTTCTCAGTAAATGTCTTTAATTTTAGAATGGTTAGCTTTGATACTTGTATTAACTGCAATCGTCTATACCATAGAAAAAAAGCTGATTAAATATCCTAATGGGCTGAACACAGATGATTTAGCAGCATGGATTCTCGACAATAAAGAATGTTGTAGGAAGTTTGATTTTTTTAGATTTCAGAACCAGTATACCTCATGAAATGAGAGAAATTTCCATTTATATCATTCATATTTTAGTTTTTATTTTGTTTTTTGACAATATATAAATGAACTTTTATAAAAAAAATATATTTTTTTAAACATATTGATCGACATGAACGCATGACTGACCCTTGTTCCTGTATGGAAAAATTAAAAAAAATCATAGAGAGAAAATTTGGAATTTTGATTTTTAATGATTTATCTTTATACAAACATATAAAACCAAATAATGACAAAAATTATATACATTTTAGCTTTAACTGAGTTCAGTCTTTAAACATTTAATAGAAATAACTTTAAAGTTAAAATAACAGCAATCATACTTTATAATCACAAAATTTAATTACAATTTAATGATACTATTCACAGCAATATTCTTTTACCATTGACATCAAACTGAGTTTGTAGACTTTAATAATAGAATCAGTTAAATTTAACATAAAGCTAAATTTTACCTCAGGGAACATATTTGTGATCTTGTCATCACTGCCGAGTATAACCTTTCCACTCTCTCTTCCAAGAATACTTTCATATTTTCCAAAAAGCTTACCAGATCTTTCGAACTTTTTGCCTCCCTTGAATAAAAAAAATAAATAAATATATGTATATATATGATGGTGGAAGATAGTTGACCGGAGAGATATAATGAACAGGAATTGGTTGGGAGTGCGGTCAAAATAATAAGCACAAATATGAGATATTTACATTTTTTATTCTAGCCGACGTTTCTACCCAAATTTTAGGTCATCATCAGGGCTAAATGAGAAAAACCAAAAAAACAACCAATCAGATAATTTATGTAAACAGATGTAAAAGAATGTGAAACATTAAACAAAATTAAATAAGTTAGATAAAGATAGACACAAACATATTTTTTAGAATTTAAAAATTATAGCTCTTAAAGTAAGGCCATGATGAAAGTAATAAATGAAAATGAGATAAAATTTTTAATGGGATATATGAGGTAATGTAGAGAAATATATAAAATATAGGTGAACATATAATGAGGTTACAAAGGTCTGTAGCAATGAAGCCTAAATAAATAAGATGAAATGTAGTACACAAAATACAAAAGTGGTGCATAAATCGAAAATTTAAAAACGATAAACAAGATGGATAAAATAAAAATTTAATGATACAAAACAAGTCACTGAATGAATGGTAAGAGATGTTTGGATGCTTTATGATTAAAGAATAATTATAAGATTTATGTATTGAGAGTGTGTTACACTAGAAGGATGGATGATTATTAAACTGAATATGACAGCTATGTAGTAGGATTTGGGACTAAGTATTTAAAGAGATATAAATTGAAAATTCTATATTATATGCTACTATTATGATGATATAAATTGTTTGACAATATGACATTGGGTGATGGAAACATATGATGAGTATGGGAAAAAGATATAGAAAATAGACAAATTGTCACTGACCTTTGTTCATTGCTGCAGGGAGCCGAGTGACAAGAGGGCTGAGGGTAGGAAGGGGTTTGTTTACCTGATCGAAGCGCGATCTGCAACGGTATTAGTCAAAATTCTAAGTTATGTGAAATACGTAGTTATAATGAATTGAGGAGATAGGTAGATTGGTAAAAAGATAACATACGGTATGGTAGTAGGGAAAGAATACCGATAGACAAAAATATTGGAATGCATATATTTATTATTACTAAAAACTGGGTGAATAAAAATGTGTATAAAAATAACTAGTGTGTATATTGATGGCAAATAGGTGGTTGGCATTAATTCCGTTTTAGTACAAACAATATGTAGTTAGACGTGTTAAATAGTTTAAATGTAGCTATGCTGTAGACGTACAAAAATATATAACGTTAATGTTAATAAGGTTATGTTAATAAGGTGGGGGAATAACGGTTAGAAATTATTTGAAAAAAGGAAAATGGGTGGGTGAGTTATGGATGTTTTAATAAACTGAATATTTGAGAATATGTTTGGGATAAGTTTTGTTTGTCGGTCTTGAGATTAACGGGTTTTGGATCTAATTGGATGAAGACACTTTCAGTAATGAGGCGCTTTTGATGGTTGGGAACAGTTGCTAGGATGTGTAAATTTTCGATTTACACACCACTTTGTATTTTGTATACTACATTTCATCTTATTTACTTAAGCTTCATTGCTTCAGACCATTGTAACCTCATTATATGTTCACCTATGTTTTATATATTTCTCTACATTACCTCAGATATCCCATTTTAAGTTTTACCTCATTTTCATTTATTACTTTCGTCATGGCCTTACTTTAAGAGCTATAATTTTTAAATTCTAAAAAATATGTTTGTGTCTACTTTATCTAACTTATTTAATTTTGTTTAATGTTTCACATTCTTTTACATCTGTTTACATAAATTATCTGATTGGTTGTTTTTTTGTTTTTTCTCATTTAGCCCTGATGATGACCTAAAATTTGGGTAGAAACGTCGACTAGAATAAAATATGTAAATATCACATATTTGTGCTTATTATTTTGAATATATATATATATATATATATATATATATATATATATATATATATATATATATATATATATTCAAAATAATATATATATATAAATATGCATATATTCTAAACTTATCAATTTGTAAATTTTAAATAATAGAGTTGAAAGCCAACATCTGTTCAAAAATGAATAATTTACAGTTAATAATAGGTTTGCTCCAACAAACACTTTCGCATGCACAGTAAACCATAACTAACAGTTTAATCAACTCAAACTTACACTCAAAAGAGAACCAACCCATAAAACAAAGAGTAGGGGAAGGGACATGTGCAATGTAGGAATGGGGTGTGACTGGCGTACCAGTGACTTACCGATCGCTGGTTGTAACCATGATCAAAATTTATTTAATTTAAATCACAGGTCCTTCATTCACTAAAGGATTACAGACATTAATGACAGGTTACTGTAGCTGGAAGGTATGTCATCCCAAGGTAACACATCCACTGCGACTTTATTTGATCCGATATTTTGGATTTCGGACGTCCTCAGAGCCTGTGACCAACCCTGGGATCTGCCACCACATCTCCTCAATTGCCACTGTTCTCAGCAATACTTGAAACTTCTCAGGCACTTATAAAACAAACCTTCTTTGATAAAAAATACTTTTGTCTTTCCTGTCAACTTACTTTTGATATATTCAACTCTCATATTTTCAATTCAAACAATCCCATTTATCCATTTTATTATTTAAATTTATAACAATTGTTTACATTTTAGTTGAACAATAGTGATTATTTGTTGATGTAAAAGAGTATCAAAACAGAATATTGTTTAAATTCCCAACATCTTACTCGCACATGGCACTAGATTCATTGGTTTGTTGCTTAATTTTAAATGATTTTTGACTGTTGACCAAAGGTGACAAAGTCACTGGTATTTCTGTTTAGCCCAGGCAATGAAGGTTTTGTGTCGGGAATAATTAGAGACAAGCTGAATTTTTGCCAGCTGTTAGTATTTACTAAAAGCAGTATTTTCTCAAAAGTCCCCGCTTTTCCCTTTTGGGATAACCAGGGACCCCCCTAAACCAACGTTTCGAGACCCTTCGAGTTATTGCTCATAGCTCAGCTATTTTTCATTCGACATTGATACACCTTGTATCATTTTATTCCTCTTTACCTATTCTTTTGAAGACCCTATATAATGTTTTTGCGTGGCATTAATAATTTAGCTATAATTCTATAAAATATACCTATATACCAATCTCTAGCTATATACCAAGTTTTCGAGTTAAAATTTAACATTGAATTAGTTTTTAGGTAACAGAACTCCCATTTCAAACAATACCCAAAAATACTGCAAATAAAAGTTGTAGCACATGTCAAGCTGTTTCAAAATATGTAGCTAAAATTATATTTTGGGGGCGGGGGAACCCTTAAAGGCGGAACAAAATAAACGCGCGTCTAGCAACTGCTGTGTTGCATGGTTGGTAGAAGCGGCCTCGCTCGCTCTTTCTTTATGATTTCTGCAGGGGAAGATTCTTTTGAGCATTGCATCATTTTGGAAAAAATGATTCAGGAAAGTATGTGTAGTAAAAAAAAATTCAAAAGCGGTGGTGGTAGTATGGGATGTGACTTAGATATGAAAGCCAAGTTTCCAACCTTGGCAGCCCCCTCGATCACTTTTGAATTTCCCAAAACCTGCAAAATGTTTGCACTTTTTTGGGTTTTTCGCCATTTTGATCAAGAAGAACCAAAACCTATTCTCAATATTTTTAAGCTGGTTTGAATTACCTACAATATGAGCCCAAAGTAGCAGAGTAGACTAAATAGTTCCTGAGATACAGATTTTCTACGATAATTTGGGCCAATTTTGAAAACTTGAAATTTTTATGCTCATTTCCATGTTTAATCAATCATATACATATAATTTATTAATAATTTATAAATTATAAGCTGTATATCTCGGTTTCACCCGGAGAATTTCATTTTTTAAATCTATAAAATCTATACTGAGACTTATATCGACTCAAACGGTCGATTTTGTAAAAACAAATGTAAAGCGAGATCAAAGCGATTATTATAACAATAAAGAATATACCCAGAGATAGGCTGAAGTTATGCAATTTTAATATGGACAGGTGTTCGCACTTGGTCTGAAAGAACCACTGAGCGAAATTTGGAGAATTTAGGACAAACGGTATGGATTTCTATATATAACAAACAGAATTTGATCTTTATATACATAGATTATAGCTGTATATCCCAGTTTATAACGGGGAATTTCATTTTTATAAAGAAACGGTCGATTTCGTAAAAGAAAACATTCTAATGTGAGATCATTGTGATTTTTAATATGAACAGGTTTTCGCACCTGGTCTGAAAGAACTACTGAGCAAAATTTGGAGCTGAAATCTTCAGCTGATATAAAGAATATCAGCTGAAGATCGGCTGAAGTTATGCAATTTTAATATGGACAGGTGTTCGCACCTTGTCTGAAAGAACCACTGAGCGAAATTTGGAAAATTTAGGACAAACAGTATGGATTTCTAAAAAGAACAAATAAACAAACAAACAGAATTTCATCTTTATTTATATAGATTAGTATTTAATATTAAGTAAAAATTTATCCAATTTAACATTTTCGAGGGGAGTGGTGAATTAGGGGGTAAGGTTTGGTGAGGGAGAGGTCACTGTACACAACCATTCGAACGCTTAGTGGCATAAATTCGCCAATTTTTAGGATTTTTGTTGGTTTCTTGTAAACTACAGATAGACTACACTGTTTTCTTTTTACTTGCAATTGATGTAAATGTTTGTTAAATAATATTTGTATTTCAATTTCAGTCGTCTGGTTCCCCTACCACTAAACCTTTCCCCCCATTTCCTGGGTCTATCTATCAACTTAGATAAGTGGTTATATGTAGTTTTCTATAATTTCTTCTTATAATTCACAAATAGAAGTATCAGCAAGTTCGCGCAACAGATATTTTAATGTTTTAATTAGTTTCTTTACTCAACAGTATGCTACAATTAAATTTATTATCTCGTTTAACACAGAATTTAAATTTTTACAACTTTTGTAGGGAGCATTTTTCATCTGGCGTATCCGTTTTTGAGTTTCTGGCATTGGAACATGAACCAAATTTATTTTTCACTAAAAACGTAAAATATTGCCGAATTTTGGAAATGGGTTTCGGCGAAACAACTTAACCAATTTTTATTTAAAGTAAATATTCTATGTGAAACTTTAGGGTGTATTATATTGAAAGCAATAACATTTCCTTTGCGTTGAATTGTTTTCGAGTTATATGCAAAATGAAAAATGACCAAAGAGTTGCCATAAAAATAGTAAAAATTACCAGTATTTTATGTTCGATTTTGGCTAAACCATCCAACCTATTTTAATTTCAAATATATAATTTTATTTGTAATAGTATCCTCTTTTATTGTAAGTAAAATATAAAACAGTGTGTTCCATATTTTGCGAGGAACAGGAAAGATTTTATGCCACCATGCCCAACGAATACTTTCACATTTTAATGAGTTTCTCTAGACAGAAATAAGCTACATTTAAAATTAATTAATAAGGGCTCTTTATACATATAACTTAATGTTTTACAAGTTTATACATAGAATTTGTATTTGTATGGAACATTTTTCATTTGGAGTATCCCTCTTCGAGTTGCAGTTGTTGGAATATGAGTGTAATGCTGGAAAGTTCAAAATTTCCATTTTCAGTAATTCTTGTGGTGAAACGACTTATACAATTCCAATCGTATGTAACTCATTTGACATGACAATTTATAATTGTATCTTTTGTAACATATTCATTGTTTTATAGATACACCTCCTTTGGTGACCTCACCCCTCTAAACCTTACCCCCCAAATTCACCACTCACCACCAAAATATGAAATTGGATAAATTTTTACTTCAATGACTCACATCAGACATGTTAGTGATGATATAAACACATTTGTATATGATTAGACATGGAAATGAGCATAAAAATTTCAAGTTTGCAAAATTGGCACAAATTAGAAAATCCGTACCTCAGGAACTATTTAGTCTACTCTGCTACTTTGGGCTCATATTGTAGGTAATTCAATCCACCTTAAAAATATTGTGAATAGATTTTGGTTCTTCCTGGTCAAAACTGCGAAAAACCCAAAAAATTGCAACATTTTGCAGATTTTGGGAAATTCAAAAGTGATCGAGGGGGCCAAGGTCTGAAACTTGGCTTTTGCCTCTCAGTCAAATCCCATACAAGAAAAAAAAAGAAACCTACTACCACCACTTTATTCAAATAAGACCCCTCCCCTTCATGACAAAGTTTCTGGACAAATAAAAATGTTTTAAGAAAATCAATTGTTATTAAAAAAATATTAAATGAAAAAAAAAATTTCCTAAGAATTAATTGAATGATTTTTTTTTATACTGTACATGTACATACCTTTCTAAATCATTTTTTCAATACACACAAGAATCATAGGAGGATACAATGCTCAAAAGAATTATCGCCTGCAGAAATAATAAAGAAAGATCGAGCGAGGCCGCTTCTACCGACCACACATCATAGCAAGTGCCGGACGCGCACTTACTCTGCTCCGCCTGTAAGGGTTCCCCACCCCCAAAATATAATTTTAGTTACATACAAACAGCGAGACATGTGCTACCAATACTAATAATACCTATTACCTAAAAAGTAATTCCAATGTAAATTTTAACTCAAATATTTAGGATATTTTAGCGAATAATAGGTAAAGTATTAATGTCATGCAATAATATTATAGAAGGTCTTTAAAAAAATAGATAAAGAGGAATAAAACGATACAAGATATATCAATGTCGAATGAAAAATAGCTGAGCTATGAACAATAACTCGAAGGGTCTCGAAACTTTGGTTTAGGGGAGGGGCCCCTGGGTTAGCGCAAAGGGGAAAAGTGGGAACTTTTGAGAAAATACTGCGTTCAGTAAGTAATAACAACTGGCAAATATAAATGGTCATTTTTGGTCTTCATTGCTTGGGCTAGTTGAATTATGACAGTTTATTGAAGACTGATTGCTGGAAAGAACTTTTAAAAAAGTTCTTAAAAACAAAAGGGGATATATTGTGTTAGTGTGTACAAAGAAAAGAAGAAGAAAAAAAAAAAAAAACAGCCCAATGGTCATAATTCAAAATTAAAAAAATAAACAGTCTGTACTCAGAACTTTGTAAATGTTTAAACTTATATATCACATTCAAATAATAAGAAAATACCTCAGGTTGAACAAAATGCTGAACTATACCAGCGCTGTACAAGAAACCTCCAATCCACACTACCATACATATCATAAATCCTCTTTGAACAATTCTTGTGCGGCCCCAAAACAACACTAGGCGAAGCCTGAAAGAAAAAATAATCATAGATTCATCTCTCAAAAATAAAGTAAATACTTTGAAAACCTAATTAACAATTCTGAAGCCTAAATCTACAACCATAATGTTAAACCCTCATTATTCTACATACTTCCAACTCACTTTTAATTTGTAGATCAACACCAAACTTAGTTTACAAATCCGCTTAGTTTACCAATGTTACTGCAAACAAATTTTACATCCCAGTCAAGTCTTAGGATGAGATAAACCCTTACTCTCATACTTTGTATAGAATTCATAGAGAAGTAAACACCATTATAGTAACCTTACACTTTAGTCAATTTTACAGTTAGTGTCAATTTCATTTATGTTTTATATATTCTATATATGGTCCAAGTTAGTAAACATTGTAAAACCCTAACTTCACATCAGAGAGAAAACAGGATCTTCAATACTTCTTGCTAAGGAACACTGAAATATCTAGAAAAAGAGAAGAAAAAGATCCCCCACTTACTAAGGGTATTCATTCATTCACTAAATTCATCCCTCAACCCAAATAGTTTAAACCTGGATTCAACATTTTTC
This sequence comes from Aelia acuminata, assembly GCA_911387785.2. Taxonomy (NCBI): domain Eukaryota; kingdom Metazoa; phylum Arthropoda; class Insecta; order Hemiptera; family Pentatomidae; genus Aelia; species Aelia acuminata. Next base: position 55,062,669 of record OU426979.1, read on the forward strand.
AAGAGCTTTTTCTAATTATATATTTTATACATAGGAGGATGGAAGTAAAAACTAATAGGAAACAATAAATGAGCATAATTTACGGAGTCAAAATATACTTTTATGGGTGAATGGTTATTTTTCCCTTGATAGGCAACTATTTATAACATTTATATATTTATTTCAACTTTAAAGTGATCTACACCCTCACTAGCTCTTGCTGCAATAATCACAAGGTCAACTATCAATGTTGGACCCTCTCAAGAACACAGGAGGTGACCAGCAACTGTTGAGCGCCAAATCCTCTGCAGCATTTATGAGGCTGTACATGAAGATAGTGAAGTGAGTGGAATCAGTGAAGCAATGCCGAACTGATAGCTCTCAATAGTAACATGTCGAAACATCTTGTATTATTAAAAATAATTGCAAAATTATCCTTTTAAAGCTTAATTTCTCGACTTTATACTGACAGCTCCACAAAATTCCAAGCACCTCTTATTATACTGTAGATTCTGGGTGAAAGAGCTTATCACATAATCTGTTGGTGTGAACGACTTGCGCGACTAAGATTCGGAATCTATGGCCAGGCGAACTATCTATCTATAATTATTATAAGTTTATAATAAGTTGTATTATTCAATCCATTCAACTATTTAACTTTATGATATAGTTTATTCCCTAATAAAATAAAATTTTTATAATATCCGACTGTTACAATTGTTACTTAATTTAAAAAATAAACAAAACAAGATTATGTCAAATAAAGCTGAGGCTATGCATGGATGTGAACTATAAACACGCACGAAGTCAACTTTCTTCTTCTTCTTTCTTGGCGCTACAACTTTTGTAGAGTCAAGGCCTCCTGTAACATGGTTCGCCAGCCCTCTCTGTCGGTAGCCGCCGCTCTCAAATTGTGGATCCCCATGATGGACCTGGCATCCGCTGTCACTCCATCCATCCATCGAAGCCTTGGTCTTACAACTCTTCTGATCCCATAAATCGTCTCCTCCAGGACCTTTCTAGGAATCTGATCCTGGGACATTCTCATTACGTGGCCTGCCCATCGAAGCCGTCCCACTTTTATAATCCTTACAACATCTGGGCTCTTGTAGAGTCCGGTTAGCTCAGCATTCGTTCTTATTCTCCAGAATCTATCAGCACACACTGGGCCAAAGATTTTTCTCAGTATTTTCCTCTCAAACCTTATGAGGAGAGCTTCCAGCGAGCTAGGTAAAGTCCAGCATTCGGAGGCATAGGTGAGAACTGGTCTTACCAAGGTCTTGTACAGTTGCACCTTTGTTTTCCGAGAAATAGCCCTGTTCTTAAAATGCTTTTGTAATCCGAAGTAGCATTTATTTACGGACATAATTCTTCGATGGATCTCAGCTTTTATGTCGTTATCCGCGTTCACTTGCGATCCAAGATAGCAAAATTCTCTTACCCTTTCAAAAGAAAAGCTTCCAGCCACAAAATGCGATTGTTCATGCACATCCAGTCGTGGGCCTGTATGCATGTATTTGGTTTTAGATTCATTAACCTCTAAGCCCCCTCTGGCTGCTGCTATCTGAAGACTACTAAACGCGTTGCTTAACTCTCTGGGGGTTCTTCCAATAATATCTATGTCATCGGCGAACGCAAAAATCATAGAAGATCTATTGAATAGGGTCCCTCCAACTTGGATTCCAGATTTTCGCACGGCGCTTTCGAGGGCCAAATTAAAGAGAAGGCATGTGAGGCAATCACCCTGCCTGAGTCCCTTGTGGGTTTCAAAGCTGTCAGTCAGGTTACCCTCAACACGCACTGTACATTCTACCTTCTTCATAGTTGCCCTAACCAGACGTATCAGCTTCGACGGTATTCCCATTTCCAAGAGCTCCTGATATAGCCCATTTCTCTTTATGCTGTCATAGGCCATTCGAAAGTCTATGAACAAGTGGTGTGTGCTGATGTTATATTCCTTGCACCTTTCCAGAATGGTTCTGATAGTGAATATTTGATCTATTGTAGATCTGCCTCGCATAAAGCCTGTCTGGTACTTTCCTATGTTCTGCTCGGCAAAGGGAAGAAGCTTTTTATAAAGTATCCGAGAGAAGAACCTATAACCACATTGTAAAAGGGATATGCCACAGTAATTATGACAGTCAAGCACGTCCCCTTTCTTGTGAATCGGGCATATAACAGCTTTGCACCATTCACAAGAAATTTCTTCCTTCTCCCATACATGATGTCACTTTACAAACAGAATATTCCACTAGTTGACACGTTTGAACGGATAGTTGACACCCCTGTCGAACATTGGTTAGGATGGAGCTAGATCAGTGATTCCACCACCGATATTAAACCCAGATATTTTTCAAATCAAGCAAATTATTTAAAACTATCCGTTTCATCAGAGTAAAAAACACCAATAGTTGACATCGATGTCAACTATTGAAATTAAGGATTAATTTTTGCTCTAATAGTTGACACCCTCATTTAAGCCCTAAAACATTGTATAAATAAATCGAAAAGGATATCAAATGATTCCCATGAACTTAATGGATATCATGGAATTAGTTAAAAAATAATTGAACAGAAATAAACCAACTAAAAAGCTTATTTAACTTTACTTCCACCTTAATGAAACAGGGTAGCAGAAACCAAGTTTTCAGACCACTAGAAAATTCGCCATTACAACCTCTCACAAATAAGCTTGAGTTTTCATCAAACTAATATCGATGGCAGCACAGCTAACTAGTATAACTTGGCAAATTACCGCCAAATTTTGAACCAAAATAATCAACCCTGAATCTTATTATTCACACTTTTTGTGCAAAATGTCAACTATTGGAGCACTGTCAACTATTGGTACAGTCACCCTAATTATGTTAAATTTTTGAAAAGAAAATTGGAAAAAAAAAAAGTCTTCTTTTCATGCTGCATATCCCTGGGCAAGGTAGGTGTACAAAATATAACATTACAATATTTTTAAAGAACACTAGAATCAGATCAAAGCTTTTTTTGTTTTTGTTTTCAGTTTACTAACACATCAATATTTTTGAATTAATTTATTTTATGCATGGCTAAATTTGTCTCCTCTATCAAATGGATGAATTGAAGCTACACATAACAAAACTTTACATGGTTATTCATCAATCAATTAATTAAATAAATTTAAAACAAACATCTAATTTAGTATGGTGAGGAATCTACACAAATATATTTCCTATATATATTATATCTTTACAAGCTGTTTGTTGAATGTTTACACTGTTTAATGTTCTTTGCACAGAAAACAACTTTCAATAACGCTATGTTTCATTAGGAATAAAATAATAGGCAAATTTTTTGTCAGGAGTCTAAAATTGACCAAATTTCACCATTGCTATTGAATTAAAACTATAACCTCTTTGGCACCTTTCCCTCAAGACGAGGCGTAGACCGAGTTCTAGGTAAAGGTCGAACAGTTTCTTGTGGCATTTCATCAATCATAGCACTATCTAATGTAGAACCTGCCATGTCCAGGGAAAGGACAGTTGAAAAAAAGCACATCTGAAGAAAAAAGTCACATAAAAGCCCAACCATAGCAAATATACAGAATTCCTGAAAAAAAAAAATATATATATATTTCTTAATTAATGTATACTGCCCGTACATTAATCAAAATAAAAAGTTGCCAAATATAAAGTCAAACATGCCGATACAATTCCTAAGAAAAAGTAAATTATGCCAGGAAACTTTAGTATAAATATTAAAAAAAAGATTATTCTGAACAGAAAGCATTAGCTAAAGCCAGGATTCAAACCCGTCCAGTTGGGTCCTGCTTCAACGTTAAAAAGCTCAACTCAACTAAGCTACAAAGCTCAGTATCCCAACCAATTTCACCCTTCTTTCTTCAATGATCGCAAGAATTTTCTGATCGCCACATTGCAGCTAAGTAATCAGGGTCTGGACATTGTCCAAAGGTGGGATTTGATCGACAGACTGTTACTAAGAAACATTTTTCATTCATTAAATTCCAATAGTCATTACATAAATAATTTTAATTGAAGAGGAAAGACTGGCCATGGCCGTGAATCGAACCCCAGTTTCTGCATCACTGTTGTAGCGCTCTAACTAACTGAGCTCACAAGGTCAGATTTCTAGCCATGCCTCTCTTCAATGATCCCAAGAACTTGGTGATCAACACGTTGCAGCTAAGTAATCTGGGCATTGTCCAAAGGTGGGATTGGATTTAAATATTATACATATTATTAAACATTTATTCATTATATTCAGACAGAGACAGACAGGCAGGCACACACACAAACACACACACAATATCATGGGACTTGGTTATTAGGACTCAGGGGACCCCAAAACGTGTATATCCAATGAAACGAGAAGTCACAATTTTTCATGATCACAATACTTACTCTTACATATACATATTTCTTACGTAGGTAAGTGAAAGTAAAAAAGTCTATAATCTATTTCTATCATTATGATATAAATGATAATGATATTAAATCAGATGAAATAGTGTCTACTTGCCTGGATAGAAGGAACAAGTGTGAAGAGCCCAATAGTGAGAATAGTAACTTCAGTTAGAAGGTTTTTTGTGATTCCCCAGCCTTCTTTGGACAGACCCTGGGCTAATCTTATTTTTGAGTCAAGATGTCCAGGAGTAGATAAAATTGATTTTGTCAGAACCAAAATATTTTCCAGTCCCACAACGACAACTAAATATGGAAACACCTAAATAAAAAAAAATAAATAAAGAAGTAAATAATAAATGAAAATATAAGAAAAAAAACAAGAGTAAGTTTGCAAAATTTTAATAAAATAAACTATTAAGAGATAAAAACCAAAATATACCTTTTATGGTATTATATTATTTTCATACTTCATCAGTATTATGCAACATTTTGGTGCTATATTGTTCTTCAAACTAAAAGTATATTTAGAACCATATTTTTTAGAATATGGTTTTGAAGGTTTCTCAAAACTTGCAATTTACAGATTTATCAACTTTAAATTAACTTTTGCAATAATTAGAAAATTGATAAATTGAATTCTTTGAAAATTGATAAAAATGTTTGTAGATATCTTTTAAGAGAATTCAGGTCTAAAAAGGCTATTCAATTTAATTGTGTTATATAATTAAAATTTTTAATTTTAATACTTCATAATCAAAGTGAACAATGCATTTCATCATAGCTGCAAAAATATGACACATAAACAAATTAGGGTTTAATTCATAGTTGGTGTCCTAAGCAAAACACTAACTGCTAGTTATATCTTAACTTGAGTTGGCAGTCAACGTATTAACAAGAAAACCTATATGAACATCAGTAAAACCATTGATGAATTTAAAAAACATATTTTATTTCAATAAATGCGGTTATATTTGATTCTTGCGGAGCTATCATCAACACATGCAATATAAATTTAGGGTAAAAAAAGTTCAAGATAACTATTAAGTGGCTTTTTTCCTGAAAAATATTATTTTAATTCAGCATAAAAATAATTAACCTAGGAACACAGTTGAAATTCAACATATACAGTCATAAGCTATAAAACAAATATAAAAAACCTCCCTCATATACAAAACTACTCTTTTTATTAAGATACTTATTACTATTTTGTTTTATTTAAATCAATTAGAAACTGTCAAATATTTATATGAAACGCAGTCTGAACTGTTGATTAAAATTTTAAGTTTTGCCTATCTCTGTGCTGAATAATAATCTCGCTGTACTGCAAGTCATTAATAAAATTCACAGGAGTTATTTCAATCAAATAAAAAACAAAACAAAAAATCTGGTGAAAGGCAGGCAATTGAAGCTTTCTTTTTCAATTCAGTTTAAGTGTGAATAAATAACTAAGTATCACAAAAAGAGTAACTGAGAGTTACTGCAACCATTAAAACAGTTTCACTTCGGGATTGGCACGAGCGAATGTGTCATCCTGATGTAATGAGGGTCTACCATTGGATGAGATCTAACATTTTACCCTCCACTCTTGAAGAAATCAGGACTATGACTTCTTCTAGTAAAGTATGCGCTGAAGTAAAACCAATCTTCCATGCGAAGCAAGACGGGCTTCTAGTCGAAGCTACATCTCCATGGGAAAGGTTCAACCTGGATTTCAAAGGATCTCTTCCTTCTTCCTTCATTGAGCAAAAACCACGACATCCTGACTATAAGAGATGAATTCAGTAGGTTTCCCTTTGCCTTTCCTTCAACAGATATCTCAGCTGAAACTGACTATCAGCACCTAATCAATCTATTTTCACTGTTCGAACTCCCAGCCTACATTCATAGCGAGCAAGGGGCATCATTCATGTCCAAACAGCTAAAGACATTTCTGTAAAGACTGGGAGTAGCCACTAGTACAACCCACGTGGATACGTGTGAGAGATATTACAGAATTATTTGGGACATTCTAAGCTTAGCAATGAGATCAAAAGGCCTCAAAACCAAAAATTGGGAGTTGGTTCTCAACGACGTGTCACATAGCATTGGGTCTCTTTTATGTAATGCAACTAATAGTATCCCGCACGAGCGAATGTTCCAACACCCCAGATGATCTTTTAGTGGCTGTCCTTCATGCATGGCTTATTCAGCCGGGAACAGTACTACTATCACGTAAATTCCAAAGAAGAAGCAAGTACGATCCTCTTGTAGAGGAACTAGACCTCTTGGCAGCTAATCCAGGCTATGCTCACATTAGACTGTCAGACTGGCGAGAAGCAATCATTCTGTGAGCTTATTTCTAGTTAACAAAGCCTATTATTTCCCTAAGGTATTACATTCTATAACACCGATTTATTTACCAAACTTTTTATAGAACTAACAATAAATTAATATTGTAACGTGAAACAAAACAAAACACAAAACATATGATTTAAAATAGTTCTAAACTTGTTGGAACGAACTAAAAGTTGGCACAAACTGTTAGAATACCATCTAAGCTTGTCTAGAACCCTCCAGACAGTTCTTCTTCAGACTAAATAAAATTCCAAAATTTTGTTACTGTATAGTTCCAAAGTGATACTTTTACTAAACTTCTTGATTATCTGAGCTTATAATGTTTGTGTGGCATTGTAAATTGTTATTTTTGTTCAATGAAAATTATTTGAACCCACAAATTGTTACAATATTTTTTTTTTTGTAATAAAATCTTATTTGTCAAAGTAACCTCTCACTAAGTAAATAACTTTGTGATAATTTAATTTAACTTTCATAAAGTTTCATGAAGAATATCAATTTAGTTCCGTATTTTTTCTCTTTTTCCTGTGCCGTAAGGAGTAAAAAAGGTTTATTGAAAACATCTTCCACTTGTTTATAAACATGGCATTATATGGGAAATATAAGTAATTACAAACCACCATACATATGGATAGGCAAATTTTTCAAATTTCATTTGGACACTGTATAAGATATTAATCGAACCAACTTTTTATAAAAAATACACTAACTACGATATATTTTCAATTTATTTTCATTCATGTTATCAATTTTGGTTTTTATTTACATACTGCCCAACTTAAGGATATTTACTTTTTTTGCTTTAAATTTAATTTTTCATTACATACTGAATTTAATTTATTCTTATGACCAATTAGCCTTCTTGTGTGAAGGGGAATTTGTTCAGTAATCCAGATGGTTTTGTTTATTTTCATTTTTTTAATAAACATGAACAATTTTATAAACAAAAAATACAACACAAATAGCACTAACAGATTTTTATTCCAAAGCTTTAGGATATACTATATTTTTAGTTTTACCCTCTGGGGCATATATAATTAGGTCTTTAGATAAACCTACTCTAGAGAATACAACCTAAAAGTGACCATGAGAAAAATATGGGGAATCCAAATTGATACCAGAACTCTCAGTGATTGCCCTTGAGCTTTATTTATAGTCATCGCAAATGCGCAGGGCTGGTAATTATACTCCTTTGAAATCAAAGGGCATATCACTGGGGACAACGGGGATTCCAGGCATGGAAAGCCGGAAGGGCAGAAGGGGATGAGCAAGGAGGTGATAGATTTCAATTAATAATATAAACAGTCCGGGTACTTTTCATAAATCAATCAGGTACCAAATATCAAAGAACAAAGAAGAAATCCAGTCACAAAAAACAATGAGAAAAACGTGGGTCAAGAAAAGTTTGTTAGGACAGAAGAGAGCCAGGAGCGAGAAGTGAGTAGCAGGGAGACACGCACTCGTCGACCGATAACTCGAAAAAGATTCGCTCAGCCTTACAACGTGGACCCCGGTCCGTTCTGCAGGAACGGCCTAAACGGGCCTTGTTGGCCTCTTTAAAATGGCACTTTTTTCGACTCAAACGGTCGATTTCGTAAAAACCTAACGAAAAGCGAGATCATAACGATTTTTATAACAATAAAGAATATACCCAGAGATTGGCTGAATTTATGCAATTTTAATATGGACAGGTATTCGCACCTGGTATGAAAGAACCACTGAGCGAAATTTGGAGAATTAAGGACAAACGGTATGGATTTCAATAAAGAACAAACAGAATTTCATTTTTATTTACATAGATTATAGCTGTATATCCAGGTTTCACTCAGGGAATTTCATTTTTCTAATGAAACGGTCGATTTCGTTAAAAACCATAGTAAAGCGAGATCATTGCGATTTTTATAACAATAAAAAATATCAGCTGAAGATTGGCTGAAGTTATGCAATTTTAATATGGACAGCTGTTCGCACCTGGTATGAAAGAACCACTGAGTGAAATTTGGAGAATGTAGGACCGTATGGATTTCTATAAAGAACAAACAAATCAAATTTCATCTTTATTTATATAGATTACTAGCTTTGGGGCCCGGCTTCGCTCAGGGAGTTGTGGAATAGGTGGAATGAAACAATAACATTAAAATGTAAAAGTAAAGAAAAATAGACCAAAATTAATCATGATTAAAACAAAATTTGTACCATCCTGAAACTTCAGCTTAGTATTAGTGGTAAGTTTCGAAACCTCAGAGTTTCCCCATATATGGTTTGGGTATAAGAGACCCCATTAATGCGGTTTTCTCAATGCGTTTTCTTCCCTTTTTTTGATTAAGAAAAATTATTTTGGCAGCAAATATGTCCTGGTATATACTATTTTTTATGGTTTCTATGTTCTGATTCCATTGAGACCATTCTCATGAGAATACCGCATCCTTATCAAGTGGAGTAACTTCTCCTTTTTCGAATTCGGTTGAAAATTTACGAACAGAACAGAACTATTATATGAAAACTTTATTTTCGGTATATATTCCATTAGGTTATATCTTTTATTCATATTATCTGTAGGTTATCTATTTTATTCAGTGTTGGTTTTTATTCGCTCACTACATTAATAAGCAATTTATTTTTTGTTGTAAATTTACTCTTATATTGTATATTGATTAAAGGCAATGTTTCGACCAATTCTTTCCTCTTCTGTAAAACTTAATTCGCTTAGGAATCCAGTTGGTTTTGTTTATTTTTAATTTCAAGTCTTTGCAGAGATGTAATGACCTTATTGAAAAATAAAAAGAAAAAAATAATTATTGATACATAATCTCGTGTAATTTAAAGAAAACAGCTGAAGCTAAAACCATAACAAACCGAACTAATGAAGAATAAATTTATGAATTGAGCTTAGCTAGCGCTCCTGGCTTCCAAATGTCGAACTAAATTTTTTCATTCATTAACTCACATGGGCTTATTAGAGGGGCTAATTACATGTAGCGAGTAGCTTAAAATTACAGCCTTTGTCCCTTCAACATTACACACTTAAAATGAAAACTGAAACCTTCTTCATCGTTAGGGGCATTAGGGTAATATGACAACATAACATTCTTGATAGTACGTGTAGTCGTTTTTGAGCCTTTTCGGCATGCACATTGTACACTTTGTTTTATAATATATATTGATTTCAGAGATGTATAATAATGACTTCATTTTAAAATAAAAAGAAAAACAAATCATTTTAAATGTAATTTACTGTTATTCAAAGAAATCATCTGAAAGAGAAACTATATCAAACCAAATGAATGAATTATCTAGAAAGTGCTGCTATCTGATTGTCAGGTGATTAAACTAAATTTTTCATTCACTAATCCAATAAACAAGTGCAGGTGGGCTGATGACACGTTGCGAGAGTGAGAAAATTCCAGCCTTTATATCTACAACATCACACAGTTCAGATAAAAACTGAAACCTTCTTCATGGATATATGGCTACAAAACCACATAACTTTCTTGATCGTACCTTTACAGTAAACCCTCATTATTACAAACTCGGATATAACGAACACCTCGATATAGCGAACCTAAATACTATCCCCCCAAAATTACCTTTATATTTCTACTGGACCCCTCGTTATAGCGAAATCCCTTGGTTAGTGCGAACTACGAACTAAATTTGATGCCTGAGAATTATTATATTCTGTTATAACGAACTACTAGAATTTTTATTAATTTTTTTTTTTTATTACTGTATTACGTAGAATGAGCAGGGGAAGACGAAATAGCTCCAGTTTCTAGAATTGAGGTGTTTTTTTTACTCAACTAATCCGATTTCCTTTTGCTCTCTCTCTGATTCGAGCTCAGTCCTGTTTCGACCTCTGTATTATTCGAATCAGTGTTCTGTAGTCGTTTATACTGTTTTTTTTTAATACACAATGAGTTCGTTGGTAAACGTGAGTCACAAACGTAAATCCTTATGAATTGAGGAAAAATTGAAAATTCTCCAGGATATTGAATCGGGAATTCTAAGTAAGAAAACCATCGCAGAAAAATATGGAATTCCAAAATCGACATTGTCAACCATTATAAAAAACAAAGATAAAATAGATTCAACCGCAGCCCAAGGAATAACTTCAGCATCAAATAAACGACTGCGCTCTCCGGCTCATGAATATTTGGAAAAAAATTGAAAAATAGCTTTAAACAAATGAGATCTCAAATACCAATCTCAGACCCTCTTATTAAGCTAAGGCTAAAGAACTCTCAAGTGAACTTAGCAGGTCAATTAATGAATCTCATTGTTTAATTAATATGTAGTTTATCTAAAAATAAATTACATACATGCGTTTTAATTTAAATAGTTCTAATGAATAAATTTCCTTCTAAATATAGTGCGGCAATTGGCTAAAAAAAATATTAAAAAAAATAATCCTCGGTTATAACGAATCTCGTTATAGCGAACTATGAATATCAAACCCCCTACCAGTTCGCTATATCGAGGGTTTACTGTATTCGTTTTTGAATTTTAGGGGCATGTACATTGTACACTTTGCTTTACAATTAATATATATTGATAATTAAAATTATACATTAAAACTTAATTAACTCTTACATGAATTGATGTTTGTTATTATAGTAGTTTGAATGCCTTTTAGATGCATCAATTTTAAATATTCTAAACTTGGTTTTTAAAATAACTATTTTAATTAGACAGGGTTAAATTTTGGTCCAATTAATATGCCTTATTAATTTGATTTACAACTAATGTTTAATTCATCAGACAAATATGAAACATAAATAAAATTATGAAGTGTAACAAAATATTTTAAGCACCAATTGACTTGGAGCCACGAATTTCAAATTTAATACCTAATAAAATACGCTAAAATCAAATATTATTACAGTAAAACTTTGATTATCTGTCAGTTTCAGTCAACCGTCACTATAGTAGAACTACTTTTAATTTTCCTTAGTTCTACTTTATTGACGGTTAACAGAAACTGACAGCTAATCGAAGTTTCACTGTAATGATATTTTATTCAAACCGCATAAAGCAGCGGGAACAGATAATATTTTTAGTGAAATAATCAAGACATGCGGAAAAGCTTGGATCTCTGAAATACATCTTTTGGTTAAAAAGGTCTGGGAACAGGAAAAAATACCTGAAGAGTGGAAAGAATCTATTCTTATTCAGATTCACATAAATGGAACGAAGACGGATTGCAATAACTATCGCGGAATCTCACCCCTTCCGGATTGTTATAAAATATTTATGCTTATCCTGACTGGTCGAATCACTCAATACGCTGAGGAAATCGTCGAAGGCTATCAATGTGATTTCAGACTGAACCGTTCAACCCTAGACCAAATGTTTTCATATCTGCCCTTAGGCAAATCTTAGTTTGGATATAAAGCTTATTGTTATTATAACTTTCATTATTATTCATAAAGGATAATTCTCACACAATAATGTTAAATAACACATATTATTTACCGATCTAACAAACTTAAAAGACTTATGTGACAGCGACGGAAAGACTCCACAAACTTTTAGTCACATTCTTTTTTATTGTAAGTTGTACGAACACACAAGACACGGACAAAGAAAAATCGTCTTACTGCAAGGACTGGCCATGTTAGACCTTGCAGTCTTTGATTATTTTCTTAGTTTTTAGTGTTATCACTCAGTCTATTATTACTACTTAATGATAAGACTATTATTACTACATTTATTCAAACCTACCGCCACGTACCTATTGTATTCAACATTTCTTACAATAATTTATTAGTAAATTGAAATTGAAACATTGTAATGTTGAACAAAAACACGAAACAAATGGTTTAGAATAGTTCTAGTCATCTTGTTGGAACAAACTGTTAAAGTACATGTTAGTGAAAATGATGTTCGGGTACCATCTATGCAATATAAGGAGCGATGGAATGGAGAGTTAGTCTTGTTCTGAAGCAAAAGTCATATGTAATTTTATTTCTGTGTTACAAAGTCATAATTTTTGTAACCTGTTTAAATATTTGTGTTTTTATAATTTGTGTGGCATTGAAAACTGATATTTTTCTTTGAATAAAACTTGTTTTACCCACATAAATGTTACAACTGGTGTCAGGTAGGGGTTGGAAAGAAAAAAATGCAGGCAAACTGATTGGAGAACTTTTAGTAGTGGAGCTTAGGAGAGAATTAGAAGAGTTTGATTTAGACACTACTGGTACGAAGACAATCTTATTGACCCAGTTGCGTGAGTACTACCTGAGTCGAGGCATAGATCCTGAAAAAGTAGAGTTTGAGGATAGATCTTTAAAGGCCACTTTAAATCATTTTTATCCTGAACTTTGTTTACAAAACTGAAACAATTTGTCGGTAGAAATAAATGGCAAACTGACCAATCTGTCTGCTGCAATAAATAGGTTAAATGACAAATTTAGCAGCCAGTCTGATGAGCTTAATGAGATAATAACTAACCTAAATTCCAACTTGTCTGAAATGAATGACAAGCTGGCCAGTCAGTGTGCTGAGCTTGAAGAGAAGATAACTAGCCTAAAGTCGGGTTTGTCAGCAGAGATGAAGGTGGTTGACCAACCTGTCTGGCGAAATGAATGAAAGGTTAGCTAAACAGGAAGTGAGGGCTGTCTCGTTGGAACCGGAGGTTGAGAGATTAAAAAGGACCCTGGAAGAAGGGGCCCAGGTGGTCATCAGGGTAGGCTCTGCCCACAGCCGTTACAAGATGGACAAAGGTTTGAACCCCCAGCCACGGAGAGCTAAGCCAGGATAAAGCCCCCAAATTTTGATGGTAAGTCGCCATTCAAACAGAGGTCGAATTACCTCAAACAGTTCAACGCTGCGGCCAGTGCTGAAGGGTGGTCTCTTAGAGGTAAGGCAATTGTCCTTATGGTGGCTCTCAGAGGCGACGCTTTAGATATTCTTCAAACGCTCAAGGCCAACAATGATTTTAATCTCTATGATTTTAACATATTAGTAAGCAGGCTGGAGATGCAGTTTGGTCCTGCCCAACTCGATCAAATGTAAGAATTCCGGCTGAAGAACAGGAAACAGAAGGCAGCAGAGACAATCCAGGAATTCGAGACAAATGTTGCGTGATGGTAAGACTGGCTTATTCAATAGCACCTGAAAGTTTGTTGGAGTGTGTCTGGGTGGCGGGATGGCCGAGTGGGCAAATACGTTAAAAAATACGCGTTGCCCATGGCAAAGTATGATTGAGAACCGAAAGATAGCAAGTTTGAAACCCGGAGCCAGGGGAAAATTTAATAATACTCTGCATCAATGCCCCACCCTCTCCCCTGGCCCGGGAAACCCCGTATAGCCTACAAGGCGAGGAAGGGGAGGACCAATAAAAAAATAAAAAATAAAAAGTTTGTTGGAGTGTTTAGTGGTCCAAGCGATCGTCGAAGGCCTACGGGACGTGGAACTTCAGAGTGCTGTGCGGTTTGCTCGCCCTAAATTGCTGGTGGATGCCCTCTCCACTGCGTTGGAGTATGAAGCGGCTAGGGAGGCTTCTTGTGCCATGCAAGTGTCCGGGCCATGAACAGTAACGATGGCAGTAAGGGCCAACAGGAATCGGCAAACCTAAACAAACAGGAAGAGGTGGTTTTAAAAGTTGTGAAAGCTCTTGATTCTCAGAGAAGGAGACCAGTACGGTGTTGGGGCTGCGGAGAACTTGGACACGTCAGGAGTGCCTGCAAGAAGCAGGCTGCTTCTGACGCCTCACAACGTCTTCAAGACCCTTCCCTGGTGATGGTAGCATCTTTAGGACACAGAGCCGGTAGTTTGTATGTGGAGGCATCTTCAACAGTAAGATATAAACCATGTTGGTGGACACCGGTGCTACGAAGACTATCGTTTGCCCAAACGTGACTGGTGAGAAAAGAATGTCGCCCTCTAGGTGGCAACTAAGGACAGGAGAAGCAGACTAGGTATTTGGCGAAACCTAGGTAAAGATACAGTTGGGCTCAAACTGTGTCTCACACTCGGTCATAGTGGCTGGTATTGAAGAAGATGTAATCCTGGGTCTGGATCTTATGAACACCTACGGTTCTCGGCAGGATCCGAAACGAAGAGTTGTCAAAATCAGTGGAGAGGAGCTGTTCTTCCGTACTCATGAACCGGCTGGGTTAGGAGTCACTATGGACAAGAAAGTTGAACTTTCTTCAACTATCATTAGGAAAGGCACTACGGTTGGGACTTCAGCGCTGATCACATCAGTGGTTTGGCAGGCAACTGAGAAAAACAAGCGGAAATCCAGGAAGCGGGACAGGGTGTTGGAAGACATTGATCCGTCACTGCCTCGAGAAGAGAGTCGATGTCTCGATATAGAGAGTCGATATTACCCAATCGATATCGATAAGAGACACCTCGCCTCGAGATCTGATGAGGAGACCAAAGGGGAGCAGGGCCAATCATGGTGGATACGAAGAGGGAGAACTTTTTGGCTCTACCCACAAAGAAGATTCTGCCCAAAGTTGCAGAAGGACTGTGAGGGACCATACGTGATAAAAAAGCATGTAGACGATATGATCTACAGTGTTTTTAAGTATCCCAAAGGAAAGCCTATGATCGTCCATTATAATCGTTTAGTGCATAGGCATAGAGTATATTAGCCATATGCAGGGAACCACGATGAAGAGAAATATTCTAACTCATAAAACACGTTGAACACCCGCATGCACATTACACCTTTAATGACACCATTGTTTAAGGAAAGGCATTCTGTTCATGCAAAAGAGTTGTCCAAGTGTTTTGGAACCTAGATATTTAACGGAAATTATATGTTTCCATTGTAACTAAATGAAGTGTTCAACAACTGCAAAGAGTAAACTAAATCTGACGCCATAGAGTAATATGCTTGCATTGACGAAATATCAAAAGTAAAAACTTTTATTTAACAGTAAAAAATTTTAGTGTACCTTAGAGAGCAAATACAAACAAAAATAAGTAAATGAATGTGGGAAAATGAGAGAATTTGAATGGCGTTTATATATTTATCAAAAAACATCAGTTTCTAATCTAAGTAAGTTGGTAAGTGAAAGTTGTATGTTACGCATATCGTACCAGATTTTTTTTTAATGCAATTATTTTTCATAACTGGTATTAAGAAATTTGTATTTGAAGTGGGTACATAATATGTATTACATAAGAATGTTGTATGAGAAGTATCCTTAATGAATAATAATGAAAGTTATAATAACAATGAGATTTATATCAAAACTAAGATTTGCAAAAGGGCAGATATGATATTTAACCTTTGAGGTACAGGTTTATATAGTATAGATATTCCTTACCTTTTATTTTACAAATTAGCATTATCTGAAAGAGAATATACTGACAATTAGTGCTAGCCATGATTAGTTTGGAAAAATGCTAAACTTTAAAAAACAATAGCAATTGAACATTTTGATTTTTTTCTTATTTATTTTGCCATCCATTTTTTTTTTTATGGTGAAAACAATACTTGAATCAAGTGTTTTAATGTTTAATATAAATTGCTTTTCTTTCACTTTTACCTATTTTAAAACCTTCCCACATTTGGGATGGGGATGACAGAATACTCAGCAGAACCGTTCAAGAGACAAAAATAAAAACAGACTAAAAAACGTTATAATGGGTCAAGCCAAAAGCCAATTGAATCTTAAGGCCTGTTAAATTATTGGAATAAAGTTTGGAATCAAACGTTGCTCCACTTTCTGACCGCTAGGGGCGATCATAATGAACCAAACAGTCCTGTTCACAGGGTCAAGTTTTTGGATCTATCTTGGATTATTAGCTGGTGATGAATATTATTCTTATTAACCGGAGATGAATATTATTCTTATTAACCAGTAAATAAGTGGACTATATTTTCTTCTCTAATTGATCAAAAGACTTAACTATGTAAACAGTCTATTTCGTCCATTGTAATCGCTTGTAGCGGTGAAAAAGTGAAGCAACGTTTAGTTCCTAACTTCGTTCCAAAAAATTAACAAGTAAACAAAACATTTAAAAATATTGATAAAACAATAAGTTCACTATTTGGAAAATTTATATGCCAAAAAAGAGGATATACTAAGTAAATAAAAATATATGAAAATATGAGGTAATGGTAGGCATACTAACCTCCCTACCACGACTACTACCAGCAGGATCCAACCCAAAAAAAAAGCAGAGACCGATTGACATAAGTAGTGATGCGATGACCGTACAAACAGCACTAAGAGCCATTCCAACCTGAAATAAAAAAATTAAAAAAATATCCAATAGGGATTGCACATATGAGGTAAAATAAATGTATATTTTTTAAATCAGCAAATTAATAGGTATTACATTACATACAATGCCAAAAAATCTGGTGTGTGCATCACATAACTTTCACTTACCACCCTGCTTTCTTTAACTAAAAATAGTCATTATTTTTTGAAAAAAGCATGCTTAAGCGCTACCAGAAAGGGAACAAACCTTATTACTTTAATGAAAATTATTATGGTCCATTCTATAAGAAAGTGGGTACTGTTGTCAGTGCTTCATACAGTGAAGTACCAAGAATGAAGTTGGCCCCACACTTACTAATGGAACTCCGTACTTTTTCGGGATTTGTTTGATTTTTTTTTTATAAGTATTTTTTTATTTATTGTTTATGTAGGTGTTAAAGAAATAACTATCGAGTTTTAGATTCAAATATCAAGTTTTTTGAGAATATATCATAAGTAGGAATTGATAGAAAGGTTCATAGTAACAGCCCATAGCAAATAAATATTCAAATTTTGAGCACTTCGGAATTTCTAAAAAAACTATGGCGATACTGTATTATTCTTAGAAAGAAACACTTAATATTTCTGTATTTAAAAAAGTAATAAAGAATACTTCATTATGATCAAACATCACAATTTTAGTCAAAATCATTAGAGCTATTTTTGAAAAATAATAAAGAGAAGAAATGAAGTTGTTTGTTTTAACGTCACTTTATGCCACTAGGGCTAATTGGATGATGCTACAGTGGGAGTCCTAAATTTTGCCTATTTTGCCGGGTATAATTATGATAGGGATCTTTAACGAGTACGTGACATCGCACAGGCTCGGGACCTCCATTTTAATTATATCCGAGGGATGGAATAGACAAAGATTTTTTACTCCCATCAAAAGATCCTAGGGCCACCTCGGGACGTGAACCCGCGACCTTTATTATTGGAGGTTTCCATGCTAACCACTACACCACAGGTGACCCCGAAAAAATGAACCTAGCTCAAATACCTTATTTCAGTTTCGTACAACAAATCGTTTCTGAGCTAGTGCGGCATGTACGCACACACACTATGATTTCGTAAAAGGCCATTTGTATCTTGTCAGACCTGAATAGTCCAGTATAAAAATTTAACTGAAACTAAAAATAATTTGTAAAAAATGTCCTTTAATTTTTTCAAGAGTTATTTGAAGTTCTAAATTTTTTCTATTATGATAGGAATCATCAACAAGTACCTGACATTGCACAGACTTAGGACCGGCATTTTTTGTTCCCTCTGAAGGAGGATATAACCAAGGATTTTTAACTCCCTTTAAAAAACCTCAAGGCCATCAATCTAATGCTGTGAACTGACAATCTTGGGTAGGTTATAAAGCTAATCACTATACCACAGGTATAGTCTTATAGGTAGGTCTTCCCAATGATAGTGATATTCAATGTTAGAAACAGCCGGATAGCACAGGCTCTACCACCTAATTTATTCTCCAGCAAAAGACAGGTATACATTTTATGGATAAGTGGGATTTAGATGCTTCTGCTAACCTACTCTGCCCACCATAAAACATGTCATTTATTTGATGCCAAATAAAAGAAACTACATAATTACATATATATAAAAGAAACTTTATAATTAGACTAAAAGAGAAAATATGTTTTGCAATGTTACTGGATAAAATTATATATTTGCATAAAATACAATAAACCAGTTTCCACTTACTTTTGAACGCACAAGTTCTATTTTTCTCACAGAGAAGTACATGTACAAGAAAAGGGCTAAATATGTACAAAACAGAGGAAGGAACTCATGGCAATCAAAATCACCCAAATAATGTAGATGCAGGACTGAATCTATAAAAATAAAAAAACAAAATAATTAACGAAGTATTCCTCAAAAAATTTTCAATGTGATTATTTCTTCAAAATTATCAAATGGGTTACAAATTCATGATGTGAACACTAAAATTAAGCCACTGTTAATTCAAACTTTCTGATTAAAGGTACATTAATTAAATTAAATTAAAAGCTAAATTAAAAGATTAAAAGCAGCACTTAGATTCAGGTTGTTTGGCCTGGACCGCATCACTGACCCTAAGGCGCATGAGGTAATCAACCCAAGCAGCCTACTTAAGTTCACTGAGGTTCTAAAAATTAGCCTCTAGGGCAGCTTGGAACCCAGGCAAGAATTTAGGCGCACAATAGGCCCATATGGGCTGCGGTGCACTTGCATCTAATAAAAAAAAAAAAAAAAAAAGGTACATTTGTTTGATGGGTTTACAATACAAAAACAATAGTTCAACATTTCTGTTAAGAGAAAATTATTAGCTTAGCTGATATATTATCTTTTCAATCTGCTGGTCTAATTTTTATATCTTTAAATATTTTGTAATGTAAGGAAATTCATGTTTTTTTTTTTTTTTTTTTTTTTACTCCCCAATTTCGCTGGCTAGGCTATACAAGGTTTCCCGGGCTAGGGGATTGATGCCAAGTATTATTAAATATCCCTTTTGAACTTGCTATCTTTGGGTTTCCAATCATATGTTTGGTTGCCAGGGGCAACGCGTATTTCCTAACCCTTTTGCCAACTTGGCCATCCCGTCATCCAATGTATAAACTGTATATAAAAACATATTGATCTCTTTAGCTATCTCTGGTGATATATATTTTAAAAGTAGGTCCCCCACATACTACCAAACAAAAGTATCCATATGAAAAGTTGAATCTAGGCATAAAGTATAAAATATTAAACAACTAAATATATTTTGTACATATTTTTAATGAATATTGAAATAAGATGTTATATTAGTAAAAACTTACATCAGTAAATAAAATTTTAACTATTCATCACTTACTGGTTGTATAATTTTCTTTTAGGAGGGGATAATGTCCATTTAAATGTTCTTTTAAACCATCAAGATATCTAAAAAACATAAAGGTACATCTAATAAAATAAATAATATACAAAAATAAAAACCAGAATTATTCACGGTACTACTTCTGAATAGTGGCTCACGCTCAGAAGGTTCAGAAGGCACCCTTTAAAGTAAGGCCCGATCTCCACTGAAAAGGACCCTTTTAGGGGTTTATTTATCTGCTCTCCAAGAGCGAGCGGAGTGGAAAGCTGGGATCTAATAAAGCTGATCAAGGCCTTTTTGAACTGAAAAAAAAAAACACGATGTGAGGTCGATAACATCGCGGTCACATAACCTCTCAAAACAGTCCACACCCATGAGCCACTCTTCAGAAATAGTACCTTATTCACTATATATGACAGTTAACTTGAGTAGGTACAAGACATTCCAATATTTTGCCACTATTAAAAAAATCATATGTATTACTTTCTCAAGGCCTTTTTTTTGTCAGTACACCATAAATTCCTAAATACATCATTAAATTTCATGAATGAGGCATCATTTCAAAGCTTTCCTTAACCGCTACCCTGAAAAAATATACAAATCACTCATTTTGCCTTCAATTGCGAGTTAAAACCGCAAAACCGCAGATTTGCGAGAAAATGGTCGTAGGAGTTTCTAAATGGTGTCAATCTTTTCAGGTTTTCAAGAAGAACATTTTCGGTCATATACATTTTTTCGATTGATCCCTTCCTTTGCGAGATTTAAGCGAAAAACTGCAATTCTCAGTGAACATGGTCGCAGGGCTTTTTTGAAGGTGTCATGGTTATCACTCCGTCAAGAGGGACATTTTTGGTTATACACACTTTTCTGTTTGTCGCCATCGTTTGCAAGTTACAAGCAAAAACATGCGAAAGTGCACTCGCTTTCCGTGAAACTGAAAAGTGTATTTAAGTATTCTTATAACCTGATAATAAAGGAAAGGAATTTTGGAATTTCAAAAATAAATAATCTACAATTTAAACACATCTTATCTTTACTTCAACCCCCAACTAAGCCCATGATGCACTAAATATGCACTATACGATATTAAATACACGGTGTATACTTCAATTAAGTGGGATTTAGGTAGGTTAGAGTGCGAATGCTTCACACGGGTCGGCCAGTATGAATTATTATAGTGTTATAGCTTACACCTTATAATTTACACTAAATGGAGGAGATTTCAATTTTTTAACGAAATTACTGTTTAAACTAATACCAAATTGAATAAAATGATAGACTTTAATTACTGGCCAAAATTTTTAGTATAGTTGAAATGAACTACGTTTATGGAATGTGCTGAATTTAGAAACAATTTAAAAGGGCAATTGGAGAAAGACAGAATGTTTTGGGGGAAGAAGTTAGACTTTTTAAAGTTAATTAAAACATCAAATCACTAAAAAATTCCACAAAAAAAATGTTTAATTTTATCACATTCTATATTCCACAAAAAAACTGTTTAATTTTATCACTTGCTATATTCCACAAAATTATTCATTGTTAATTATAAATTAGTGTTTCACAGGCAACTAACGAACATTGGAATGTTCACAAGCCAAATGAAATGCAAAAACGATGAGTGCAAAAACCTGAGTGCTTGACAAGTGCTCAGTCAGGTTTTATAATTCCATGGTCAGCAGGAGTGAATTGATTTATGTAGAGGTAGCACGATGAAGCTGTAGTAAACCTCCTAACTCTTATAATCCATAGTTTTAAATGCTTACTGATGTTCTATAGCCCTTTGGCAATGATTACCAGTAGCCTTCGATAATGATTACCCGTAGCCTTTGACAATATAAATAATTATGTCTAAAAAAGTTTAAACAAACTTTTAGCAGTAAATCTCTTACTCTAAATCAAGCTTTGTCATGGCAAAAGTGACAGCAAACTGCAATACCCGTTGCCTGTTTCTTAAAGGATATCTTTTCATACCAGCTTCTCTTAGACCCATTCCAAATAATAATTCTGGAAGTGGTGCTTTACCAAGTTGTGTGCCCTGGAATCAAAGTATGCAATGCAACAAATATCATTATACAATTGAATAAAACATTGAAGATTTGTAAATTAAAAATAACTTTGTAAAATATTAATCAATATTGAAATAAGATACCTTTACAATCTGACTTAATTAACATAAAATTATAATTTTTGCTATGTTAATTAAGTTAAGTACAGGGATAGAAGATCCCCAGTAAATGAAAACATAAATGTAATGCTGGACATAAAAAGCTGGATAAAGAGGCTTGG
Organism: Aelia acuminata; assembly: GCA_911387785.2. Taxonomy (NCBI): domain Eukaryota; kingdom Metazoa; phylum Arthropoda; class Insecta; order Hemiptera; family Pentatomidae; genus Aelia; species Aelia acuminata. The sequence continues at coordinate 55,084,736 of OU426979.1, forward strand.
TTTGTCCCAGGAGGATCTCACGGAAACTGAGACGGTCTGTGACAGAATATTAAAAATATCCTGCCAAGAAAGATTCAAAGTCGGCACCTTGAGCACAACAGCTAAATTTCTAACCAATGAGCTACCCCGCTCCTGCTATCTTTAAAAAAAGTTGCAACAGATTATAATTGAAGAAAAAAATAAACACGTTTTGTGGCTGTATGATGTCACAGATAACAAAATGATTCTTAGAGTACGTAGTACGAGTCAGAAATAAGTAGAAATAAGATCTTCATATTATCTTGACAGACTGCTTTAATTTATTTGTAATAATGAAACAATGGTATCCTATTACAGTCTCATGCAATATATATTTTCTCACATTCCTTTAATTTGGTGGACGTATTGGACTGTCGTGTCCATATTCATCACCTGCATAGTGTACAATTAATTTTATAAACAAATACAGTTATAAACAATAAAAATTAAAGTACCATTATAAATACAAAGATACAAGAGTTAAAATAGGTATGAACATGACACATAGGTATGTTAAATGTCAATTTCAAAGGGTTACTTAAATAAATACATAAGAATCAATAAATAACAATAGAACAAAAATAAAAATAAAATAATAATAAAATGGTAACAATGCTCACAACCTTCTCGTTTTGAATATTAAAAAATTAGTATTCTAATAGAATTTGTCATTATTGCATGTTAATGGGTGTTTGACCTGTGGGGAGTCTGCTATCTTTTTAATCCTGGTATTGCTATATCTTATTTATTATTGCATAATAGTGTTTGCTTACTATTTCAGAGTCCTTTTTAAAGTTAAGTAGTTCTATTTCATTCTTTTAGATATGAATGGATTCAATAATGTTTCTTTTAATTGTATTCTTCCCTATGTAGAATCTGAGCATTTTCAAAGTTGATTTTGTGTTTATTGTTTTTTGAGTGTAAAGAAAGGGCTGTACACTCAAAAAACAATACTTTTTTGAATGTAAAGAAAGGGCTGTACCTCACGCGGGTCTCATTACCGTGTATGGGGAGCGTCCCACGGGTGGCGGATGTGGGGATGGTCGGTGGAAATTCCTAGGAAGTTCCTCCCGGCTAAGTCCATTGGACTCGCTGACCAACAATGAGAGCGGCCCCCCAGGCTTGCTGGAGGGTGTGACGTAGGTTTGAACGCCCTCCTCACATTTTTTTAGTTCATCCAAACACCACAAAAAAGTCATGGATCTCCCTAAAGTAAAACGCTCATTATCCGGAGGTAAACTAGTCCCCCGTTCGGGTCTCCGGGTGGGGACTGCTTTAGGGGATTCATGCCGCAAGTTGAAAAATATAGATCTAAGCATAGGGACGTGGAACGTAAGAAGTTTAAATACAGCGGGTGGGTTAAAATCGGTCGCGAATGAGATAATAGGGTATAGATTAGATATAGTGGCGCTGCAAGAGGTCCGCTGGCCAGGGGAGGGCTCGTTAAGGGAAGGGAAGTACACTTTGTGGTACGGTGGGAGCGGAAACTATTGTTTAGGCACCGGATTTCTGATTAGAAATAGGTTCCTTTCCGCGTTGAAGGACATTAGATTTCACGGAGATAGGTTATCGGTAGCTATATTTCAGGGTCGGTGGTTTAAAATCGCGTTGATCAATATACACGCACCTACTGAAGATAGTGACGATGAAGTTAAATGTGAATTTTATGAAAAACTTGAATCGATTTATGACAAACTACCGCGAGGCTACATAAAAATTATTCTGGGAGACGCAAATGCAAAGGTAGGGAGGGAACAAGTATATTATCCTACGATTGGTAGAGAAAGTTTACATGAATATAGTAATGATAACGGAATACGACTAATAAATTTTGCCACCTCGAAAAACCTAATAATCAAAAGTACTACTTTTAAACATAAAGATATACATAAATATACTTGGACGTCTCCGGATTCGCAAACCCGTAATCAAATTGATCACGTCTTGGTTCAACGTAGGTGGCAAAATAGCGTAATTAATATTCGATCATATCGTGGGGCCGAATGCGGGTCAGATCATGAACTAGTAATCGCGAAAATTCGCCAGAGACTTATAATACATAGGAAAAATGAGGCTGGTTTTAATTATGATAATTATAATTTGGAGAAGTTAAAAATTCCGACGGTTAGAAAACAATTCGAACTGGAAGTCAAAAATAGGTTTGAGGCGTTGGAATCGTCTGACGAGGATAACGAAGACATTGATAAGTGGTGGGAAGGTATCAGGGATAGTATTAAAGAATTCGGTAACTCTTGTCTTGGAAAAAGGGAAAATAAAAATAAACCTTGGTTCGATGATGAATGTATATACATGTGCAACAAAAGAAAAGCTGCTAAATTAGAAGCGTTAAATATTCCTAACGAAATCAATCTTGCTAACTTTCGAGCATCAAGAAAAGAAACAACTAAACTGCTAAAATTCAAAAAGCGAGAATATCTCAAAAATAAAATAATAGCGATCGAAAGTAACAAAATCGAGAATAACGTTAAAGCGATGTACGAAGGCATAAACAGAATTCGTAAACGGTCGGGCCCAGTTACAACTGGAATTAGGGATGAAAATAACAATATCTTGGCCGATCCGGTAGACATCTTAAGACGGTTCAAGGATTATTTCGATAGTATTTTAAATACGGAAAATAATAATCTATCTTCGTCTTCGGAATACCAGAGTGCTGAACCGTTAGTAGTAGAACCGAGTAAAGAGGAGGTTGAAATAGCCATTGGAAAATTAAAATCTCATAAAGCAGCGGGAACAGATAATGTTCCTAGCGAACTAATCAAGGCATGCGGGGAAGCTGGGATATCAAAAATATTTCTTTTGGTTAAAAAGATCTGGGAACAAGAAAAGATACCCAAAGAGTGGAAAGAGTCTATTCTCATCCCGATTCACAAAAAGGGATCAAAAACGGATTGCAATAACTATCGCGGAATCTCACTCCTTCCGGTTTGCTATAAAATATTTACGTTAATCCTAACTAGTCGCATCACTGAATACGCCGAGGAAATTATCGGAGAATATCAATGTGGTTTCAGGCAAAACCGATCAACCGTAGACCAAATATTCTCTCTTCGCCAAATATTAGAGAAAAAATTAGAATATAACGGAATCGTACATCAGCTTTTTATCGATTTCAAAAAGGCATATGACTCTATTAACCGCCAAAAGTTGTATAACATTCTGGTCGAGCAGGGAATACCAAAAAAATTAGTAAACTTAGTAAAAATGTGTATGACTGAAACGTTCAATAAAGTTGGAATCGGTAATTATTTTTCTGAGAAGTTCGAGGTCCGCTCTGGTTTGAAACAAGGAGATTCTCTCTCACCTGTTTTATTTAATTTAGCACTGGAATATGCCATTAGGGAGGTGACACGTACCGGAAAGGGTTTGAATTTGGGAGGGAATATACCCGTGCTCGGATATGCCGATGATTTGGTATTGCTTGGGGAGGACGTGGAAACCATAGAAATAAACACAAAAACGTTGATGAAAGCCGGACAAGAACTTGGACTGGAAATGAATACGGATAAGACAAAATATATGGTTAGTCGTAGAAGTGGTGAGGATTTCGCTGATATCAATGTAGGGGGGTATACGTTTGAACAGGTAGAGAAATTTAGATATTTAGGGGCGATGGTAACTAGAAAAAACGAAATCGATGAGGAAATTAAGGCTAGATTAAAAGCCGGTAATGCTTGCTACTTTTCAGTCGCGAAATTGCTTAGCTCCCGCCTTCTGTCCCAAAACTTAAAAATTAGGATTTACAAAACTATTATTCTTCCAACGGTCGTTTACGGATGCGAAACTTGGCCGCTGACATTGAGGGATGAGCAACGGCTTAGAGTTTTTGAAAATAAAGTACTGCGTAAAATATTTGGAACGAAGAGGGATGAAATAACTGGAGAATTTAGACGCTTACACAACGCCGAACTGAGTGAACTTTACCCAGTAAATATAATTGACGTGATTGCAGCAAGACGAATAAAATGGGCGTGTAAAATTGCAAAACTTGGCTGTGAACGTATTCCGAAAAGATTAATAAGCGCGGTGCCGAATGGGAAACGTCCGAGGGGCAGGCCGAGACGGAGGTGGGAGGATTGCGTTAGGGCGGATCTATCGAAGTTGGGTCTGGAAGACGGTCGATGGATGGAGGTGTGCAGGGAGCGATTGGTGGTTACGGCATCGAACCTTCGGGTTCGTTAAGCCTTTATTATTATTATTATTTATTATTATTATTAAAGAAAGGGCTGTATTGGTTTTGGAGGATTCTTTAATGTTATTTTTGTGGTTATGTCCGTTGTGATTATTGTCCGAAACGTCCACCAAATTAAAGGAATGTGAGAAAATATATATTGCATGAGACTGTAATAGGATACCTTTGTTTTATTATCAGATTTTCATTTTAAATAAGAGCTAAGGTACAGTTGTATGTAAAGAAGGGTTTATATGTTCAAGGGATTTGCACAAATAGGTTTGCACACCAGTTGGGCACACAAAGATGAATACCCGCTGCAGCCTAATGTATCTTTGCTATTTTTATCTATAACCTTAAGGATTTTAAAAAAGCTATAACAAAATATGTAAAATATTTCACAAGATAGTTAGACAACTTACATGAAAATTATTAAGTACATATAATTAATACCTACAAATAATTCAACGTGCTTTGGTTCAACATAGGTGGCAAAATAGTATAATTAATGTTAGGTCTTATGGGAGGAACGAATTTGGATCAGATCATGAACTTAAGTCACGATAGGCTGTCAAAGACTAAATAGAAAAAAAAAAAGAATGAAATGAGAACGGTTTTAACTATGATAATTTAAACCTGGAGAAATTAAAAATTCCATCAATTTAAAAACAAAGCTAGAAGTCGAGAATAGGTTTACCAGGAGTGTAAATATGAAACTGGAATTTTTCAAATAGCAAATAAGAGTTGATTGTGTAAAAATGATACATACTTTTTTATTCGAAGTACTGTCCTTCGCTATCTATGCATTTTTCCCATCATTCAGGCAATTTGTGGATTCCCCGCCAAAATAATGCTTCCTCTTCTGAGTCAAACCAATCACTTAACCAATTTAGTACATTTTCATAAGAAGTGAAGCGCTGCTCAGCTAGTGCGTGTCCCATCGATGCAAATAGGTGGTAATCGGATGGGGCCAAATCTGGTGAATAAGCCGCATGCGGAAGAATTTACCAACCAAACACTTGGATCGTTTCCTTGGTCCTTTTAGCCGAATGTGATGGGGCATTGTCATGGAGCAAGATCACTTTGTGTGTCCTTTCTTGATATTTGGGACTGTTTGGCGCAAATCTTTATTCAAATTTATCATCTGTTGTAGGTAGCGTTCCGTATTAACAGTTTCCCCAGGTTTTAGCAGCTCATAGTAGGTAACACCCATCTGATCACACCAGACACAGAGCATTTTCTTCCTCCCCAAGCGATTCCGATGGTTCACCAGGAGTTACCCAGGATTTTTTACGCTTAGAATTCTCGAAGTAAATTTACTTTTCATCACCAGTCACAATTTGATGAAGAAATGACTTTTTTTCTGTACCTGGCGAGCAGCATTTGCCATGAGGTTTTTCGAGCTTCCTGCTGCCTGTCATTCAGTTGGTGAGGTATCCATTTTCCGACCTTCTGGATCTTTTCCATGCCTTTCAAACAAATGGAGACGGTGTCACATGTAATAATTGTCCAACAAACGCTTCCGAATCAGCGTTTTCAAAGTTTTTTTTTTTTGTGGTTTTCCACGGCCTTTGTTTCTTTTATCGAAATCCATCTTTAAATTTTTTGAACCAATCGAAACATTGAGATTTGCCTAGGGCATGCTCCCCGTAAGCTTCAACAAGCATCCTATGTGATAATGCTCCAATTTTTTTCAGAAGGAAACGGAAAATAAATGCTGTCCGCAAATTTTGATTTGTTGGCACAAAAGTCGACATGTTCAACGCCACTAAAAACACGGTTATAGAATGAAACTGATGTTGGTATCAATTGGATCTCTTTATTACATGTAGGCAAAAGCAGATAACACCACTGACGGATTAGTTAGAAGATTATATTGACTGCTAACTCCTATCATTGGCGAATTCCGGTTTCATATTTACACACCTGGTAAAGCTTTATAATCTTCTGATGAGGATGCTAGACATTGACAAAGTAGGGGTAGGCATAAGGGATAATATTAAAGAGGTTGGTAACTTGTGACTTGCGAAAGGACAAGAAACGGTAACACAAACCGTGGTTCGATGAAGATTGTGTTAACATGTGGGAAAAAATAAAAGCTGCTAAATTAGAAGTGTTAAGTAATCCTAACGAAGCCAATCACGACAACTTTCGAGCATTAAGAAAAGAAACTGCTAAATTGCTCAAAAAAAAAGAGAGTAATCTCAAAAGTGATATAATTGTAATTGAAAGTAACAAAATTGGGCATAAAGTTAGAGCCCTTACGGAGGCATAAACAGAATAAATAAACTATCGGGCCCAGTCAAAACCGGAATTAGGGATGAAAATAACAATATCTTGACAGATCCGGTAAAATATTAAGGCGGTTCAAGGATTATTTCGATAATATTTTAAATACAGAAAATAATAGTTTATATCCTCCTTCAGAATACCACTGTGTTGAACCGTTAATAGCAGAACTGAGTATGGAGGAATGCTACTGTTTTTACAGCTAACCATATATTTTGTTTTTTTTGTATTTATTTCAAGCCCTACTCAATACTCAATCCATTAGTTCTATTATCGTATTTAGTCTGAAATCAAACAGTTTAAAAGGTTTGTGACGTTATTTTTGTTTACCCTTGTGGGGTGTTAGCCTATCTGACTCCAATGTAGGTGGCACGGAGCGTGTAAAAAGGAAGGGAGTGGCTCTATACTCTCCTGACCGCTGAGACGGGAAATATCTCCACCCCAGGTACTCTCCGGGGTTGGATAAGGGAAAACCGGTTGCTCACCGGTAGGTATTAAAAGGAACCTACCCCAGATACTCTCCTGGATTGCTGGTTGCTCACCAGGTGGATACTCTCCACTGTAAGTAGGTATAAAGGATTCCTGTTACTCACCGGGAGGTGTAAGGTATCTGGTTGCTCACCAGGGAACACGGAGGATTCTCTCCACCGCAGGTAGAAATTGAGGAGCCCGGATACTCACCGGGAGGTAATAGGTTCTATAGAAAAGTATGTAATTAACAGAAGTTAGTATATTTACAAAATGTACAAGTGTAGTAAAGAGAGAGAGCGAGAGGTATTGCCAAGGGTGAAAGGTCCGTAGTGGCTGAGAGCTGGGTTTGCTCTGAATTGCCTCATGGCGGCCGGACTTATATATCCGCTCTCCACCACTCCTCGGAGGGGTGGGGATAGGCCTGACCGGAGAGGCCGATCCCCTCTCCTTTGCTCACGCTGAAACTCCGCCACAGGTTCTTGAAAAGCGTAGAATATTCTCGTACAATCTAGAACATGTACTAAAACAGTAATGGAACTATTCCAAAAAAAAACAAAGGCTAGAACTCTTTTCAATCGTATGGTTTTGCTTCAAGCTACACCATATTGCTTTAAAGATATTTAAGATGATTGGCTGTAAGGCACTCCACTTTTGATAAATAAAAAAAGTCTTATCAGTTTTTTGTGTTATAAACGGTGTGGGTGTCTGTTTGTGTCTTGATATGCAGAAAGCACCTAATATTAATATCTAACATTTATCAAGATTATATCTTTATTTAATAATAATGGCTTAACGAACCCGAAGGTTTGATGCCGACACCATGTACACACTTCCATCCACCGATCGCCGTTCAAACCCAACTTCGAATGATCTGCCTTCACGCTATTCTCCCACCTCTGTCATGGCCTACCCCTAGGGCGTTTCCCAGTCAGCCCTGTGCTTAGTAATCTTTTATGGATTCATTCACAACCGAATTTAGAAGTTTTACATGCACATTTTATTTGCCGCGCTGCAAGCACCTCTATTATATTTACCGGATCAATTGAGTAAAGATCTACTAAATTCTCTGGCTCATTTGTCCTCTTTGGACCAAATATTCTACACAATACATTACTTTCAAAAACCCTCAGCAGCCTTTGCTCATTCCTCAATTTGTTGGTAACCACATCTGGTTCTGTGAGAATGGCTGGACGAATTCGGCTACTTTTTCTTTTAATATGTTCCTGTTAGTTCGAGTGTAGTTTATACAGAAACGAAAATTGAGTGGTGTTTAAGGTGTGATATTGGGATATGGGGGATAACTCAAAACCTATCAATTTTATGTCAATTAGATAAATCCAAAGTTTTAATATTCTTCAATTTCCTACAAAAAGAAAAGAAAAAAACCCTGGAAATCAGACCATTATTAACGAAGTTACATACTTTTGTTTTTTTCTCACAAGTTCCTTCTCACTTCTTCTTTATAATAAAAATAAAATGATGTTTGTTGGTAACCACATCACGTGAGAACTGCTGGACAGATTTGGCTACTTTTTCTGTTTAAATGTTCCTAATAGTCCGATTATTTTATGTGGAAACAAAAATTGGAAAAGTTGCCCAAAAGGTATTTAAAATGGGATATTCACGCATAACTCGGAAGCTAATAAAAATAATAAATATTTACAGTTCAAACGAATATCCATTTGGCATAAATAATAGTAAATAGAAGAAGGTTAATGAAATGATAATGGTGGAGTGTGTGGTCAAATAAAACAATACTATATGAGCATTAATATATATTGTGCTGATGTTTCGACCTGAGATTCAGTCCTTCATCAGGAATAAATATAAACAAGATAACAACTAATAAAAGTGATCTATAATTATTTATCATTTTTCATTTTTTACTTTCACTTACCTATGTATGAAATATATATTAAGTGGAAGTATTGCGATCGTGAAAAATTTCGAATTCCGGTTTTCAATGGAAATACACATTTTGGGGTCGACTGAGTCGAAATAACCAAGTCCCACGAAATGGTCTGTGTGTGTGAACAGACTAGCTCAAAAACTATAAACCGTGCGAACCTGAAATTGGGGTATTACATGTATATGCCCGCGATGTGACAGCAAAAATTTCATCAGAATTGGTCAAACGGAGGGGGTCCTTTATTTAAAGAATTTTGTCTATTTTTTACGTTTTTCTCGATTTTCTCAAAAACGGCTCTAACGATTTTGATCAAACTTGGTATTTGGAGTATGTATATGCCCTCGATGCGATAGCCGACATTTCATCAAAATTGGTCAAATGGAGGGGGCACTTTACTTAATAAATGTTGTCCCATTTTCACGTGTTTTACTTTTTTATTTTCTCAAAAACGGCTTCGGTATTTGATGTATGTATATGTGACGGCCAAAATTTGATTAACCGTATCATGAAAATAAAAACTTTTATTTATTAATAAAATGATCAATTTTACTTAAGGGAGTAAATACGAGATGCTCAAATTTCTGAAGCATCGCAGGTGTGTAAAAATATGGCATAAGATAATAGTTTATAATTAATATAGGTATATTTTAGTCTAGAAACTTTTGTTCCATTATAAATTTTTGAAAGCAATATAAAGCGATTTTAGAGGAACAGTAATCGTTTTCAATTTCCAGAAAGGCAAAAGAGACCAACTTTACAACTAGACGTAAATACGCCTATCGATTCACCTTCACGATGTCTTTACAAGAAGCAACTCGTAGCAAAAAAGAGCAAGTAAAAAGAACTCGACTGATGATGAAATTAGTCCCTTCAAAAATAAATTAGCAATAATTAATCGAAAAGTGCTGAGAACTGCCAAATTTTGCTATACAGATACTCTATAACTTAGATATACAAATGTAACATCTATCATCTCTACAACGGAGATATACAAATGTAAGTATGTAAATGTGGAAATATGTAAGAACTTCATGAATGGCGTTTACATATTATCGAAACACGTCGATTTCTAATCTAAGTAAGTTCGTAAGTTAAAATTGTGTGTTGCGCGCATCGCACCAGATTTTTTTTTTCTTCATATACTTTCATTGGTTGTTATCTTGTTTATATTTAGACTTAGTGAAGATTTAAATCTGGGATCAAGGGTCAAGGGGCTGTGGGGGGTAATACCTTCTACAGGGTTGACCTGTGGATTGGTCCCCATTCAGTATCAGGGGATTAACGGAGAGACCTATGAGCCATATGGGGAGGTCTTAAGGAAGCTACACCCAAGACCATCCGTGCCCGGCGAAGAACCGCATCCTGCTAGAGGTGGCCCTGCTATCGACAGAACACGGCGGATCTAGACTGGGAAGTCGATAAATATCCCTGGTGTGAGGCAGCAGTAGCACCAGTACTGGCATGGAGCCGAAGACAGTAGGTGTCGGCTGGGTCCATGACTAGGCATCATCAGGCAGAGCTGGAGACCAGCAGAAAGGCTGATGAACTGCGAGGGGTAGATGGGGCTCCTCAGCCGTAGGGAAGGCAACCTGTTTAAGGTCCCTGGCTCCTGAATAGAGCCAGGAACCCGTTGTCCCTGGGTAAGGGGCATCCATCACTGGGCTAATAACTCGCAATGGAGTATAACCGATTCAAAGCAATCAAAGCAGCCTCGGATTTGGACAGCCTAATGGTTACAGACTCGGCAGGGATAAGGACTTACGTTTAGCCACTTGGAACATAAGATCACACACAGGAAAAGAAAAGGAGTTGGTTGAGGAAATGAAATCCTATAAGGTTGACTTAATGGGATTGAGTGAGGTAAAGAAGAGAGGAAGTGGACACCGAACATTGCCTGACGGATACAATTTATAGTACTCCGGTGTTACCATGAGAGAAAGAGCGAAGGAAGGAGTTGCCTTCGTGATGAGTGAGGGAATGTATAGTGGAGTTGAATCCCGGGTACCAATTTCATCAAGAATAATCTCAATGGATATAGAGTTGTCAGCTGGCAAGGTTACCGCTATACAAGTGTATGCCCCAGGTGAAGACGCTGGAGTAGTTGACAAGGACCAATTCTATGAGGACAGTTGACAATGCCAGAAACAAAAACAGATTGGTAATTATCTGTGGAGACCTTAATGCTAGAACGGGAAGTAACAACATTAATGCACATGGCGTAATGGGCCCCTGGGGAGGTGAAAATACACATAATAGTAATGTACAAAGTCTTATAGAATTCTGTATAGAGAATAACATGCTCATAGGCAACTCGTGGTTTAAACACAAAAGGGTCCATAAGATTACATTTGAGAGTAGAGGAGAGCATGGCTTGAGAGAAAGTATTATAGACTACTTCATAATAGACCGAGATCTCCGAAGGTTCGTCACTGATATTAAAGTAGTAAGGGGCGCAGAACTAAGTACAGACCACAAACTTCTTGTTGCAGATACAAGAGTAGTCAGACCAAGAAAGAGGTTCAGCAAAGCGTACAGCCGGATAGATGTGGGCAAGTTGAGAATAGAAGCGAAACAGGAGTAATACCGGACATTGCTCGAGAGACGCCTCCAGGAAGTAAACGCAGACAGTGAGCTGGACATTCTTTGGAGTGAAATAAAGAAGTGCATACTCGACACTGCGACCAAAGTATGTAACACCCAGAAAATAAGGCCTTCGACCAAGAAGACAAAATGGTGGAATGACGAGGTTAAAAGGGTAGTGAAGCTCAAGAAGGAGGCCTGGAAAACATACAACAGGACAAAACTACGCATTCACTGGGAAGAATATGTTAGGAACAGGAATCAGGTCAAAAGAATAGTCAAATCTGCGAAAATGAAGACCTGGGAGGAGTTTGGCCGAGAACTAGAGCAAAACTATAGGGAAAATGAAAGGAAGTTCTGGCACATCACCAAGGCCTTGAGAGGAAAAAAGTCAAAGCCTGTGAGGAGCATTATGGATACACAAGGGAGGCTGGTGACGGAGGAAAAGGAAATACTTGAAGTCTGGAGGCAGTTCTTTCAGGGAAAATTTTGCATGGAAGAACGTCGAAACAGCAATTTCCGGGACTGCCGAAGAAGAGGGAGAACGGATGATGCCTACCCAGATGACATGGACGATGCAATTTAAGAAGATGAGGTGGCGTTAGCTGTTGGTAAAATCCAGCTAGGAAAAGCTCCAGGACCAGATAGTATAGCCCCAGAATTCATTAAATATGATGGGAGCGAAATGGTGAAGTACCTCCAAATGCTTTTTCAAAGAGTTTGGGACTCTAAGCGTTTACTGCAAGAATGGGAGAATAATATCATAGTCACTATACACAAGAAGGGCAGTCAAAATGAATGCGGAAACTATAGGCCGATTTGTCTATCCTCAGTAGTATATAAGGTATATACTAGAATACTAGAACAAAGACTGAGGAATTTGGTAGAACAAGATCTGGAAGAGGAGCAAGCCACCTTCAGACCTGGTAGACAGACCCAGGACCACATATTCTCCCTCAGAATGATCGTAGAAAAAGCATGGGATCGTGGCAAGGCAGTGTACCTGGCATTTCTGGACCTAAGGGCAGCCTTCGATTCAGTTCAGAGGCAGGAGATTTGGGACGCGCTAATTAGAAGAAGAGTGCCATCAAATCTAATGAGCGCCATCAAATCAGTCTATCAGGACCCAAAGGGCATAGTGAGGCTTAACGGTCAAACATCCCAACCTTTTCACTTTTATAAAGGAGTAAAGCAGGGGGACAGCCTTAGTCCTCTGCTCTTTGTCCTTCTTATGGATGAGGTATGGAAGGTCTGCAAAAGAAGAACTCCGAGAGCAGTGGTGGGGTACTGGAATCTAACACCAGTGCTTGCTCAGGCAATGATCTATCCAGACGACATAGTACTGATTGCGGATTCCCAGGAAGCTCTGCAATCATCATTAAACGAATGGCATGAGGAACTCCGGCTAAGAGGGTTGAGCATAAATCCGGCAAAAAGCAAAACTATGTGTGTGGGTAGAGAAGATTTGGAGCCTAGGATATTCTGTAATGGCGAACTCTTAGAAACAACAAATGCCTACACATATCTAGGGACAGTCATGAGCAAAGATGGAAAAATAGACCAGGAGGTACTACATCGGGTGATGAAGGCCAATGGACTATACTACCATATATCCAAAACTGTCATTGGGAAACATGAAGTTAGCAGAGAGGCTAAAATTAAGATATTTAAATCTGTTTTCCTACCTGTGCTTTTGTATGGATCTGAAAGCTGGACTACCCTAAACATGCAAGCAAGTTGGTAACAGCTGAAATGAGATTCCTCCGAAGAATAGTTGGCAAAACCAGGAGGGACTGTATTAGAAATGACAGGATCCGCAAGGAATTGGGAGTAAGATCAGTGCGGGACATCCTGGAGGAGCGACAATTGAAGTGGTTCGGGCATGTCTGTAGAATGAACGATACCCGAAAGGCCAGGTGGTTTTTTGAAGCCAGACCAGAAGGAAGATGTCCTCGTGGCAGACCCAGATGTTTGTACTCCGACTACATTGGGAAACTGGGAGCAGCAAGAGGACTAACCATCCCGGAGATGAGAAGAATAGCAAGGGACAGAGACCAATGGGCTCACTGGAACGGGACGGCAACTCCACTCTTAGCGGCACACAGGAGTTAGAGGAAGAAGAAGAAGAAGATTTAAATCTCAGGTCGAAACATCGGCACAATATATGTTAATGCTCATATAGTGTTGTTTTATTTGACCGCACACTCTACCATTTTCATTACATTAACTTTCACAGTCAACCACCTACCTTCATTAAAAAATCTAGAATGGAAAGAAAATGATGAACATAAAAAGCATTTATCATACCTGGCACAGCACTATCTATCTAGGGAACCACGCACCAGTATGTCGTCCTCTCACCGTACGACTATTAAACAGCCAAAGGCTTAACATAGTTAAATTGAAGTATTAAACTGTTTCTATTCCCGCTAGCAAACTTGCACAGCCAGTTTTTTAAAAACATGTGTCAAATATATTTTTCAAGGATGCTAAGCACCGAAAGGACTCCCAAATCCTTTTTAAGTTACATATTCAAGAATTTTATTATTTAAACTTACTTAATAAATGAAAAACTTATTAATGTTTTTCATTTATTAAGTATCCAGTTTATCAAACTGGATTGCTAAATTAAATGAGCAATATTGTGTATCCCACCAGATCATCAAAAGGATCAGATCAACATCATCAAAAGGATACAGAAAAAGACACAACTAATACTTACATATTGTGCACTATTCCAAGGAAATGGACAAGGGTGCCTTCATAATTATGAAGATACCCGAATACAGTATGGAAAGCCTCAAGACCAGAGGGATGAAGGTGGGCTGTGCCATGAAAACAGTCACCTTTAGACCAATGATCAGTGCGGCTGAACAGGCTCAACTGGCTATCCAGAAGAGCACCCCCATGAAGGTGATGGAAGAGCCGGAGAGGAAGGAAGAGGAGACGGTTCTATCGGCCCCATCTGAAATGTCTACCTGTGGCGGGGCAAAGCCCAAGGCTGGCGCCAAGGTCCAAATGGAAGAACCAGCCAACTCACAGGCACCATCAGAAGCAGCAGCTGAGTGTCCAGCTGAGGAAGGCCCTGACTCGTGGACAACGGTGGGAGGCCGGACAAAGCCAAAGGCCCAACAAACGTTGGGCCTGCTGTTGGGCTCGGGCCACCCCTGACGCCACGGGACGGGCCCCCTGGTGCAACCAACTAACAAACCACATCTGAAGCTGCTGCAGATTAACCTCCACCACTGCATAGCTGCAAGTGGAGTACTGCAACAATACATAAGAATATTGGCATAATTTTTATTCAAGAACCTTATCTTCTCAAAGGCAAGCTCAAAGGGCTGAAAATGTCGGTATACAATAGTATCTCTGTGACTGACAACCCTAGAGCATGCATCCTTTATAGAAAGGAATTAAAACTGCTGCCTCTTTGGCAAATCTGTTCCAGAGACTCTGCAGCAGCCATATACACTCCCCAAGGGAGCCCTAATAAATCCATCATTATGCTGGCTGGGTACCTACCCAATGCTGGAGCGAGTTCGGGAAGCCACGGGCGAACAGCAACTCATTGCCGCCCTCGACAGCAATGCCCACCATCTTATAGCACCAACACCAACCATAGAGGTGAGCAAATACTTGAATTCATTATAAACTATGATCTTGACATTTTGAATAGTGGGTATAAACCGACATTTTTCAATGGGTCAAGATTGGAAGCAATTGACATAACACTAGCCACTAAACCAATCAGTAGGAATATTGTGGACTGGCACGTCTCAGACGAAGAGACATGCTCAGACCACAGGTACATCAGATTTGACTTACTGAATAGCACCGAGTACGCAGCTGAATACAGGAACCCCAGACTGACTAACTGGGATACTACTGCACTAATCTCGAAACATACCTAATTGATTGCCCAAATAGAATCACTAATTCATGGCAGCTAGACTGCCTGAATGCCACACTTACAGATGCTATGATTAAGTCCTATCATAGCAGATGCACGTTAAGGAAAAAGAAATCCAACAGGAAAGTCTCCTGGTGGAACAATGAATTGCAAAAACAAAGAACCCTCACTAGAAGGTTGTTTAATGCCTCTAAGAACTCTGGCAGATGGACTGAGTACAGGAAAGCTTTAACAGAATACCATAAATCTGTCAGAAGAGCAAAACGCAGGGCTTGGAGAGATTTCTGCTCCGATATAAGCTAGGGCTGCTTGAGGGATTCACCGCTAATGAGGTGGGGACACTGATTGCCATGGCGAAGACCCACTTCCCTGACTGTGAAATAATCAGCACAGCAGAACCTGTCCCCTTGCACCATGAACAGGATACTGGACATGCAAGGTGGAGACAAAAGTCATCATCACCAGCAACAAACTTCCATGGGCAGTTAACACACTTGCCCCATACAAGTCAGCTGGAATTGACGGCATTTTTTTAGCCCTTCTACAGAGGGGACTACTCATACTCAGACCATACCTCCTAGAATTGCTACGAGGGAGCCTCGCGCTAGGATCCCTACCACATGAGTGGAAAGTATCCAAGGTCTGCTACATACCAAAACCCGGCAATGGGACCTACGCCAGCCCCAAGGCGTTCAGACCCATATGCCTGACTTCCTTCCTAATGAAAACATTGGAGAAAATGGTTGAAAGGCACGTGAGGAACTTGTGGGAACACATCCAATACATGAAAATCAATTTGCCTACCAAGCAGGAAAATCCTGCGAGGTGGCACTACACAATTTAGTCTCTAGAATTGAAAAATCTATGGACCACAAAGAAATCACGATAGGCACATTCATCGATATAGAAGGTGCCTTCGACAGAACTCCTCACAGGGTAGTAGAGAGTCCTTGGAGATCCTTAAGTCCTGTTGGAGAGGAAAATTGATGAAGTTTCCTTCAGATGGATCATGACCATGCTGAGAGAAAGGCAAATACTCTCTGAATTAGGATTCAGCAGGATACTAATTAAACCTAAAGGTGGATGTCCTCAGGGTGGAGTGATATCCCCGCTACTGTGGTGCTTAGTGGTGGACTCACTACTTCCTTAGCTAAACACCTCAGGCTTCTTTGCACAGGGATATGCTGATGACATTGCTAGTTGGAGGTAGACATCAAAATGTCCTATCTGACCTCCTAAATAATGTAACCAGGAGTCCAGCTGAGCCAAAGTAAAACAGTCAAGCACCTAGACGTTACGCTGGACAACAAACTCAATTGGGCTAAACACGTGGAGCTCACGACCAACAAAGCCCTGAAGTGTCTATGGGCCTGCAAGAGGGCAATAGGCAAAGACTGGGGACTAAAGCCCAAAATGACATTTTGGCTCTACACCATGGTTATTAAACCTATGGTGTTATATTACTCCCTGGTCTGGTGGCACAAGGCAGGGATAAGCAGAAACAAAACCCAGTTATACAAACTGCAGAGATTAGCCTACCTCATGACAACTAGCGCTATGAAAACTACACCCACCGCCACCATGGAACTGATGCTAAACCTAGCTCCACTGCACATGGAGGTGGAAGCGCAAGCCCTTAAGGCCTGCTACAGAATCGTGAAGCTGAATCTAACCTCAAAAGTACAAACTAACTGGGGACACTGGAAGATATTCCAAGAGCTTGAAAAGGATAGACTCCTATCCATGTTTTCTGACATTCAGATCAGGGGCTCATTGGAAACTAACTTTAATATCACTATAAAGGTCAACACACCACATATACCAAACAATGGCATATACTGTTATACGGATGGCTCACTCACCAAAAGCGGGTCGGGTGCGGGCATCTGGAGGAAAGATAAACCCAACGAAGGCATATTTGCCTCATTGGGGAATTTCACCACTGTCTTCCAATCAGAGGTGCTGGCTATCAGCCATTGCGCCTTTGAGCTGCTGAGGTAACAACTGTCTGGGAAGATAATCACTATCTACACAGACAGCCAAGCTGCACTTGGTGCACTCAACAACATAGACATTAAATCCAAGGTTGTATGGGAGTGTAAAATAAGACTCAACAGCCTAGCAAACAATAACAGAGTGAACGTGGAATGGGTGCCAGGCCATACTGGCATACCAGGAAATGAGAATGCAGACACTCTAGCTAAAAAAGGATCCAACATCAAACCCATCACTCCAGAACCAGTGTGTGGCATCAGCAAAAGCTCTGCCAAAAGGAGGATAGAGGAGATCTATGGAGCAAAAAGAAAACAATTTTGGATGATCCAAAACCTACGACATTCCAAACTGTTCCTAGAGAGTCCTTCTGCCAAGAGGAGCAGTGAGATACTAAATCTTGACAGGAATGCTATTAAAAGACTTACAGCTGTATACACCGGACACTGTAAGCTAAGAAGCCACATGCATAGGCTCAAACTAGTGGCATCACCTATTTGTAGATACTGCGAGAAAGAGCGTGAAACAGCCTATCACATAGTCTGCCTCTGTGACAGACTCGCAGCACTCAGGCCTGGACCGCATTACTGACCCCAAGGCGCATGAGGTAATCAATCCAAGCAGCCTTCTGAAGTTCACTGAGGTACTGAAAATCAGCCACTAGGGCAGCTTGGAACCCAGGCAAGAATTTAGGCGCACAATAGGCCCATGTGGGCCAAGGTGCACTTGCCTCAAAAAAAAATAAAAAAAATTCGTAAGTGAAAGTTGTGTGTTGCGCGCATCACACCAGATTTTTTTTTTCTTCATATACTTTCATTGGTTGTTATCTTGTTTATATTTAGACTTAGTGAAGATTTAAATCTCAGGTCGAAACATCGGCACAATATATGTTAATGCTCATATAGTGTTGTTTTATTTGACCGCACACTCTACCATTTTCATTACATTGACTTCCACAGTCAACCACCTACCTTCATTAAAAAATCTAGAATGGAAAGAAAATAATGAACATAAAAAGCATTTATCATACCTGGCACAGCACTATCTAGGGAACCACGCACCAGTATGTCCTCTCACCGTACGACTATTAAACAGCCACAGGCTTAACATAGTTAAATTGAAGTATTAAACTGTTTCTATTCCCGTTAGCAAACTTGCACAGCCAGTTTTTTAAAAACATGTGTCAAATATATTTTTCAAGGATGCTAAGCACCGAAAGGACTCCCAAATCCTTTTTAAGTTACATATTCAAGAATTTTATTATTTAAACTTACTTAATAAATGAAAAACTTATTAATGTTTTTCATTTATTAAGTATCCAGTTTATCAAACTGGATTGCTAAATTAAATGAGCAATATCATGTATCCCACCAGATCATCAAAAGGATCAGATCAACATCATCAAAAGGATACAGAAAAAGACACAACTAATACTTACATATTGAGCATATACAGTCGCTGCTAAAGATACATCATTATAAAACTGCATAGGGTCTTGTCCCCAGAAATTCGCAGGAGAGACAAGCAAACAATTGTACTGGGGAAGAGAACTAGACTTAGATGGAGCTTCTACGTGAGCACAAACATCAACCAGGCTCAGTCTGCTTCTAGTTTAAAACAATAAAATCTGAGTGAGTGACTACAGGGTTCTTTCAATAGCACATACGTGGGTCATTCAATGAGTAAAGAGACAAATTCTATAATTTTAAAAATAGTTAAAATAATGTTAAAAATATAATTAAAACTATCAATGAATGTGTACAATCTTTTCAGGGGTGTTAGTTGACAACCTTGGGATATGCTGTGATCAGGGCAAGTCCACTAGTCAAGAGTCAAGAGTCAAGTAGTCAAGAGTTTAAGCAACAAAGTTTGATTGAAGGAGACACTTTTTTTGAAAGAGTAGTGACCAGCGACGAGGTCTGGATCCATCACTACGATCGTGAGACCAAAAGGCAGAGTATGGAGTCGAAACACACTAGCTTTCCAGTTCGCAAAAAATTCAAGGTTCAACCTTCCGCCGGTAAAGTAATGCTGACCATCTTTTGGGACTCACTAGGTCCAATCTATTGCGATTTTCTTGAAGATCAGTAGCCTACTACTCTGAGATGCTAGAACACAAAGTTAGACCAGCTATCAGGAGCAAACGCCATGGACTCTTGTCAAAAGGAGTCATTCTTCAGCACGATAACGCCCGCCCTCATATAGCCCAACTGACCCATGATAAGCTTCAAGAATTGGGTTGGGAGGTCTTATCTCATCCTGCCTACCTGTTTGGACCACTCAACGACGCCCTACGTGGAAAAAGATTTGCTAACAATGAGGAAGTTAAGGAAGCGGGGTAAATTGAAAGAATTCTTCGCCAAGGGAATGAGGAAGCTGCAAGAAAGATGGGAGGACAAGTGCATAACTGTGGGGGTGATTATGTTGAAAAATAGCCTTAATTTAAAAAGATTGAAATAAACCGTTTTTGAGCTATAGCCATTTGTCTCTTTACTTATTGAATGACCCTCGTATTTTTAAAAACTGCAGTTTTCAAACATCAATAAAATTTCTATTAAGATATTAAATTAAATAAAGTTATGCCAATCTTAATCTATAAATATTTTTAATAACACTAATTGAAGTTTATTCAAAAGTTACAGGAGTAATAAATAAAACATAAAATACTCAACTGTCATCGATCAATGAAAATTTTATATTAATAATTTAAGGGAGACTCTTTTAGAGTGTCTTTCAAAAACCTTGCATTATTGAGGTAACAAATATAAACTAGTACACAAAATTAAAAGAATGTAAAACAAATACAATTTTTTTTATTCATTTATTTATTATTTGTTCTCCTTGCAGATTTGCACTTGCACAGAGACACATCAAACAAATTTGGTCAAGTTTGTTTTTGGCTTTGACATTCAAGAAACCTTTTGGCAATATGAGTATATTTCTATAGAAGGTCTCTTGGCCACTGTCATTTTAGCCAACGTGGAGACTGACCAGGTAACAGGGAGGAGGATAGAGAATGGATGATTGGTTTAGGGTGATATACTGTTAAAGAGTGAAATGTGAAAAGAGTTTAGTATTTATCGCTTATGTAAGATTTTACTCTTTGTATGTTCACATCATTGTGCAGAGTATGATTGAAATAAACCAGCATTGGGTATTTTTCTGAGAATTTTGGATTGAGAAGTTTGTATTTTGTTAATGTGGACGTGCTCTCCCCGAACCCCAAAGTTCTGCTCTGTATGTCCAAATAGGTCTTCAAATAGTAGTGTAAATCAGTCACTTGTTTCTTAAGTCGAGTGATGATCTGTAGTCCAGTGGATGTGAAAGTTGCTTGTACCATCTGGTGAGTCCAATTTTTTTTATTTGGTATGTACATTCAAAGTGAGTATTGTTAATATTTACAGATGGACAGGTAGATTTTCCTAAAGAAAAACTAAGAAGGCTTGATTTGGTGGCATTGGTTTTGATTCTCCATTTTTCTAGCCAGGAGGTGGTGATAGTGGTAATGGTATGGCAAGGCCATTTTGGTACTGATTCTATTGTCGTGAGTTGTCCCTGTCCCAAACATCTGACATAAGAATAGAGCAAATTCATTGGCTTTCTCTTCGCCCTATATCTTAGGGTAGATAAGAATAACATTTAGTATGTGTTTCTTTGGTATGGTAGAATGCCAAACAGCTTTTTGTATGCCCTCTGTTAAGTAATTGACTGCGCTGTCAAGGTCTTCAGTTGTAGTAATGGAAGTTTTTAATGTAATTTTGTTGTTAAAGTAATTTCTAAAGTTTTCCCAGTTGATGTAACCCTTGATTAATGTGGGGGGTTTTGGTTTAGTGAAAGGGTGATTCGATAGTTCAAGCATCTCCTTACTATTATATTTACTTATTGATACTAACCTTCTGATATTTTATTGCTTAATGAAAACACAAAAACATTGTTTTTGCTCTACATCATTCATATCTCAAAAGGAGATAACTTCTGACAGATCACCTCATATAAATTCATGCTAATTATACGATTTAAAGTTATTTTGTGTTATTTTTATATCTTATGGTTATGGCAAATGTTATTAAGGTTGAGCACCTCTGCTCTAGCCTGTTTAATAGGCCCTTATTAATAGGCCTAATTAATAGGCCCATCAAGTTGTTATTCCTGAAAAATGTTATGACACACATAAGGCACCTTCATAGGGTGAGAAATAGTGCACTTGGAGGGAAATCTCCAAATCAATGTTGCTAATTTTACCATCTTTACTTTATGTTATTTGCTTTGATAATGTATGATCGTTTAATATGCAAATTACCTTTTGGTACTACCGATACAGAAGGTCTATTGTGGTTACTAGTCAAACTAAAGCTGGTTGAGAAGCTACTTCATTAGTTTAGATGGTTTAGCTGGCTTAAGAACAGATTGTTTCTTTAATTTCTTGTTGGCTCCATTAGTTCCCCCATTTCAGAATTATTTGTTTTCATATGCCTTATAAAAGCCAGGGCTCATTTTTTTGCTAGCGACCATTTTGGTTTCTATGGTTAAATCATCTTACTAGTCTGAGGACTTGCGATTTTCATAATGCTCCTTTATGAAGCGAATAAGCTCCTTAACTTTTTAGACTAAAGAACCAACCATTCGTTTTCAAGATAGTGCTTTTTTCAAAATAACTTCCCTGAGTTAAACTTCTTGCAATGTAGTGTTATCGCTCGAAGGTTTTTTTCTTCTATTACCAAAATATAGTAGTTCAAATATTGATTAAAAGGTAATTTGCATATTAATCGATCATACATTATCAAAGCTAATAACACAAAGTAAAGATGGTAAAATTAGCCACATTGATTTGGAGATTTCCCTCTAAGTGCACTATTTCTCACCCTATGAAGGTGCCTTATGTGTGTCATAACATTTTTCAGGAATAACAACTTGATGGGCCTATTAATAATTAAACAGGCTAGAGCAGAGGTGCTCAACCTTAATAACATTTGCCATAACCATAAGATATAAAAATAACACGAAATAACTTTAAATCGAATAAGCATGAATTTATATGAGGTGATCTGTCAGAAGTTATCTCCTTTTGAGATATGAATGATGTAGAGCAAAAACAATGTTTTTGTGTTTTCATTAAGCAATAAAATATCAGAAAGTTAGTATCAATAAGTAAATATAGTAGTAAGGAGACCATAAATGATGAAAACAACTCATCAGATTATTAAGTGCTAAGCAAATTAATGCAAAGAAAAATGACTATAATAAATACTTTGGGTGTTGATAATTTTGAATTATTTCCTTGAGAGTAAACACTTCTGCCAAAGGGCCCCTTATTGCATCTGTTAACTGCATTTCTTTCGTCCAAGGAGTAACTGCACTCTTCATAATAACCTGTAATTCAATCGAATATTAGAAAATCACTTTGAGGCAGCAAAGAAGTTTTACTAAGGGGTGGGAAAGGTTTCAACACTACCTGGCACATGATAACTGATGAAGATTGTTTGTGGGAGGGGATTAAGTGTTGAGCACATAAACTCTAAATAAATGGTGAGTAAAAAATCATTGCATTTAGATATCATTTCCCCTAATACATTCAGAGTATAAGGTATATTAGGGAAACATTTTCTTTATATAAAACAAACAATAGAGTCTATTCATCACCTACAATCGGTGTTTCAGCAATATTAATAATTGAAAGCTATTTGGCTTGATTAATGAGATTCATTTAGTCTTCATGTCATTTGTATGGTTTGTTCATTTAGTTATTTCATTCATTTAGTCATTCATTCATTTAGTCTTTCATTCATAGGGTTTGACCATATAACCCTATAAATGATTGCCAAGCTTTAACCCAGTATGCCAGCGGACTTCTCCAGGCCTGGTACAAGGGCTCATTCTTGTTTCTGTCTCATAGGCTCATCTGTTCTGTGTGTGAACAGACTAGCTCAAAAACTGTAAACCGCACGAAACTGGAATTAGGTAATTGAGGAGGGTATGTGCCCGCGATGTGACAGCAAAGATTTCGTCAAAATTAAGCAAACCTTGGGGCACTTAATCGCAACCTCTATTTTTCTCTCTACAATTTCTCAAAAATGGCTTTAGCAATTTTGATTAAATTTATCATGTTTAATCCTAATGAAGTATTCTTTAATATGAAGTAGATTTTACCATCATAGAATAGATCTAATTGAGCTTAAATGGCTTAGGAGAAAATCTACTATCAGTAAGCTGAATTTTGTTTATTTAGTTGGAAAGCTTAGAATTTAAGAAATAATAATTTTTACTTTCACATTATTTAACAGAAACTATTGGTTTCCATGACAATTAGTAGCAACTGTCTTAAAACTATATCAAAACGCAAAGAATTGCAGATAATCTTTTTAATTGTATTTTACAATGAATATAATTAAAACTACTTAGAGAGAAGTTGAGGATTCTTGTGAGAGATAGCAAGGAGTGTGCTGCTTAAAATGTTCTTCAATCGGAAAAAAACATATGTTAATCGTAAACTTTAAAGAATAAAATTTACTGTTGATTTAAATAAAAAAATATTAACCCCCCCCCCCCTAACTGAGAAGTATTCAATATCGCCTTCTTTTCCTGAAAATTACTCAATTGTTCAAAATTTGAAAAGTAATGGTGTAATCATTACAAGTTGTAAGTTTCAACTTTTTATCGGCCGTTATTATGAACCCCTTGTATCGATTCCTATTAACAATATATCATCAAAAATCTAGATCATTCAGTATAAACTGGATTGCTATTTCTACAATATCCTAAAAAAAATAATTTGATATGGTGTGTTAATACGGTTTAATTTTTATTTATATTTTAGGCCTTATTTCTGAAAATCGTCTCTGTCTTTTCCATCAGATATTTGTGGTATTAAGGGGAACAATAAAAAAGTTTATGAATATAATGAATATTTCTATTATCATTCATAATTAACAATACACATACTATTAAATTACCTATTTTGGTTATCAATACCATTTATGTTTACAATACTATTCTACTTACACTAGTAGTTTTTAATGTCTCTTTTTATAAGTGCACTTCTTCAAAACCTCGGTTCACAATTTTTCTTATTTTATTTTCTATCAAATCAAAACCACATTCTTGCAATTCCAGTCATGTCAAAGGGGACGCTATTAATCCATCACTTTTTCACACATGGCCGCATCATCACCAATCTTTTTTTTTTTTCATTCACAGCATCTAACACGGTGATTTGATGGGCCAAGTAGCTCATACAGCGAATTAGATAAAAAATTGAAATGAAAGTGCTGAGTCACATGAGTAAGAGGCACCAAATTTGATCTTGCTACAACATTTTATGAAATTCTGATGATGGTACCTAATTCCCAAGAGAAATAAAAATCACTATTTACACAGACAGCCAAGCCGCACTCGGTGCTCTTAATCATGTGGATACTAACTCTAAGGTTGTATAGGAGTGTAAAACTAGACTCAACAGCCTAGCAAATAATAACAGAGTGAATGTAGAATGGGTGCCAGGCCACACTGGCATACCAGGAAACGAAAATGCAGACACTCTTGCTAGAAAAGGATCCAATATCAAACCTATCACCCCTGAACCGGTGTGAGGCATTAGCAAAAGCTCTGCCAAAAGGAGGATAGAGGAGATATATGGAGCAAAAAGAAAACAATTTTGGAAGATGCAAAACCTAAGACACTCCAAATTGTTCCTGGATAGTCAAAAGGAGTAGAGAATTACTGAACCTTGACAGGAAGGCACTAAAAAGACTTACGGCAGTATATACCGGACACTGTAAGCTTAGAAGCCACGTGTTCAAACTCAAACTTGTGGCATCGCCATTTAGCAGATACTGTGAAAAAGAGAGTGAGACAGCCTATCACATAGTCTGTCTATGCGACAGACTCGCAGCGTTTAGGTTCAGGATGTTTGGCCTGGACAGCATCACGGAACCTAAGGCGCATGAGTTAAACAACCCAAGAAGCCTCCTTAAATATACTGAGGTTCTGAAATCAAGCATATGAGACGGTGCAGAACCCAGGTAGTAAATATGACGCACAATAGGCCCATTGGGGCCGCGGTGCATTCACCACTGAAAAAAAAAAAAGGCCATGGGCTCGCGCCCCGACGTGGCCATAGGATTTTTTAATGGGAGTAAAAAATCCTTGTCTATGCCGTCCCTCGGATAGGACGTAAAATGGAGGTCCCGAGCCTGTACGATGTCAGGTACTCGTTAAAGATCCCTATCCTAATTATATCTGGATAAGCAAAATTTAGGACTCCCACTGTAGCATCGTCTGATTAGCCTTAGTGGCATAAAATGACGTTAAAACAAACAAACATATATGGGAATACACGTTTTGGGGTCCCCTGAGTCCAAATAACCAAGTCCCGCGAAATGGTCTGTGTGTGTGAGCAAACTAGGGCAAAAACAATAAACAGCAGGAAACAGAAATTATAACAGTATTACAAATTATAATACTATATAACTTATGGAGACAAAGAAAAAGAAGATTATGAAAAATAATTGAATAAATGTGGGAAAATGTGTGAAATTGGGGAATGGGGTTTATAACATATTATTAAAACACACCGATTTCTAATTTAAGTAAGTTAGTAAGTAAAAGTTGTGTGTTGCACCTGTTGCACCAGATTTTTTATTATTAAAATTGTCACATATTCATGAATCGTCAAATACTTAGAAAAAAGTATTTTGACTAATGTAAATGCATAGTTAACCAAATAGAGTATAGAGAATAATGATTAAAAATCACATATGATTTTAATCATTATTGAATATAGTAGAGTTTAAAAAAAAGAGGCTAAAAAGCAATTTCAAGCTCAAAAAATAAAAACAGTGACGAACACACAACGGCACCTGCAAGTGGGCGAAAACGAACATATCAGTGCGGTACGTACAAACGTTTTTTGTTACACCCAAAGACAATATATTTATATTTACATTTTTATATGTTTATTGGGAAATAAATATTTTCATACATCGTTATATTTATATTTTTATTGGGGTACCTTCTGGTACATGTGTTAGCCCGTTGTAACTTAGAATCTATAACCCCGATAAGTGATGACCCCGACGTGATCAAATAAGACGTAATGATGCCTGCAGATAGAAACGTAAGCGAATCCCAGCAACAACTACCTATAACGGAACATTCCGCGTTTCACTCAGAGATAGCCTCTTTTACGGGAGCTACATCCCGCCTACCTCCATTTTATAAAACAAACCCGAACCTTTGGTTCCTACAAGCAGACGCCGTATTTGCAACTTCACGGGTTACATTGTCCCGAATCAAATTCCAGTCAATCATAGCCAGCCTGGATCTCGAGGTGCTTACACAGGTAGCGGATCTTCTTACATCTCCCTCTGATGACCCGTATAAGCAGCTGCGTGATAGGTTAATTTCGATTTATGGGGAATCCGAAACTCGGCGAATCAAAAAGGTTTTAGAAGAAACCCAGCTCGGAAGTCAGCGGCCATCTCAGCTCTTTCGTCAGATGACCCAGCTGGCTGGTTCGACAATTAGCGCGGATGTCGTCCGAACATTGTGGCTTCTAAATCTACCCCCACAGGTTCCTTCGGTTCCCAAGGCGAGTTCCAGTAACGATGAAATCTTGGGAGAGCTTAGGAAACTTAGAGTAGGGTAGAGGTAGCAGACCTTAGGAAGAGGTGCAGGTCCGCGAGTAGGGATCGGCCCAGCGATTCCCAGCAGCGAGAACGCTCCAAGTCCCCTAATGATGGACTCTGCTTCTTCCATCATAGATTTCGCTCCAAGGCTAGAAACTGTAGACCCCCTTGCAGCTGGAAGTCCCAACCACCACGGGATTTTTAGAAGGGCCGATGGATCAAGCGGCCGTCATCAAAGCCCAACCTCAGCACCGCCTTTTTATTACTGACAAGAGGTCCGGTCTTTCCTTTCTGGTGGATACCGGTGCCTCTATTTCCATTGTTCCTCGCAATCCTCGTACTCATCGCAAAGCGACCGACTACAGCCTCATCGCCGCAAACAACACCACCATATCAACGTATGGCGAGAAAACGCTTTACCTCGATATTGGTCTTCATCGCGTCTTTCCATGGACCTTTTTGATCGCGGATATCGGCAGGCCTATACTCGGAGCGGATTTTCTTTTTCATCATAGGCTCACCGTCGACATCGGCAGCAGGAGGCTCATCGATCAGCATACGGGATTGAAAGTAATAGGGAAGATCTCTTCCATCGCTTCTTCTTCGATTTCGACCATACCCGATGGTTGCGCTTACGCACACATTCTACAGGACTTTCCTAACATCACACGTCCCTCACCCATCCGTGGACCACCAAGGCAAGTCGTGGAACACCAAATAGAGACTAAGGGACACCCTGTGAAGAGCAAAGCCAGGCGATTACCACCGGAGAAATACAAGGCTGTCAAAGAAGAATTCCAGAGAATGATGGATGAAGGAATCTGCCGGCCATCGAAGAGCAGCTGGTCCAGTCCACTTCACGTTGTGACGAAACGGGACGGGAGTTTTAGAATCTGCGGAGATTACCGCAGGCTGAATGAGCTTACTGTTCCGGACAGATACGCGGTGCCGAACCTGATGGACTTTACCAACCATCTCGACGGGAAAACAATCTTTACGACCCTCGATATTACACGCGCGTACCACCACATTCCTATAGCCGAGCAAGATATTGAGAAAACGGCGGTTATCACCCCATTTGGTCTTTTTGAATTCCCAAGGATGACATTTGGCCTAAAGAATGCTGCCCAGACTTTTCAACGGTTTATAGACATGTTGCGAGACCTGCCTTTCGTTTTTGCATATTTAGACGATTTCCTCGTCGCTTCCCAAACAATTGAAGAACACGAAAAGCAATTATGGGAAATATTCGCAGGCCTGGATGAATTCCACTTGTCGCTGAACGTCGGTAAGTGTGTTTTCGGAAAGCGAGAAGCAAGTTGACTTCCTTGGTTACAGGGTAGATGCAGACGGGATCCAGCCCCTTCCTTCGAAGGTGCAGACAGTCCTAGATTTTCCCCAACCAAAAACCAAATGCGAACTAAGACTTTTCCTGGGTATGCTTAATTTCTATAGGAAATGTCTACCACACGCAGCCCACATCCAGGGACCTCTTAACCGACTTATTCATAACTCGAAAAAAGCTGATAAAACTCCAATAGAATGGACAGAGGAGACTACAAATTCGTTTGAGAAGAGTAAGGGTAGCCTGTCAGAAGCGGTAAAACTTGCGCATCCCGCAGCTAATTGCGAACTTTCTTTAGTCTGCGACGCATCGGACAGTGGCTTTGGTGCAGTCCTGCAGCAGCATAAGAATGGGTTTTGGCGTCCACTAGGATTTTTCTCCAAAGCTCTCTCACAGACACAGAAAAACTACGCCACCTACGATAAGGAGCTCCTTGTGATCTACGAAGCAGTGAAGCATTTTCGCCCACTCGTCGAAGGCCTCAATTTCTTCATTGTGACAGACCACAAGCCACTCACACACGCTTTTGTCCAGCATTCAGAGTCGACATCTCCGCGTCGAATACGACACCGTAATTTCATAAGTCAGTTCTCGACTGACATCCGTTACCGACCAGGGAGTGAGAACGTTGTGGCTGATACCCTTTCACGAATCGAGGAAGTGGACCTTCCTAATGGCCTGGAGGCTCTAGCTGAAGCACAGAAGAAGGATCAAACCATCCAGGATCTTAAGAGGAATACCTCGATAGAACTGAAGCTGATGTCAATGCCCGGAACCGAGTCGAAGCTACTTTGTGAGACCTCAACGAAAACAGCTAGACCCTACGTTCCTCCTGAATTTCGGCGCTCCACTTTTAATAGGCTCCACGGTTTAAGTCATCCAGGGATCAAGGCAACAAGGAAACTTATCTCCGAACGTTACTTTTGGCCTGAAATGAACGCAGACATAGGCAACTGGGCTAAGACTTGTATACAGTGCCAAAGGGCTAAGGTTCATCGACATACCACAGCACCACTTGGCACGTTTAAACCTGCGAACCGTTTCCAGCACGTCCACTTGGATATTTTAGGACCTTTGCTGCCATCGGAGGGGATGCGATATATTCGCACCATGGTGGACCGAACGACCCGCTGGCAGGAAGCCGTGCCCATCCCTGATATCACCGCCTCTACTACCGCACAGAATTTTTACTCCGCGTGGGTATCACGATTTGGTGCACCACAACGTGTTACCACTGACCAGGGTCGCCAATTTGAAGCGGAGTTGTTCCAGCGACTCAGCATTCGCATGGGGATTCACAGACAGCAAACCACCGCTTACCATCCGCAAAGAAGATAACAACGACTGCATGCCGCAAACGCCTCCTCAGGAACCTTCACCAACACAGGACGTGGCCAACGAATTCACAGTCCAGCAGCCCATTTCTGGATCGACCAATCCTCCCCAAGCACATGCAAGACGGGTGTGTTTCGGTGACTCCGTCACCCGAGGGGGAGTGATGTAGAGAATAATGATTAAAAATCACATATGATTTTAATCATTATTGAATATTGTAGAGTTTAAAAAAAAGAGGCTAAAAAGCAATTTCAAGCTCAAAAAATAAAAACAGTGATGAACACACAACGGCACCTGCAAGTGGGCGAAAACGAACATATCAGTGCGGTACGTACAAACGTTTTTTGTTACACCCAAAGACAATATATTTATATTTACATTTTTATATGTTTATTGGGAAATAAATATTTTCATACATCTTTTATGTATGTTATGTATGTATGTTATGTATTTATGTTATATTTATATTTTTATTGGGGTACCTTCTGGTACATGTGTTAGCCTGTTGTAACTTAGAATCTATAACCCCGATAAGAGCATATCAATGATGATATATTGGGTTGATGCAAAATTAATGCAGGTTTCCTCTATTGCGATATCTTAATTCCAATTGTGTAAACAAAGCAAATCCTAACATTGATCATTATTATACCAAAACAGACCTTATCTAATACCCTCTCTTTCACCATGAATTTGATCAGTAAAATCGTTTTGTTCAGTGTGTTCAAAGGTCTTAAATCGAAAATGTCGAAGTACGATTTTTGTCAAAATTATTTTTACGAATTTAAATTAGGGCGCAGCGCTGCGCAAATGGCTCGTAATATTAACAAAGTGTGGGGTCAGGGGTCTATTAACGAGTGCACGGTGCATCGCTGGTTCCAGAAGTTTCGCAGTGGAGATTTCGACCTCGAAGACAAGGAAGGTCGGGGCTGTCATTTTGCTCTTGACAACGACCAGCTGAGGTCAATAGTGGAAGAAGACCCAACCAAAACCACCCGAAAAATAGCGGTAGAACTTGGCGTGAACCAATCCACAGTTGTACGCCACTTGGAAGCAATTGGTAAGGTAAAAAAGTTGGCCAAGTGGGTGCCACACCAATTAAACGACCACCAAAAAAATCGCCCCTTTGAACTCTGTTCCATGCTTGTGACAAGCAATAAAATTGATCCATTTCTCGATCGCATTGTGACGTGCGATGAAAAATGGATCTTATACGACAACAGAAGGCGTTGTAGCCAATGGCTGGGCAAAGATGAACAACCAAAACCTTTCCCGAAGCCCAACCTGCACCCAAAAAAAGTTATGGTCACAGTTTGGTGGTATACTGCTGGTGTTATCCACTAAAGCTTTCTCAATCGAGGTGAGACTATAACTGCTGACAAATACTGTCAAGAAATTGACAACATGAATCAAAAATTACAACGTCTTTGCCCAGCATTGATGAATCGGAAGGGACCTATCCTTCTCCATGATAACGCCAGACCACACGTCGCACGCTACGACCAACCAACCAACGCTACGACGACTGCACGAGTTGGACTACGAAGTTCTCCCACACCCACCTTATTCACCTGACCTCTCTCCTACAGACTTCCACTTTTTCAGGCATCTGGATAACTTTTTGAGGGAGAAAAATTTCTTTTCGTGACTTCATAGAGTCCAGGGATTCAGATTTTTTTTCTGGTGGAATAAGAAAGCTTGCTGAACGTTGGCAAAAGTGCATTGATTCAGATGGAAATTATTTTGATTTAATATATATAGTTAAAGTAAAGATATGGCCTATTTTCAATGAATATTAAAAACCTGCATTAATTTTGCATCAACCCAATATTTCTTTTTATTCGCCCTGGGTTTTTAATGGATTAGGATTACCACAACAACTTGTTACTTTTCAATTACAAAAATGATCTTTACAAATTATGTCTGCAAAAATCGGTTATCTTATGTTTATAGGGATATATATAACCATAAATCAGAAAACTCTGGTGCGATGCGCACAATACACAACTTTCACTTACAAACTTGCATAGATTAGAAATCGACGTGCTCCATAATATTTAAATGCCACACTTTTCCACATTTAAATGCTTATATTTGTATATCTCCATAAGTTATAATGTATCTGTAATGCAATACTTGAAAGTTCTCAGTACCTTTAGATTCATTTATGCTTATTTATTTTTTTAAACGACCTAATTTCATCGTCATTTTTTTTTTTTTTTTTTTTTTTTTTTTTTTTTTTACAGCGATTTTCTTTTTGTAAATATATTGTAAAATTGAATCGATAGGAGGTGTATTTACGACTCGCAGTAAAGTTTGTCTCTTTTGCCTATCTGGAAACCAATAACGATTACTGTTCCTCTAAAATCACTTTACATTGCCTTCAGAAATTTAATATGGAACTAAAGTTTCTAAAATGAAATATAATTAATTAATGATTATCTTATACCATATTTTTTCACACCTTAAATGTTTTAAATAATTTGAGCATCACATATTTACTCTCTTAAGTAAAATAAATTTATTTATTGTTAAATAAGTTTTTATTTTCATCAGTGATAATACGGGATATGAAATTTAGGCTGACACATGGCGGGCATAAAAACACATCAAATACCCAGTTTGAACAAAATAGTTCTAGCCCCTTTCTTTTCACAGCCTTTCAGAACTATACTATGTATCACAAATGTCTCTTGTTAAATGATTTATAAATAAAATAAATGTTTTATCCTACACTATACATATAACTTTATCACTTTACATTTAATTATAATCACCATAATTGCAAAAAAGCATATGGTGCACCTATTCTTTAACACGTCAGGTGCAGCATCGGTCCCCGGGGTCCGAACCTGAACTGAACAGGGTACCCCTAAAATACGCCGCCGCACCTAATGTGATAACAGACCTCTCAACCAAAAAAATGTAAATAAGCTAACATCATTAAATATAAAACAGAAGTTCACTGAAAAAACAAGCAAAGGATAAAAATAAAAAAATAAATTAAAAACATACAATCAATGTATTTAACACTCTTAAAATAAATTTTAAGTATTTTAGCACATACAAACTAAACTTCTGTAAAGGGGAAAAAATTGAAACATTATGAAACTTTAATAATACTAAAAGATCAGGATTGGGAATCGGCCCACTCTATAATATAATTCTCAACCCGACAACCAAGCTTTAACTATGATTAAAAAAGTATATTTTATTTTATTTTAGAATACCTGTTGAATGTAGACTGGTTGTTCTGAGTACCATCGTGGAGGATCTGTTATGTTGTCTGACTCTATCACTATTTGAGGAATGTTACTTGGAAGTGGAAGGTTGGCCAATGGAAGACTGAAATTTGATTTTAAATTGGAATTTTATAGAAAACTGTAATATTCATAACAGTTGGCAATAAATTACATTATATATATATATATATATATATATATATATATATATGTTACCAGTTCATAAAATATTTTTTTGGAAATAATCTCTTCAGAGAGAAGAGCTTATAACTTATTAAAATGACCAAGTATAATTACTTTTGAAAAAAAATAATAGTAATTTATGACGGTTTAACATAAAACAAAGATAAAGACAGGACATCAATAATGAATGCCACAGACATGATTTTAAGTTATCCTATTTTCTTTTTTTAAATATTGATGAAAAAACTTTAATTCAAGTTTGAATTTACTTTCTTAGATTTATTTCACTAGGTTACTATTTACTTCTTAGATTTATTTCACTAGTAAAAAATAATAGTAATTTATGACGGTTAAACATAAAACAAAGATAAAGACAGGACATCAATAATGAATGCCACAGACACGATTTTAAGTTATCCTATTTTTTTTTTTTTAAATATTGAAGAAAAAACTTTAATTCAAGTTTGAATTTACTTTCTTATATTTATTTCACTAAGGCAGTATGTATCATATCAGTCAATGATCAAAATTAATCAAAAGGATTGTAGTTTAGGAGTTTCAGTTATTTGCTACAATTAGACAAAGGTAATTATAGTATATTTTACGAATAAAGCATATACTACCAAGATAATATAACAACTGCTGCTGTAAAGAGAATGACAATGACAGGATGCCCAGCACAAAGCACCCCATGACTATAGTATAGTTGCCCAACTCTTTCTGGCAAGCTCCTGGACATATCACCATCAGTAAACTAAATCTAAAACAAATAATTTGACTAATGTATTATTTCTATTTTACCTCCTCAAAATAAAAAATGAATGAAGACAAATTTGAAGAATGTTTAATATATCATCTTCAGCTTTAAGAGTGATAGACATATAAATAAGAATAATAATAAGTGAAGGTGATACCTTATCAATACTAAAATTAAAACTAAAAACTTCATGAAACTATGCAATTCAAAAAACAAACACAATAACATCTTCTGTTCATTGCACAAAGCTATCTAGTAACATTTTAGAAAATATAGTCCCGTACTAATTTGATTTACTTACACTCTATAAAATTAAAATATTAGGCAATGTATTCATATTTGAAAATAATGGTATGCATCATTTTTAGGCCCATAATGATTAACATCCAATACTATCAATTATTACAATAGAAAATCATAACTATGTAAATAACAATAATCAAAAACTTTGACAATTTTAAAAAAATATTAATACACAAGATTAGCTTTTGAATATAAAAATATCTTTATCTTAAGAGATAATTTAATTTTCCATTTGATGATTTCTCCTAGTTAATAAGAAAATACCATTAACAGATAGAAATATTTATTCATTCTTTCTAACCATTAGTAGTCCATTACAAACTGTAGAACTAAATTGTCGTAATAACAGCATCTGTTATTAATACTACTATTAGAAACATTGCTCAGACATTAATTAAAAACATCAGTTGTCCTTTTTCATAAATCAATGATAATATTATTAAGCACAAATCTCCAAACGAATCAACTGATTTAAGTTGAACTAGACAACATGCCAGAAGGTTAAATTCATGCTAGCTGGATATCAACAACATTTATCAGATAACTATGGACCAAGGATATACCAAAAAATATGAAATAATTAAAACATTCTACGAATTATATTAGATACATAGTGACAGTGTCTTTTTTAAACCAAAGAAACCCGATTATAAAAAAAAAAAAAAGATAAGATTTTTAATCTAGTAATTAAATCTTAGTAATTAATCTTTATCTTGTTTAATTATTAGATAATAAAATTTCCCCGTAAGTGAAAGTTCTGAAATTATTACTGGATTTGTTTGAATATTCTTTCTTTGCATGAAAATACGTAATAATTTGAAAGAATAAATGATTACTTGTTTGATTTGTCTCAATAACTTTCTTTTAGGACTAAGTAACAGCTATTACACTAAAACTTATTGCACTCGAATAGTATCCAATTAATTAACCAATTATAAGGTGTCCCTATTCATCAATACATACGTACGTAATTATAAATATGTTAGCGATTTAGTAAATAGGGGAGCAAAGATACAAAACTGAATACTACAAACATAATATAGTCAAATAAGAAATAGAGCTAGGTATAAAAAATAAAAAAAAAATGGACGGTTAGCTGCAGAAACGGTAACGATTTCGGTGATATTGGAATAAAAGTAAAAAAGTTTGAACACATAGAAAAACTGATTCAGGTTTAAAGTCGTTACAAGAAAAATATTTCTCTGGGGATTGTTCGGTAGAAAAAAGAAATTAAAAATTTACATAATGCGTAAATACAGTCTATCCAATTAGAGTAAATACAATGGTTGGTCAACCTATTAAGGTCTGGCCACACATGTCCGCACCGGATCCGCACCGCAGCAATAATATAGGTTATGTTCAGAATATTTTTAATATAACTTACATATTACCTTTAGTTATGCCTAAAGTGGCCTGTGTCTAACATGTGTGGCCTGACCTTTAGGCATAACTAAAGGTAATATGTAAGTTAAATTAAAAATATTCTGAACATAACCTATATTATTGCTGCGGTGCGTATCCGGTGCGGACATGTGTGGCCAGACCCTTATTCAACCAATTTAAGTAACCAGAAAAATTGGTCAGCTTGTCATTTATATCGCTAGATCGGTCAACCTGTCATTAATCTCCCCCGACTATTTGGTCAGTTTGTCATTCAACACAACCGTTTAGAGTTATCTTCCAATTGTTCTAATAATGAGTGCGACGACGAATTGGTGCTTTTTGATCCTAGTTGTCCACTTCGGGTTTCGGTAGATGCTTGTTGGATTGATTGACTGTTTGTTTAACGTCCATTTGTATGCTACTTAGGCTAATCGGACGATGCTACAGTGGGAGTCCTAAATTTTGCCTATCCAGGTATAATTAGGATAGGGATCTTTAACGAGTACCTGACATCGTACAGGCTCGGGTCCTCCATTTTACGTCCTATCCGAGGGACGGCATAGCTAAGGATTTTTAACTCCCATTAAAAAATCCTAGGGCCACCGCTGGAATTGAACCCGCCATCTTTAGTATTGTAGGTTGCCGTGCTAACCACAACACCACTGGTGACCCCGATGCTTGTTGGAGCAGAAAGTCCTAGAAGTGTGGAGCACACTCCAATTAGTTTCACGAACACTGAACGGTGATACGCTTAAATGGAGAAGGATGCCTTGGCATTGACCTGCCCTTGTGAAAAGTACGCCGAGTTTATTTTTAGGGTATCATTCACATTTTGGACCGATAATAAATTATTAGTTCAATTTTAGGAGATGAACCTATTTAAGAATTAACTGCGAGGCTACAACCTGTTCGAGTGAGATCTAAATTCGACCACTCGGTAGTGTACGTTCCCGGAAAAGATCTAGTAATTGCAGGTGCACTGTCAAAGGGCGCACTTGATTCAGGTATAGTCCATAAAGACGTTTTAGATAAATTAAAATGAAAAGTAGCCCAAATTATTCAGGCAAACAGATGAAGAAAATACGTTTATCTTAGGAAGAGGATTACTTACGCAAGAAATAAAAGAAATGTTTAGATAATCCTGATTGGTCAGGCTTTGAACACACTGATTTTACAAAGAGCAAGGAAACTTAGTGTTCCACCATGGCTTTTTTTGAAGGGGAACAGTGTTTTTATTCCCAAGGATTGCATATCTGAAATCATTTCTCACATTCACAACGGACATTAGGTCATAGTCGAAGGTTTAACACGTGGGGATTACGGTAGATCTTACACGAAAGGTGGAGTCTATTGCCAAATGTTTAGAGCAGAAATCAATAGTCACTGAGCCTTTGAGACCCTCTAAACCACCGGAGGGACCTTGGCAGGTTGCGGGTGGAGACATTTTGGAGTTTATATTCTATAATATAATATCAAAATATTATTTAGTAGTTCATAATTATTTCCAAAATTTATTGAGATCTCTATTTATTCCCGCTCTACGTCAATTAAGTGTGTGTGAATGGGTGTAAGTGAAGGACATATAAATATACGGCATGTGTCTTTCATTTGGTGTGACGGATAGAGATTAATAAATGACAGCCATTAGCAATAAGTGTCGACGGAACAGAACCTTTCTTGTCCATGATGGACAGTCCATCACACCTTGAGGAAGATAGGCCAAGCTCGGTCAACGAAAATCAGTAATAACCGTCTGGCCTTGTAAGCTGATGCACGAAAAATTCCGACACAGAAAACGTTTCCCGCTAAAGTATCGATAGCGCTGGAAGAACCACAAGAGCATTGCTCTCGAAGTGGGCGACTTATCAGGAGGCCGACCCGTTACTGTTGCAAAGATGTCGTGCCGTCGCAGAGAAGGGAAGATGTAAAAAAACTAACATCTTTGGAGGAATAATATGGAATTAACCTAAGAGCAGTGTGGTTGTAATTAACGTATGTTCTTTGATGTTATAAAATAATGTATATGTATTATTAATAAACGTTACACCCGAACAGCAGAAGGTACCTGCTCTATCTATTGTTTTATTAACCGAAGTTGATGGAGACTGTTCTGGTTAGTGGTTTGAAGAGGTGCAAATCCACCATTATTAATTGACAACTAGTTAACAACGCTTGTTGGAACATACATACTTAATATTTTACGCATGAAAAAAATACCTTCATTCGTAAAACCAAGATCGATAAAACCATATGACTCTCTACTGAAATAAATTTTTTAAAATATAGAAATTTTAACCTTTTTAGATCATTTTTTAAGAGCAAAAATATATCAGTTTAGTCTATAATACAAAATTTTCGACAATGGGGACTAAAGGTGGAGAAGCTGATGAAAAAAAAAGATACCAAATACCTACGTTTGTTTACAATCCCTATCATATAAACTTGTGGGCTGGAGATTATTTAAATAAAAGACAAAAATATTTCCCAGGTAAGTAAGCTGTAATATAAAATGTTTGTACCAACAAGCAGTTGAAGTTCAGGACCCACATGGGGAGTTCACCCCGACTAACATTGTTCCAACAGATTCAAACCTCTTTTCGATCTACAAAACCACCAAATAAACTTACTATTAAGAGTGGAGGGAAGGATTATGTAGTGCAGTAGCCGAACTATCGTACCATGACAGTCCTGGACTGCTTGTTGGAACAAAGCTAACACTATGACTGTTAGTAACAACAACAAAGTAACAGCCTTAAATAATAATAAGAAAGATGCTTCCAAACAGATAAGAGTTGCGAGAAGCTGCTAATGGAATTGCCAAGATTATAAGAGATATTAAAGTAAGCAAAAACCAATAACTTATAACAGTGCACCCAAGGAAGGATCTAGTGATTGTTCAGCGGTCGTGCGGTCGACTAAGGCTTGTTAGCATTCAACGGTCCTTATTTTCACGTTGAACCGCCAGGTTGTTTCCCTTTAATTTTTCAAAAAGAGTGCCCGGTGTATGGAGGCTGAATTTTCCACAGTACCCTTTCCTTTGGTCCCAGAGAAGATCTTTGCCAGAATATTTAAGAAATCCTGGCAAAGCCAGATTTGAACTCGGGACTTTGAAGGCTAGAAGTTCAGAGCTTTAGTCCTGAGCTACCCCCTACTTTATTTTTCCGTTCACTACAAAATTGGGCAAATTTAAACGCCCATTTTAATTGTCTCGCTGCTATTACCTGAATTACATTTACCGGGTACAGTTCAAACCTTTTGTCGCTCAGTTGTGTAATAGCTTAAATTCTCGGGTTGACGAAAAAAAAAAATAAATAAAAAAACAGTTTAAACTAGAAACATGGCAGCTTACAGTAAGGGTTGAGAAACGCCTTAAGTTCTTTGAAAATAAAGTACTGCATAGAATTTTTGGGCCGAAGAGGGATGAGCCAACAGGAGAATTTAGACGGCCACACAATGCAGAATTGCGTGAACTTTACCCGGTAAATGTAATCGAAGCTATAGCTTGTTCGCAGCTATGACCCACAATCAATGCCTTAAAGATTGATAAACGCTCTACCGACTGGAAAACGGTCCGACCGAGGGGTAGGCCTAAGCGAAGGTGGGATGATTCAGTGAAAGCAGATCTTGTGAATTGGGGTTGGACGGGGGGAGGTGGACGGAGGTGTGTAGGGAACGATTGGTGGTGTCGGCATTGGGCCTTCGGGTCCGTTAAGCTTTATTCTATTCTAGGCGAAATTTAGGACTCCCACTGTAACATCGCTTGGTTAGCCAAACTGGCATAAATTGACATTAAACAAACAACAAAAACAACCAGTGCAATAATTTGGTTTGATCCATGTACTAATTTTTCTTACATTATTATTGATTTTAAAAATTGTAATATATTTTCACTTTTTTTATATTTATTTGGTTTTTATTTATAATATAAAAAATATTACAAAATTATTAATCTACTTCGGTTTTGATAGCAATCAAGCAATACAATGCTGCCGAAAGCAACGCAAATGTGGACCGAGAAATGGTCCCGATTTATGAAGAAAGAAGTATTGCTTACTTACACACATGGAACTTGAAGGCTACAGAAAGAGATATTCGCGAAGGGTTACAACTTCGTCCAGATAATACAAAGATCATGCTCACACTCGGTGATTTATATTATCAAAAAAACCAATTCGAAGACGCTCTAGGAGCTTATTACAGAGGACATTTAAAAAAGCCTAGACCTCCAAAATTTATTCATGGGATTTGGGCGGTCAGTATTATCTTTATTTATAACAAATATTTCTGGATGTTTATTTGAATATAAAATCCATTTCTAAGAATGATTATCATGTTTCTCATTCCAAGTATAAGTCCTAACAGTCGACAGGAACCATTATGAACTCCCTTGGATCCAAAGTGGGAAATATTATGAGTAAAAAACGCCTTGGTGACATTGTAGTAAAAATGAAGTTGAAAGAACTAGGACATGTTCCTGAAGGTGGACAAAATGAAATAGCTAGAAGACGAAAAATTGTAAGTTTAAGTTTACTTAATTAATACTGAACTAATTATTTTAATATATTAAGAAGTATAATTTTGCAGGAATAAAAAATTAATTAATTATTATTAATGCAGTTATTTATATCTGTCCAGCAGTCTCGGTCAAAATGAAGAACATAAAGTATATTAACCAAAAATTATAATTTTATGTGAAGCTAGAATCGGTTTATGATAAACTACCGCAGAGCTACATGAAATTTATTCTGGAGGACTTAAACGCAAAAGTAGGGAGGAAACAAGCATATTATCCTACGATCTGTAAAGAAAGTTTGCATGAATGTAGCAATCTAGCAATGTCATATGAAATGTCAATAGCAATCTAGCAACGGAATACATCTAATAAATTTTCCTCCTCGAAAAACTTAATAATCAAAAGTAATACGTTTAAACATAAAGATATAAATAAAAATACTTAGACGGCATCGGATTCGCAAGCCGTATTCACATCGATCAGGTCTTTATTCAACATAGGTGGCAAAATAGGATAATTAATAGTGGATGTAGCATTTTCGTGGGACCGAATGTGGGTCGGATCACGAACTAGTACTACTTTAGAGCATTAATAAAAGAAACTACTAAATTGCTCAAATTAAAAAAAAAAAAAAAAAAAAAAAAAAGTGTATCTTAAATATAAAATAATAACAATTGAAAGTAGTAAAATCGACAATAACGAATAATGTACGAAGGCATCAACAGACACGTAAATGGTGAGGACCGGTGACGACTGGAATTACTCTTCTTCTTCTCTTGGCGCACAACCCATTTCTAGGTCCTCCTGTATCAGCCTCCTCCAGTTCTCCCGATCGTGTGCAGCAACCAACCAGTTCCGAACGCTAAGCATGGTCCTAGCATCATGTGCGACTCCATCCCTCCAACGGAGCTTCGGACTTCCTCGTCTTCTGGTCCCATGCAACATCTCTTCCA
Source organism: Aelia acuminata (assembly GCA_911387785.2). Classification (NCBI taxonomy): domain Eukaryota; kingdom Metazoa; phylum Arthropoda; class Insecta; order Hemiptera; family Pentatomidae; genus Aelia; species Aelia acuminata. Next base: position 55,125,734 of record OU426979.1, read on the forward strand.
TGGTCTTCCTCGGAATATCACCAACTGCCATGCGAGCAACATGACCGGCCCACCCATAGTCTTCCAACACGAATGAAGTGGACAATATTTATATCCTTATAGAGCTCATAGAGCTCCTCATTGGTTCTCCGTCTCCATATCTGGCCACTACAGCTACCCCCGAAAATGGATCGCAGTATCTTTCGCTCCTGAATTGTAAGGGCGTGTTCGTCTGCTTTGGAGACGGTCCATGTTTCCGAGCCATATGTCAAGACTGGACCTATAAGGGTTTTATATAATATTATCTTTGTAGATCTGTTTATCATCCTACTTCGTAGAAATCTCCTGAGGCCTAAAAAGCAGCGATTAGATTTCATTATTCTTGTTTTGATCTCATCTGCTATACTATTATTGATGTTCACGTTGCAGCCAAGATACGAGAAGTCATTAACTCGTTCGATAACATATGAGCCAACTTTTATCGTTTCTCCTGGGTACGCTTCATGCCCCGTTACCATATATTTTGTTTTAGAGGCATTGATTTCCAATCCCAACCACCTCGCAGCTTGCTCTAGTGCTTAGAAGGCTGCTTGCACGTCTCTAAGGGATCTTCCAACTACATGCAGATCATCCGCAAAGCCCAGGAGCTGGACAGATCTATTAAAAATGGTTCCAATTATTTGAATGCCTGAGTCTCGCACTGCCTTTTCGAGGTCCAGGTTGAACAGCAAACACGCTAGAGCATCTCCCTGCCTAAGGCCCCTCCCAGAGATAAATGGTTTGCTGAGACCAGCCTGAACTCTAATCATGCACTCTACTCCATCCATTGAGGCCTTGCACATCCGAATTAGTTTTGTTGGTATATTGAACTCCTCCATTATATAATATAAATTGCAGCAGAAGCAGAATATAACTTGTCCCTGTCGACACTATCGTAGGCGCTTTTAAAGTCAATAAACAGGTGATGTGTAATGATATTATATTCTCTGTTTTTTTCAAGAATCTGACGCAGGGTAAACACCTGATCAATAGTTGATTTTACTTTACAGAAACCGCACCGGGTATGATCCGATGATTCTCTCTGCATGTGTTATGAGTCTCTCTTAGATTACTCGGGATAATATCTTATAGACAATTGGTAGGAGAGAGATACCACGATAATTTTCGCGGGCAAGTTGATCTCCTTTTTTATATATGGGGAAGATCAGGGTCTTTTTCCATGCATTCGGCATTGATTCTTCTGTCCATATATCCAACAAAAGATCCTGAAGGCATTTAACTAGTTGGTTTCCTCCATGCTTAAACAGCTCAGCTGAGAGACCGTCGTGACCGGGAGCTTTATTGTTCTTAAGTCTCTTAAGGGCTAACAAAATTTCTTCCTCATCCGGAGGCTCATCGGTTGTAATAGCTTTTTGATATTCTATGTTTCGGATGGCATTAAGGGCCGTATTTATGAACGTTCCTAAGGAAGCAGTTAAGGTAACCTTAGAGGACCCTTCAAACATTAGATTCATGTATATCTTGAAATAAAATTAGGACTTGTTTACATATTTCTTTAAGTTAAAGTTGGGGTGTCAATAACTGTACTGAGTGTTAATAACTGTATGGTTTATCCTACCTCATATAAATAAAGTAAAAATTCCAAAAAGTCATTTTGTTCTTAATATATGGTTCTTTTTAAGAAGTATTTAAGTCCTGATATTTGTTTTATGTTTTTATTTCCATTATTAAATAGTTAAGGAGAAGCTAAAGGTAGCTAATCACCTACCTTAGCACTAAGGAAGGAAAACAGATCAAATTTATAGGAACACCTTAGGATCTAAGGCGTCCTTAAGATAAGAAAGCGTAAAGGAACGTTTATGAAATGAAAATTGTGTTAAGGTTAGCTAAAGGTGTGCATTTTAAGGAAGCCTTTAGTAACGCGTTCCTTAGGATCGTTCATAATTACGGCCCTAAGTCTCGCAACTCCGAGCTGCTCTTCAAAGTGTTCTTTCCATCTCTCCAAAATTTCTGTTTCTTCCGTGAGAAGAGAACCATCCTTGCTTTTGCATGCGTTCAGCCTCGGCTTAAAGGGTTTCCTCCCTTGGTTGATCTTCTGGTAGAAGTTGCGAATGTCATTATGATTTTTTATTTCTTGTATCTCTGCAAGTTCTGCATTCTTAGCTTGCCTCTTTTTCCTTTTTGATGAGTACGTTTTTCTGCCCTTCTTAGGTCACGGTATTCTTTTGTCGTTCTCCTTGTGCGGCAGGTAATCATGCGCTTGTATGCTTCGTTTTTGTGGGCATTGGCTCTCTCTCATTCATCGTCAAACCATGAATTTTTTGGTTCCGGTTGATACGGTCATAACGTTTCCTCTGCACTCAATGTTATGGCTCTGCAGATCGCATTCCAATTTTCATGGATATCAAGTTCGGATGCTGGTATTTTTCTTAGCTTGGACTCTAGGTTGGATCGATATAGTTCCGAGGATTCCTCTTCTTTTAATTTAGCAATATTGAACTTTTTGACCTTTTCTGTCCTATGTTTCTTCACCAAGGAGATACGATCCCTTATGTAAGCTACTACTAGATGATGGTCAGAGTCCATATTTGCTCCCCGATATGTACGGACATTAAGTAGATTGAACCGGTTTCTCGATGATATCAGAAAATGGTCAATCTGATTTATGGTTTGGCCGTCTGAGGATCTCCATGTTCCTTTGTATATGTCTTTACGAGGGAAGAGTTTGCTTCCAATAATCATGTCTCGGGATGCAGCGAAGCTAATGAGCCTGTGTCCATTTTCATTAGTCTCTTGATGGAGACTATGCGGTCCAATCGTAGGAGAGTAGTATCCTTCTCGACCTAGCTTCGCATTAAGGTCCCCAGTAATGATTTTGATGTCATAATTTGGGCATTGGTCCATAGCTCGATCAAGAGTTTCATAGAAGTCATCCTTCTTAGCCTCGGTCGAATCTTCTATAGGTGCATGCAAACTAGCTATCAAAAATTTTGGAATTTACCCTTAATTTGAATAATGCATATTCGGTGGTTTATTGGTTTGTAACCCAAAATGAGCCGTCTAAATCTCTGACCGACAATAAATCCCGTGCCAAATACATGGTTCCTTTCATGACAACTGTAAGTATATTACATGATTTTCCTTTTCCATGCTTCCAGATCCTACTCAGCGCATCTCCTGGATGGCCGCTATATCTATTGTGTATTTATCCAATAGTGATAGGAGAACATTGAGTGCTTCAGGTCGATAAAGGCTAAGGACATTCCAAAGTCCTATTTTAAAATCTATAGTGTTGCGCCTACTGATTTTTAGGCACTGTCTATTATTATTATTACCACTATTGATACCAGGAGAAAGTGCTGACTGGGGCCTCCCCGAATCCGAATAGGCCCCTACGGGGAATCTATCTTTAATCATCACCCTCATGGTTATTTTTTCAGAATACTAGAAAAGCTGACTAGGCTTCACCACGATTTATTTTGCTGAATAAAGGCTCGTGACACCTCTGACTCACCCCCAACCTGGAGGGCCAGGGGTTTGAATTCGACCTCTCCTTCCCCTAGACAAGTTGTCTTCACTGCAGCTAGGAGCCTTGTCTACCCCTCGCAGTATACTTGCAGTCCCGCAGTACAGGTTTTTCTACAAGTAGTGTCCACGGTAAACCTAGCCGATGTCTGTCATCTTCACCTTACCAAGGTACTAGCGCCGCTGCTGCCCAACGCTTGGAGGTGGAGTTCGGGGTCCTTTTCCCTAGGAGACCTGCCTTCGCCACAGCTGACGAGCGTCTCCTGCCCGGTCTAGTTACCCATAGACAGGGGCCCTTACAGGGTACTACCAGCCGGGCCTAGGTGTTTTTGAGAGGTGATGCTCCTCTATCCCTCCTCCTTTATCCTGGCTTGGTGCAGGCCATGACTTGGTATTGGTATGTATCATCTCATCATGGGCGGAGTTGACGACTGGAATTGGGGATGAAAATAACATTTTGGCTGATCCGGTTGACATATTAAGTCTATTCAAGGATTATTTCAATAATATTTTAAATACCGAAAATAGTAGTCTATCTTCTACTTCGAACTATCAGAGTGCTGAACCGTCAATACTAATACTGTATATCTTATGGAAACAAACAAAAATAAGTAAGTAATTGTAGAAAATAACCTCCACTGGTTCTAATTAATAAAATCGGAAAAGCATTCTTAGGACCATTGGCACGCTGTTAGTTTTGATGGACAGCCAGCATACAGTATTTAGTTTATTCTATTCATTTTAATGATTTATTAATGGAAATGTATTCTAAAGAAGTTAAGTGAATTATTTCATCAAATTATTTTGTTGAAAAATAATTGTCTTATTTATTTCTAAATAGTTACCTAGTTGCATATTTAAAACTCTAGTATTGAAAACGACTTTTATTTACAACCCCAAATTGAGTTAAAGGAGGTATTATTATGAATGGAAAAGAAAGTTAAAATTTCAAGTTTACAAAATTATAATTTAAATTTCCGATTTTAAATGCTTGTTACACCCTTTACAGAATGTTTAACTACAAAATTGAAAGAAATTTAAATTATTGTAGATAATGCTTAAATCTAATTTCATTATTTCTTTTAGAAAACAGTTAAAAGAATAAAGGATGCTTACAATCAAATCTACCTAAAGAGAGCTGCAATAGACAACGAACTTTTACAATCTTGTCTTGATGATAGTTCGTTATTTCTTGGCAATAAGAAACAAAACCAGCTTCTTCGCAAAATTCTAGAAGATGCGTTGGACAAATTACTTGCTGCTAAGGTGAGTAATAATTTACACTGCCGTAAATCATATAATATTTTTACTCATAATTAATAAAGGGTTAATATGGATTAATTAATGATAAGTAACCTGGTGGTTGAGCGGCCCTCGCTCAACTGTGAACTAGAGATGCGACATCGAAGACATAACATCGATGTTTTTACAATCAAAACATCGATGTCGATTAAACATCGACCAAAAAACATCGATGTTCAAGAACATTAAACATTAACATATTAGTGCCCAAACGTATTTAAATCGATGTTTAAATGTCAATCGTGTTTATTTTTCATAATTAGTGTATAAAAACATCGATGTTTTCGACATAGTTGGTTTTTATTATTCATTTATTAAAGATTCAACTTTGGACCCAAACATATTCATACATAGATGTCGTTTCCATAGTACATACAGAGAATCGTATTTCAGGTGAATACTTTAAAAGATTTTGCGAGATGCTGCATTAAATAAGTAATTCTGTTTGTCTGTTGTTAAGTACTACTGTTTTGCGTTTTCATATTTTATTAGCCTATTTGAAGTTAAAAACTTTACAGAAACAATAAAGGGTAGGAGGTAATTTATTCATGTTAAACACAACATCGATGTTAAAAACAAAATGTTATTATCAAAACATCGATGTTAAAACATATTTGTTTCGTCAAAAAGATCGATGTTAAACACATCTTTGTTATAGGCGGGCGCAAGCGACGGTGCTGCTTCTGCTTCTGTGCTTCTGCAGGAACTAGAGAAACGGGGATAAAAGCGGGGCCATTACCTGGGATTCATAGGGTTTTTTGGCGTTTTTAATTTATTTTTCCATAATTAAAACCCGATTGAGCAAAAAATAATTTGAAAAATATCTAATAGGTATTGCTCGGTCCCTCAGTGTTCAATTAGAAAATCAAAAGACGTGTCATTCCCTTTTATTTCCAAAAAATAAAAAGCTTCTTAAAGAGTGGATTGTAAAATTAAGAATAGATAAGCCTATTTCGAAACATATGACGATATGTAGTCTTTATTTTAAAGAAAGAGACTATATTTATCCAGGTAAATATTAGTATTTGACATTTTATTATTCCAAAATGCTAGTTTTATGCAAATAACATTGAGACCATAGTGTCATAGATTTGTTTTTCTTTTTTAATTTTCCCCATTTTTCTATTACATCCGTTGTGCTTAATTGTTCCATGTTTTCAATGCGAAGCCTGAAAGTTTTGACTAATAAATAAATAATATGACAAAGAATCTAAGCTGTCATAACAATGATTGTGTGAATAGGTAATTAATGTTATTACTAACCGAAAAACGTCGAGTAAAGTTACAATGATGTGTTTGCATTTACCAGAACTACCAGCTTTACACGTACAATGACAAGAAAATTGCTTATTATTATTAATAAATTTGATTTCCACTTTTATTTGATGGGGCAGTCCTTTTAAGATTGCTAGTTCAAAGGCACGAGGCTTGTAAAATAACTGTTTTTTTATTTTTAGATATTATTCCACATGTAAATATGTGGTTTGCATGAAGAATAGCCTGCCCTTCAATTAATGGTCTTTTAAAATTACCAATTATCTCTATCACATCATATATGTCTAACACCGTTCTTTCCGACATTTTGCAAAACTACTAGCGCACCCTATATTCGATTCCGCCCGCATATAGCAAAAACATCGATGTTAATAACATGGGCGTACCCAGCGGGGGGCAGGAGGGGGGGGGGCAGCTGCCCCCCTGGAAGGCTGGGAGCAATAATTTTTTAGGCTTTTAAGACTGGAAGCAATAATAGAATACACTTTTTTCAAGCAAGTAATTGTAATAACTTAGTTGATAAAGCACTGCAATAATTATACATAATTTTGGTTTCATTCACCTTTTCCGCGGTAAGGTGTTACAACCTGAACGACCATAGCTTGCCCCCCCCCAGTTTTTAGCTCACCCCCCTAGTTTTTAGCTTGCCCCTCCCCCCCAGTTTTGATCCTGGGTATGCCCTTGGTTAAAAACATCTTTGTTATAGCTAAAACATCGATGTTAAAACAACTTGGTTATTGTTAAAACATCCATGTTAAAAACATCTTTGTTATAGATAAAACACCGATTTTAAGAGCATATTTTGTTTTTTGTCCAAAACATCGATGTTTAAAACATCTTTGTTATAGCTAAAACATCGATGTTAAAAACATATTTGTTTAGTCAAAAAGATCGATGTTAAAAACAGCTTTGTTATTATCAAAACATCGATGTTAAAATCATCTTTGTTATAGCTAAAACACCGATGTTAAGAACATATATATTGTATTTGTCCAAAAAATCGATTTTGAAAACATATTTGTTTTTTTCAAAAACATCTCTATTATAGCTAAAACATCGATGTTAAAAACATCTCTGTTATAGCTAAAACATCGATGTTAAAAACATCTCTGTTATAGCTAAAACATCGATGTTAAGAGCATATATATAGTGTTTTTTTTTGTCCAAAACATAGATGTTACAACAAATTTGTTTTTGTCTAAAACATCGTGTTAAAAACAACTTTGTTATTGTTAAAACATCGATGTTAAGATCATCTTTGTAATAGCTAAAACATCGTTTTAAGAGCACATATATTGTTGTTGTTTGTCCAAAACCTCGATGTTACAACAAATTTGTTATAACTAAAACATCGATGTAAGAGAGCATATATAAAAACGGTTCTAACGATTTTGATAAAACTAAGTATTTGATGTATTTATATGCTCGAAATCGTGAAAACTTTTGACTTCCGTTTTTCAAGGGAAATACACCTTTTGGTGAGTCCAAATAACCAAGTCCCGCGAAATGGTCTGTGTGAGTGTGTGAACAGACTAGCGAACTTGAAATTAGGTAATTAGTGTATGTATATGCCCGCGATGTGACAGCAAAAATTTCATCAAAATTGGTCAAACGGAGTGGGTACTTCATTTAATAAGTTTTTACGTTGTTTTCGATTTTCTCAAAAACGGTCCTATCGATTTTGATAAAACTAAGTATTTGATGTATTTATATGCTCGAAAATGTGAAAAAATTTGACTTCCGGTTTTCAACGGAAATACACCTTTTGGGGTCCCCTGAGTCCAAATAACCAAGTCCCGCAAAATGGTCTGTGTTTGTGTGAACAGACTAGCGAACTTGAAATTAGGTAATTAGTGGTTGTATATGCCCGCAATGTGACAGCAAAAATTTCATCAAAATTGGTCAAACGGAGTGGGTACTAAAGCTCGAGATCTCTCTCCGCCAAATATTAGAGAAAAAATTAGAATATAACGGAATCGTACATCAGCTTTTTATCGATTTCAAAAAGGCATATGACTCTATTAACCGCCAAAAGTTGTATAACATTCTGGTCGAGCAGGGAATACCAAAAAAATTAGTAAACTTAGTAAAAATGTGTATGACTGAAACGTTCAATAAAGTTCTAAACGGTAATTATTTTTCTGAGAGGTTTGAGGTCCGCTCTGGTTTGAAACAAGGAGATTCTCTCTCACCTGTTTTATTTAATTTAGCGCTGAATATGCCATTAGGGAGGTGACACGTACCGGAAAGGGTTTGAATTTGGGAGGGAATATGCCAGTGATCGGATATGCCAATGATTTGGTATTGCTTGGGGAGGACGTGGAAACCATAGAAATGAACACAAAAACGTTGACGAAAGCCGGACAAGAACTTGGACTGGAAATGAATACGGATAAGACAAAATACATGGTTAGTCGTAGAAGTGGTGAGGATTTCGCTGATATCAATGTAGGGGGGAATACGTTTGAAAACGTAGAGAAATTTAGATATTTAGGGGCGATGATAACTAGAAAAAACAAAATCGATGAGGAAATTAAGGCTAGATAAAAAACCGGTAGTGCTTGCTACTTTTCAGTCGCGAGATTGCTTAGCTCGCGCCTTCTGTTCAAGACTAGGATTTCGCCTTCTGTTAAAGATTAGGATTTACAAAACTATTATTCTTCCAACGGTCCTTTACGGATGCGAAACCTGGCCGCTGACATTGAGGGATGAGCCACGGCTTAGAGTTTTTGAAAATAAAGTACTGCGTAGAATATTTGGACCGAAGAGGGATGAACTAACCGGAGAATTTAGACGCTTACACAACGCCGAACTCAGTGAACTTTAACCAGTAAATGTAATTGACGTGATTGCAGCAAGACGAATAAAATGGGCGTGTAAAATTGCGAAACATGGCTCTGAACGAATTCCGAAAAGATTGATCCTGCAGTGCCGAATGGGAAACGTCCGAGGGGCAGGCCAAGACGGAGGTGGGAGGATTCCGTTAGGGCGGATCTATCGATGTTGGGTATGGAAGACGTTCGATGGATGGAGGTGTGCAGGGAGCGAGTGGTGGTGTCGGCATCGAACCTTCGGGTTCGTTAAGCCTTTATTATTATATGCTCGAGAAATGACTGCATAAAGTTCATCACAATTGGTTTACCGGAGGGGGTACTTTGCTTAATAAATTTTTTATCATTTTCACATGTTTTTTTTATTTATTCAAAAACGGCTTTAACGAATTTTTATAAAACTGGAAATTTGATGTATGTATATGCCACAGATGTGACAGCCAACATTTAATCAAAATGGGTCAAACAGGGGGCACTTTATTTCATAACTTTTTTAAAAAATTTTACCTTTTTTTCGATTTTCTCAAAAACTGCTTTAATGATTTTGATCAAATTCGTCAGTTTTAATGAAAATCAAGTTTTCTTTAATATCAGATAAGCTTTATCAATATTAAAATGTTGTTAGGGGGCTTAAATGGGAAAGGGGCCTTCCTATAAAGTACCTTTGTTTTTATTTATATGGAGAAATTAACTGTCTCTCGTTAAGCCTAAAATAAGAAATGGCTATATATGAAATATGAAAAAAATCAAGTAAACATATAGAGGAGAAAAAAGAAAAATATTCTGTCAACTGATAAAACCCGTTGAGCCCACGCATGCCTTTAATGACAAACCATTGTTTATAATTAAAGCCGTTCTGTTCATTTAATGGACATATAATAATAATGGAAATTATTTGTTCCATGGTAACTAAATGAAGTTTTCAACAACTATCTAGAGAATTATAAAATCAGACGACTTGGAATATTATGCTTGCATCCCCGAATTATCACAAGTAAACACTTTTTTTTTTAATAATAAAAAAATTTAATGTACTTAAGAGAGCAAATATAAACAAAAATAAGATATGAATGTAGAAAAATATGTGAATTTGAGAAATGGCATTTAACAAAACACGTCAATTTCTAATCAAAATAAGTTGGTAAGTGAAAGTTGTGTGTTGCGCGCACGTACCAGATTTTTTTTTTATTGTTTTCATTTCCTTAACATTGCTTTAAAATTATTATTTTCACAATGTATTATTTTAGGAGATTCGAATTTAAACGAATGATTTGTTTGCCGGTAATGAATAGTAATAGCTGTTTAGTCCAGTTTATTAAACTTCTATGACTAAAAACCCTAACGAACCGGACCAAACACCTCTCACAATTCATTACAGGCAAACAAATCATCCGTTTAAATTCGACTGTCCTAACACAGTGGTTCGACTGAAACTGAAGAACCCTATTAGAACATGTAATCTTATTAATTTATTTTATCAATTAATCTTTCTTTTTACATAATTTAATAAATTGATTCTGTGTATCTATTTAATTAGACTGCTCTGTGGAGAAGAGAACCGTTGTACACCCGAGAACAAGACGTGCTGTCCAAAAGATTAAAACTCTTTATTGCTAATAAACAAGACAACAAAAAAGCTGATTTGGAAATAGTGGTTAATCTTAGAATAGCTGCTCTTGACAATGCATTCCAAAAGGACAACCATCCGGAGTGTTTCAAAACAGGAGATGAATTAAGAAGTTTTTTATTTTTACAAAGCGAAAGAGATTTACCATCGAAGAATGACGCTATGATCACAGTTATCAGCATCCTCGGTGACTTATTTTTAAAAAATAAATCTCTTTTACCAACTACTGGCAATGAAAACGATGAGAGATTACTTGTACTTTTCGGATTTCAGAAACCACAAAAATTAACTCATGAACTTTTCAGTGAAAAAGGTTTTCATCCTAAAATACCCAGGTTAAAGTAAGCATTTTAGTCAATTTTATATTCTGAAATTATACTGAAATAAAATGATATTATGCCATTACAAAGTTATTATTAATCGCAATTCAAAAAATATTGCAATCAAGGGACAATATTGCGATCGTTTAAAATTTCGACATCCCGTTTTTAACTGCTACACACGTTTTGGGGCCCCCCTGAGTCCAAATAACCAAGTCCCGCGAAATTGTCTGTGTGTGGGAACTAGCTCCAAAACTATTAACCATATAAACCTGAAATTGGGTATTTGATGTATGTAAATGACCGCGATGAGTTGCAAACAGTTCATAAAAATTGATCAACGTGCAGTTAACTTCATAAATTTTGTCCCATTATTGTTTTTTTTATTTTCTCAAAAACGGCTCTAACGATTTTAATTAAACTCGTCATGTTTTATGAGAATCAATTATTATTTAATATCACTTAGGTTCTATCATCATAAAAATGTTCTGAGGAGCTTAAATGGCGAAGGAATTTTTTTGTTTTTCTGTGTTTGTTTGTTTAAAGGCCTCTGTTAATACAATTATTCATTTCCCCTCCTGTATAGATCTGGTCACATTTCGTACACATGAAGCTCCTTTCCCTTGCGCGGGTCTCATTACCGCGTATGGGGAGCGTCCCACGGGTGGCGGATGTGGGGATGGTCGGTGGAAATTCCTAGGAAGTTCCTCCCGGCTAAGTCCGTAGTCCTACGAGTCTACGGTCACCACGGACGGAGCGAGTCCTCGCTGACAAACAATGAGAGGGGCCCCCCAGGCTTGCTGGAGGGTGTGACGTAGGTTTGAACACCCTATTCACATATGTTTTAGTTCACCCAAACACCACAAACAGTCATGGATTCTCCTAAGGTAAAACGCTCATTATCCGGAGGTAAACTAGTCCCCCGTTCGGGTCTCCGGGTGGGGACTGTTTTAGGTGAATCATGGCGAACGTTGAAATTAAGAGATTTTGTATAAGGGACGTAGAACGTCAGAAGTTTGAATACAGCGGGTGGGTTAAAATCGGTCTAGAATGAGGTTAAGATGTACGGTATAGATATCGTGGCGCTGCAAGAGGTACGCTGGCCGGGGGAGGGCTCTTTAAGAGAAGGTAAGTACACTGTTTAGTACGGTGGGGGCGAAAATTATTGTTTAGGCACTGGGTTTCTGATTAGAAATAGGTTGATATCCGCTTTGAGGGACTTTCAATTTCTCGGGGATACGATATCGGTGGCTGTATTTCAGTGGCGGTGGTTTAAAATCACGTTAATAAACATAGATTCTCCGACCGAAGACAGCGATGACGAAGTTAAGTCGGAATTTTACGATAAACTAGAGTGGGTTTTCGATAAATTACCGCGAAACTACATGAAGATAGTTTTAGGAGACGCTACCGCAAAGGTGAGTAGGGAAGAAATATATTATCCGACAATTGGAAAAGAAAGTTTACACGAAATTAGTAATGATAACGGAATCCGATTGATTAACTTTGCTACTTAGAAAAATTTAATAATCAAAAGTACAACTTTTAAACATAAAGATATTCACAAATATACCTGGACATCACCGGATTCACAAACACGAAGTCAAATCGATTATGTTTTGGTGCAGCATAGGTGGCAAAATAGTGTTATTAATGTTAGGTCGTACCGAGGGGTGGAATGCGGGTCGGATCACGAACTAGTAGTCGCTAAAGTTCGGCAAAGACTTTCAATAAAAAAAAGGTTAGAAACCGGATCTCGTACCGAATATTTTTATCTGGAAAAACTTAAAATGTCGACGATTAGAAAACAATTTGAAATTGAACTCAAGAATAGATTTGATGTACTAGAACCATCGACCGAGAATGGTGAAGACATTGATGAATTGTGGGAAGGGATTAGGGATAATATTAAAGAGGTCAGTAATTTGTGTCTGGGTAAAAGGGAAAATAATAAGAATAAACCATGGTTCGATGAAGACTGTTTAAACTCGTGTGAGAAAAGAAAAGTCGCTAAACTCGAAGACAATCGTGCCTACTTTCGAGGCATAAGGAACGAAAGGACTAAATTGCTCAAAAATAAAAAAAGAGAATATCTCAAAAACAAAATAATAGAAATAGAAAATAATGGAATCCAGAATAACGTTAGAGATATGTATAAAGGCATAAATTTATCACTTAAACGTCTAGGACCAGTTACGGCTGGTATTAGGGATAATAATAACAACATCATAGCGGATCCGGTAGACATAGTAAGTCAGTTCAAAGAGCACTTTGATAGTATTTTGAATCCAGAAAATACTCGCCTATCACCACTTTTGGAATTTCAAAGTGCTGAACTTTTATTAGAAGAACCGAGTACAAGGGAAGTCGAAATAGCTATCGGAAAATTAAAATCCTATAAAGCAGCGGGGACGGATAATATTCCTAGCGAACTAATCAAATCATGTGGGGAAGCGGGAATTTAAAAAATACATCTTTTGATGAAAAAGATCTGGGAGTATGAGAAAGTACCCGAGGAATGAAAAGAGTCAATACTTATACCGATTCACAAGAAGGGGTCACGGACAGTGACTAATAACTATCATGGGATCCCACTACTTCCGGTCTGCTATAAAATATTTACGTCAATCCTCACTAACCGAATAACCGAATACGCCGAGGAAATTATCGGAGACTATCAATGTGGTTTCAGATGGAACCGATCAACCGTAGACCAAATATTCTCCCTCCGTCAAATATTAGAGAAAGAATTAGAATACAATGGTATTGTTCATCAACTGTATGTCGACTTTAAAAAGGCTGATGATTCAATAGACCGCAATAAACTGTATAACATTCTGACTGAACTAGGAATACCGAAGAAGTTAGTAAACTTAGTAAAAATGTGTATGACCGAAACGTTCAATAAAATTAGAATCGGTCGTTATTTTTCTGAGAAGTTCGAGGTTCACTCTGGTTTGAAACAGGTGGATTCGTTATCTCCTGTTTTACTTCATTTAGCTCTAGAATGTGTCATTAGAGAGATGATAAATACCGGAAAGGGTTTGAATTTGGGGGGAAATATATCCGTACTCGGCTACGCTGATGATTTGGTTCTTCTTGGCGACGACATGGAAAAAATAGAACTAAATACAAAAGCATTGATGAAAGCCGGAAAAGAAGTAGGGCTACAAATAAATACGGAAAAAACAAAATATATGGTTAGTTGTAGAAACGGTGACAATTTTGGCGATATTGAAGTAGAAGAGGAAATATTCGAAGCCGTTGAGAAATTTAGGATCTACTGTAACTAGAAAAAACGAAATCGAAGAGGAAATTAAGGCTAGGTTAAAGGTCGGAAACGCTTGTTATTTCTCGGTTGCAAAATTGCTTAGCTCACGCCTTCTATCCCGAAATTTAAAAATTAGGATTTACAAAACTATAATTCTTCCGACTGTTCTTTACGGATGTGAAACATGGCTGCTTACAGTAAGGGATGAGAAACGCCTCATGGTGTTTGAAAATAAAGTGCTGCGTAGAATATTCAGGCCGAGGAAGGATGAGTCAACAGGAGAATTTAGACGGCTACAAAATGCGGAATTGCGTGAGCTTTACCCGGTAAATCTAATCGAATCTATAGCTGCGCGTCGGGTAAAGTGGGCATGCAAAATGGCGAGTCTTAGTAGCGAACGAATTCCTCAAAGATTGATAAACGCTTTGCCAACCGGAAATCAGCCGAGGGGTAGGCCTAGGGGTAGGCCTGGGCGAAGGTGGGAATATTCGGTGAAGGCAGATCTTGTGAATTTGGGATTAGACGGTGGTAGGTGGATGGAGGTATGTAGGGACCGATTGGTGGTGTCGGCGTCGGGCCTTCGGGTCCGCTAAGCCTTATTGTAATTGTATTCAAAATTAATATTTTGAAGCTCCTTTCACTAAATCCAATTTAAACCTTACTGATCTATATTTTAGATAGATATAGATTTACATAATTTTCTTACAATCTCACAGTTATATTTGTTTTTTTTACTGTATATTATTTATCGTTACAGACAGTTTCTGGAAGCTAAAATGGCTGACTTGAAACATACCACTCAACCACTTGAAAAAGCATACTTATGCCATGAAATCGGTGTGGCCTACAGTTTTAAAGGTGTTCCTTTTGTGACAAAAATATACGCAAGGGAAGCTATATTTGCATCTAAAGCCGCTAAAGATCGGAAATGGCTTCTTATTTCAATGTTCTTGCTTGCCAGATCAGAAATACAACAAGGAAATATGAATCAAGGAAGAGTGAGCCTTAACGGTTTAATGGCAGCAGCCGAAAAGTTTAATTACCCAAACTTAAAATATTTAGCCATTCGAGTAAGTTTATATTAATTTTAGTAATATATAGATGATTATAATTTATATGTAACCTTTTTATTATCGTGCCTCCTTCATCATTATCCGGTTGGTGATAGCTTAATATATGAAGACTTGTTATGTAGACACGTGATGACAAAGTCAAGCAATTTTTCCCATAGATAGTGTTCAAGTGTTCAAAGTTCAAGTAAATGTATCTAAACAAAAAGAAAGACAGATTCATAACTATAGAAAGCTTATTCTTATTAAAATAAACATGATTTGCAGTCCGTTTGAAATTGCAGACCTGAAACGTTTGGGTTTGTTTTGGCGTTAGGATATTTGGCTGAATAGCTCCAAAAGATTCATCAATTAATTTATTATTATGTCAGTACAGAAAAAAGTCATCAATTAATTTAATTTATTATTGTGTCAGTACAGAAAAAATCATCGATTAATTTATTATTGTCAGTAAAGGAAAAAATCATTAATTAATTTATTATTGTGTCAGTACAGAAAAAAATTATTATGTATTGAAAATACCGCTTCAAAAATTATTATGTATCGAAAATATCACTATTGCGACTGATTTCGAATCAGTCATAAAAATAGTACCTCGAGAAGTTGTTATCAAGGATGGGTATGTTTCGGTAAAAGCAACCTTGATTTTGCACCCGTTTATATTGCACCACAGCCGCATCTTTATATCTCACAATGCGCCTTGTAATATATATCTCACATCAATATATTTATACAAAAATCATAACAACCTTTTATATCATCAACTCATTTTACTTACTGAATTAAATTTAATACAAACTCAAAGCAGAAGCCAATATTTTTTATTTTATTTAAAAATACAAGTGACTTTGAAATTAGCCCTCTCCATGGCAGCTATGCCCGATCTCCCCTGGAAAAAACCCTTTTTGTGTTTTATTTATCTTTGAAGAGCGAGCGTAGTGAGCGGGATTGTAAAACTAGAAATAAATAAATAAAGGTAATCAAGAAACTTTTTAACTGAAAATGACTCGATGGAAGTTCGATAAAATCCATTGACGGATCCACGGGGAAGGCTGCTGGAGCTGCAGCCCCCTCTCTTGGACATCTTTTTGTCATGTAAAGATAGAATTCATGTTAACTAAAAGTAAGGAAGTAACAACAAAAATAAAACACACAAACACGCAAACACGCACACACTCACGCACTCACGCACTCACGCACTCACGCACGCACGCACACACGCACACACACACACACACACACACACACACACACACACACACACACACACACACACACACACACACACACACACACACACACACACACACACACACACACACACACACACACACACACACACACACACACACACACACACACACACACACACACACACACACACACTCACGCACGCACAGACCTTTTCTCCATATAAACAAAAACAAAGGAACTTTATAGGAAAACAAAAAAGAACCCTCCCCCATTTAAGCCCCCCTCAGAATATTTTAATAATAATAAACCTTAACTGATATAATAAACCTAATAATAAACCTTAACTATTAAAGAATAATTGATTTTCATTAAACATGACGAGTTTAATCAAAATTGTTAAAGCTATTTTTGAGAAAATCTAAAAAAAAAACTAAGAGTGGAAAAAAAAAAGTTATGAAATAAAGTGCCCCCTCCGTATGATCAATTTTGATGAAATTTTTTCTCTTAGAGTTAGAATATTTCCACTCCGGTTGGGAGTAATTATATATTCATATTTTACTCAGGGTTTACATAAATACGTTTCAGCTCTAATGAACTACCAGTGCAATGATTTGGTTTGATTCATGTAATTATTTTAATTTAAGTAGCATAATAATCTCATGTAGTGGTATAATAATTTTAATTTTTGTTTTTACACTACACTTTTCTGGATTTTTTTTTAAAATGTTAAATCTAATTTTACAAAGAAAGATATTATTTTCATAAAATGGAATTATGGTAACTGCTTACTATAAATTGAAAAAAAAAAAAAAATCACAGGGGCATCTTAACTAGCGTATAACTCAGCTCTTTTTACTTATATACTTTTTACTTTGGTTAATTGTATGATTTTATTTGTTATATAAATTTAGGGTTGACGTGATATAACAAATGAAATCATATAATTAGGCACATTTTGCCTCTAATGTACTGAAAACAAAAATGTCGTCTGTGAAATGATTATAGATTTAATTATTCTATTTTTGGTTTAGAATAAAATTTTCCATATTAGTAGGACATACATATATTGAAAATAAATTTATGGTTCTAAATGATGCATCTGTTTTCAGGCTTATGAATTAACGTCACAAAAAGGTGTTTCACCAACGTCAAACGCTTCTAGTGAATTTGAAAATAAAATTTTAAATGCCATGTGTACACATGAATATACTATTACTGCAATGAAGTACCTTCAAAAAGCTCGAACAAGTCCACCTGATAAACGTTTCCCGTCAAGCAGGGACGCTGATTCTAGCAGCACAGAAAGACGGATAACTCTTGAAGAAGATCAAACTTACTATCAAGCTTTGTATGAATCTAAGAGAAGAGCTACTCTTTCGATCAATGAGGAACTTTAAATAAAGTTAAAGGTGTAATCTGATGATCATTTTTCAAAATAATTAATTTCTATTCTAATTGACAAATTATTAATTGTAAGCTTGAAAGACAACGATTCCAAGTGAAATTTTTCCCATTTTAAATAAATCCAAGTTAAATTTTGAAAAAACCAAACAGAATTTGTGAATTTGAAATATTCATTTTTTTTAATTCCATCATCTGTATCAGGTTTTTGACTTTTAATGTCAGTTCCACTTGTTGTATATTCACTGTGTGAGGAAGAGTTTATGTAGTCAGTTATTTTTTTTTTAAAGAAGGAATCTCTTCCATATTTTCTTTGTTCCACGTCAAAGCATCCAGCCGAAGTTCAAAATGTTACCTACCCTCCTCAGATTTTGATAAAATAGTATTCATGTAATTATAATTAAATCATCTTTACAGACATTACATTATTTTAAAAAGAGTTTGCCTATGTTCATTCAATAAAAACTGCAAAAAATGCAGTCTTGCTATCACGTACTACGGGGCTTGAGTAATTAGTTGGAGGATTTTAGACTGAAAAGTTTGAAGTCTATTTATATTTAAATGTTTTGCAGTGCCATATATTTGTATTTAGATCTTCCAAAGTTTGCACCAGTCCTGTATTTTTTGAAGGTGATGTTGTAGGTTAAGTTGCCTGTGTAAAACTTTCGTGCCGAGTAATGATAGCTGTGTCGTCAGCGTAAGTGGAAGTAAGAGTGTGAGCAGTTTGGGGTATGTCGTGTGTGAATGTGATGTATAGTAGTGGAGCAAGTATTGATCCCTGAGGTACACCGGCCTAACTGAAAAAAAAAAAAAAAATCTGCCGGAAAGGAAGGACTGAAGAACGAGATAGTAAGTGTGAGGGAGTACGTTCTTGAGCTTGAAGAGAAGCCCCTGGTGCCAGACTTTGTCGAACGCTTGGGCGACATCCAGAAATACTCCAGTTGCATATAATTTACGCTCTAGTTCTATCGATACGTAGTCACCCTGTGTATTTGTTGTGTTCTAGAGTATAATTTTCGAAAACCGAATTGACGGTCAGGAATTATTTGTCTGTCTGTCAGTATATCTAATAGTCGTGGGTATAATAATTTTTCGAATAATTTAGGGCATAATGGAAGCAGACTTATTGGTCTACATTAGGAAGTACCATTTATGTCTTTTTACTTTCACTTACCTATATATGAAATATATAGTAAGTGGAAGTATTGCGATCGTGAAAAATTTCGACTTCCGGTTTTCAACGGAAATACACGTTTTGGGACCCCCTCAGTCGAAATAACCAAGTCCCGCGAAATGGTCTGTGTGTGTGTCTGTGTGTGTGTGTGTGTGTGTGTGTGTGTGTGTGTGTGTGTGTGTGTGTGTGTGTGTGTGTGTGTGTGTGTGTGTGTGTGTGTGTGTGTGTGTGTGTGTGTGTGTGTGTGTGTGTGTGTGTGTGTGTGTGTGTGTGAACAGACTAGCTCAAAAACTATAAACCGTGCGATCCTGAAATTGGGTATTTAGTGTAAGTATATGCCCGCGATGTGACAGCATAAATTTCATCAAAATTACTTAAAGGGAGGGGGTAATTTACTTAATAACTTTTTAGGTTTTTTTCGATTTTCTCAAAAACGGCTCTAACGATTTTGATTAAACTGAGTATTTGATCTATGTATATGCCCGAGATATGACTGTAAAAATTTCATCAAAATTGATTAACCGGAGGGGGGACTTTACTTAATAAATTTTGTAACATTTTCAGGTGTTTTTTTTATTTACTCAAAAAAGGCTTTAACGATTTTGATCAAACTGGGTATTTGATGTATGCATATGCCAAAGACGTGTTATCCAACATTTCACCAAAATTGATTAACTGGAGGGGGACTTTACTTAATAAATTTTGTAACATTTTCAAGTGTTTTTTTAATTTACTCAAAGAAGGCTTTCACGATTTTGATCAAACTGGGTATTTGATGCATGCATAAGCCAAAGATGTGATAGCCAACATTTCACCAAAATTGACCAACCGGAGGGGGGACTTTACTTAATAAATTTTGTATCATTTTCACGTGTTTTTTTTTTTTTTATTCAAAAACGGCTTTAACTATTTTGATCAAACTGGGTATTTGATGTATTTATATGCCAAAGATGTGATAGCTAACATTTCATCAAAATTGGTCTAACGAAGGGGACCACAACAACGCATTAATTTCTAATCTAAGTAAGTTGGTAAGTGAAAGTTGTGTGTTGCGCGCACGTACCAGATTTTTTATCATTGTTATGTAAGAGTACTTCAATTGTATTGAAAATTTGGTGGTCCTGAGAATGCTACTGAAAATTGTAGTAAGGAACTCTAGAGCCTTCCAAGACATTTGCTGGAGCGCCTCGGCCTTTATCAGATCATGCCCAGAGGATTTTCTTTTCAGCAACTGTCTAATTTCTCGTGGAACTTGTGATGGTGTGAAAGGAGGTGGTAGAGGTGTGAGCTGTAGTGTCGTGTCTAAAATGTTTTGTACAAAGTTCTCATGTTCTGTGTTAATGAAGTCTGTATGTGGTTTAAGAACAGAGGATAGATAGTCAGTGAAGAGTTCAGATCTTTCCTTGTCTGAAACAGCCCATGTGCCATCCTCTCTCCGAAGAGGTGCTGACTCCTCACGATGCTTTAAGAGATTCCTGGTGTGCCTCCATAAACTTCCATCGTCCGTCGGTTGCTAATGTAGTTATCATAGTTGTTGCGTTTGAATTTTTTAATTTGTCTCTTGAGTTCGTTATTTAGTCTGTTGAAAATTCGTCTGTCTGAAGGAAGTATGTTAGTCTTCCATACCTTACCCTCTCTTACAACTCCCTAATGTATATAGGATAATGAGGCAAGTTTATTACTTTTTGAGTGTTAGGCGCAGTTGAAGAACATACAGCTTCTTTTATACTTTTTGTAAAAGTTTTAACAGCTTCCTCTAGGTCTGTTTCTGTTTTGATCGAGCCTTGAACAGACAATGTGGTGTTCAAATGATTTCTGTATGCCTCTCAATCTATATTACCAGTTATAAGCTTCGGTCTTTTTTGTGCCTCTGAGGGATTGTCGAAGAGAACCATGTGCACTGAGGAGTGATCAGAGAAAAGATCAGAGCTTGAACTAACTGTATATGGTACTGCTCTCAGTCCTTTAGAAATAAAAAATCAAGTAAGTCGGGTGTTTTGCGTCTAGAAGTGGGCCAATAAGTCGCTGAATTCGGGGTCATAGTGTCTACGGAAAATCTCAGATCTGGGCCGTTCAACGTGACCTACATCCCAACAAGTCAAAATAACGACCAAATAAAATTTAAAATAATCCAGCAGATTTTTATGTTATTGCTTAACCCTTTAACCGCTAAGCACTCGGAACGAGAGTTGCACTGAGACGCTGAGCGGGCCTGTAGGCCACTCTCCGCCGCTGACTGCATCAACTTATACAACTCCTCATAACCTTCACCAACTATTTATTTGTGTTTTATTTATTTTTTAGGATTCTATAATACCTATATCATTATTTCAATAAATTAAAATGCTAGATTACCGATTGCAATAAGAGATTGCAATACGTGATATAAGAAGGTAGTAATGAACAATAATATAATAATGTTAATACTTTATATACATTTTTTTTAATTTAATTAATTTTTAATAAGTAATATTTTAATAATTTACAATAGAGACACCTCTGTAGCCTAGCGGCCGCTAGATCTATTTATTAACCTTTCGCACTCCGCACCGTTTCGGCCGTTACCTTCTGGCAACTCGACGCAACTTATTCGGGATTTTTTTTTTTCCTGAAAAATTTTAATGTTATATTTTTTTATATTAATTTTAAAAAATTCAATTTTATATTTTATTAAGGATTAAGTCTCCGTGGATCCGCTAAATGTGCCTCAGTCAAAACAACTTATCTCTTGTGAAGCTGAGGACGGTAAATAAGTGAAAAACCAATTGCGAGATATCTCATCATTAGCGTGCGGGGACCGGCAGCCTTTGACGAGTTATCTCGTCATTAGCGTGTGGGAACCGACTATGTTTAGCGAGATATCTCGTCTGGAGCCATGAAAGGGTTAATTAAGAATCAGTATAATCATATGTTATAGTTTCTTATGTTATCATTTATTTCTTTTCTTCGTACTTACGCCCCAAATATGTCAATTATATGATTACTACTTTATTTATAAACATCCGTTTCTCTTCATTTTTCCCTTTGTTTAAAATGAAATAAAGAACACGCTGATGCGTATGGCTTACAATTTTAGTGGACTATTTTCTTGAAAAATAAAAAGCAAGATGTATTTATTACATTTTGGTGTCCTTTTTGTTATATGGAGAAGGGAGCAAGGGCGAATCCAGGGTGAGGGTCACAAGGGTCATGACACTCCCCATGATATTTTAGCTTTTCAATTTTTTGTATTTTTTAAGCAAATAATGCAATTAGGTAGTTACTATACCCTAAACATAACCCTTAGGTTGTATTGCTCGCAATCCATCTTAATACAAGGTAATAATCTCATTAAAAGACGGTGCTGTCAGCCACCTGATTGTGAGGCAGGGGGGTCACACCCCCCCCCTCAAATTCCGTGCTGAATCCGCCCCTGAAGGCGAAGCAGGACAGAACAATTTTTTTTTTTTTTTCTGGTCCCTCTAAAACAGATAAACAAGTATTAATATATGAAATTCGAGATATTATCACTAATGGAACAATGCTGATTTACCTCATTACCTTATACTACCTGTGGTAATTGAAGGAGAGTTGTAATATTTAGTGATGTTATTAATGCTGGGGTGCAGCTTGTTATGATATATTTGGAGTTGAGGGGCCTCCGCGTGTTATACACGGGATGGCCGAGTGGGCAAACGCGTTAGAAATACACGTTGCCCATGGCAACATATGATTGAGAACCCGAAGATAGAAAGTTCAAAACCCGGAGCCAGGGGACATTTAACAATTCTCGGCATCAATCCCCCACCCTCTCCCCTCAGCCCGGGAAACCCCGTATAGCCTACAAGGCGAGGAACAGGAGGAACCGAAAAAAAGTATTAGTAGCGGATCCAGAAATTTTTTGAGGGGTGGGCGCACTTTTTTTTTTTACATTTCATGACTAATGATGGACCTTATTTAAAATTGTACTCTAGTACATAATGACGTAGTAAATTACCATTAACTGTTTAAATACATTACATTTTCAATTTTAAGGACTTAAAAAAATGATTGAATATAGAGCATTTTATATAGAAATAGTAATAGTTTGTTAGTGTCCTCCCCTTCCACAGGGGGGGTGTACACCATCCGCGCCCCTCCCCTGGATCCGCTACTGAAACATATTTACTACGAGCCGTAAATACACCTATCGATTCCCCTTCAACATATGTTTACGAAAAGAAACTTGCAGTAAAGATCAAGCAATACAAGAAACTTGACCGTTGATGAAATTGGAATAGTTTTAGGCCACTAAAAATAAAAATGTTGGTTTGTTTGCGAAGACCACCACCAGTTACTTTATGACGCAACATCCAGTTACTTGATGACGCTACATCCAGTTACTTTTAGTATACAGTTACTTTTAGTATACAGCTACTTCTTTTGGCACTAGTACTGAAGTGCGGCTTATGCGCCGTTCACTAAGGCGCCCTTCAAAGTAAGGTCCGATCGCCACTGAAAAGGACCCTTTTGGGGGTTTATTTATCTCTGAAGAGCGAGCGGAAGTCGAAAGCTAGAATCTATTGAAGCCAATCAAGGCACTTTTTACTTTCACTTACCTATATTTAAGTGAAATAAAGGGGGTGGGAGTTCGGTAACACGACGGTCACATAACCTCTCAAAACAGGCCACGCCCATCAGCCGCTCTTCAGTGCCTTTACCCTTATTTTGATAACAATATTTATAACCTGTAATAAACCTGTATTTGCAAATAATAGCCTAGATGAGAATTACAAGAATATATTTCAGCTATGAATATTTATTAATGAAAAAGTTAGGTGGAGGTCTTTTGGAACACCTCCATCTTTCATTTTTCTCTGAAAATGATAATTTCATTTCGTGTCCATTACAACACACCCTTCTTCTATGTAAAATATCATTTTCTTGCAAAAACTGAATTGCCTTGTTTTTGTCAAAAATTTCTTGAGCTAATTTTAACAGACCCATTTTTATTATCACTGAAATTATTTATCACTGAAATCAGAATATTATCACTGATATTAAAAGAGGAGGTTATAACTAAGGTTATCAGTGTTTATAACCAC
Organism: Aelia acuminata; assembly: GCA_911387785.2. Classification (NCBI taxonomy): domain Eukaryota; kingdom Metazoa; phylum Arthropoda; class Insecta; order Hemiptera; family Pentatomidae; genus Aelia; species Aelia acuminata. The sequence goes on from OU426979.1 coordinate 55,149,766, forward strand.
TACAGATTGTTGAAAGTAACTGTTTACTAAAAGTAACTGGATGTTGCGTCATAAAGTAACCGGTGGTGGTCTTCGCAAACAGACCCAAAAATGTACCTATAATAAATCAACAAGTATTGAGTACTAAAAATTTTTTCAATAATTATAATACTCTTTTATTTATGGAGAAAACCAAACAGATGTGGAAACACTTTCTGTGGAGTTGCTAGACGGCGCACAGTGGAGTATTTACCATCAAATCATGGCCAAAAGTAAAAAAAAAAATTATACTTCAGAACATCATAATACGTATTACCTGATAGCTTAGGAGTGTTTGCATCGAGATATATTTATTTCGTTCATTGTTATCCACTTCCTGCTCTGAGTCTGAATCCAGAGTTGAGGACGCTGCATGTACACAGTTGTTTTTTCCCGAGTTGTAAGATGTTTCAAGATGTTGTGTTTCTGAGGAATCCATTTAACAAGTGATCTAAAAATTTACTACACAGTTTCGAAAGGTATGTATTACTCGGTGATAAGTAGTTTTTAGCAAGTTTTAATACCATAGCGGTTAACTTATAGTTATTTTGATTACGATGTTTAAACGAAAAAAAATAGACTTGTTTAAAAGAATATAATAAATTATGTTGTTTTGTCGGGCAGAAATTTTTACATTAATGTAAAGCTGAATCCTTCTACTTGCCATACCGCAAAAAAAAAAAAAAAAAAAACTCACCCCAACACCCTCCCCCCTTTTTTAATAACGATTTTTGAATATTTTAGCTACACACACAATTAGTGACTTAATGTTGTATTATCGGACTTGGTCTGGCAGATATTTTTGCATTATTGTAAAGTTGAATCCTTTTACTTGCCATATCGCAAAAAAAAAAAAAAAAAACTCACCCCAACACCCCCCGCCTTTTTTAATAAAGATTTTCTGAGTATTTTAGCTATGCAAGTAATTAGTGACGTAATGTTGTATTGCCGGGCTTCGCTTGTTGTTTTGGATTCGCCCTTGTTCCCTTCTCCTTATAACAAAAAGGACACCAAAATGTAATAAATACATCCTGCTTTTTATTTTTCAAGAAAATATTCCACTAAAATTGAAAGCCATACGTATCAGCGTGTTCTTTATTTCATTTTAAACAAAGTGAAAAATGAAGGGAAACGGATGTTTAGAAGTAAAGTAGTAATCATATAATTAATATATTTGGGGGGGTAAGTATGAAGAAACGAAATAAATGATAACATAAGAAATTATAACATTTGATTATACTGATCTTAATTAAGCAATAACATAAAAATCTGCTGGATTCTCTTAAATTTTATTTGGTCGTTATTTTGACTTGTTGGGATGTAGGTCACGATGAACGGACCAGATCAGAGAATTTCCGTATATCAATAGATAAAAAAGTTGTAGCATTAGTCAAAATAAAGCCACTCAATAATTTTCATCCGGATGTTAGTAATTTAACAAAGAAAAAGAAAGTGGGATCCTGGACTACCATACATATTTTTACTTTCACTTACCTATAAATGAAATATATAGTAAGGGAAAGTATTGCGATCGTGAAAAAATTCGACTTCCGGTTTTCAAGGGGAAAATACGTTTTGGGGTCCCCTGAGTCCAAATAACCAAGTCCCTCGAAATGGGGTGTGTGTGTATGTGTGTGCGTGCGTGCGTGCATATGTTTTTTATGTAGAGTATGTGTGTGCTGTTTTTTTTTGTTTTTTTTGGGTATGGGAAAAATCTTGGGAAAAAAAAAGACGCTGTGCGACTATAAGTATTCGCAAAGTAAGTACTATATAAGTGAGATTCCTACTCACTAAAAAACCACCTCTCTATTCTTCAATGCCACCCCACGAAACCGCTTTCAGGCATTACTTCACGGGGGGCCGAGTGGCTAAGTGCCTACTTCTTTATTTCTTTATCATGCCATTGCTTGGCCTCTCCTTTTCCTCTCCTAGGCTCTAAGGGTCCTGCCGATGTTCGCGGCATAGTCTTCAACAGCCCTCCAATTCTCATGCTTGATCAGTATCAATGAAACTAAGTTTTCCGGTATAGACTTCTTCCTCAGGATCACATCAAGCTCCTCCTTCTGTTTGGCCAAACTCCTACAACAAAAGAAAACCTGTTCTATCGTTTCGTCGCCGAGGCCACAAATGTACATAGCTTCCTTTTCTAACTTGAATCTGGCTAGATAGGCTCTGAAGCAGCCATGTCCGGTGAGCAGTTGGGTGAGGTAATAGTCAACCTCTCCATGTTTGCGGGCGATCCATATTGAAATGTCGGGGATCATTCTGTGGGTCCATCTTCCAGAAGATGATGAATCCCATCACTTTTGCCAGCTTTCCATAGTATTCCTTCTCTCTGCTTTTTCTACCGTAGACCAGTGAGCATCTGGCTGTCCACGTCTTCTATGATAAATTCGATTGCGTGCCTCCGCCAGAAGATCAATCGGAGGCATATCAGCTGTGACACACACAGCATCATAGGAAACAGTGCGGAACGCTAGAGCGACCCGCAGTGCATTTCTTCGATGCATACTGATAGCTTTACGGGCATATGAATGAGCTTGGAAGGCATTAGCCCATATCGGCACCGCGTATAGCAGCGTGGAACTGCCCACATTAGCTAACAGTCTTCTCCGACTCTGCTAGGGTCCGCCGATATTTGGCATAATTCGAGCCAATGCATTTGTAACTCGGGCTGCTTTGGAGCTGGCTAACAGGTAGATCGAACCGCAACCTGACGTCAATCTGCACACCCAAATATCTAATGGATCGCTTAAAATGGAATTCGCATTCTCCAACGGTCAGGCTGATCGTTTCTCTTACTTTTCTACTAGTAATGAGGACTGCTTCAGTCTTATGATCAGCAAGCTGAAGGCCTACCGATGAAAGCCACTGGCGAATCGTGACTACTGCATTGTTAGCACGTTATCTCTTCCAGTAGTTTTCCACGTACCATTACTGCCCGATCATCTGCAAAACCGAGTGTTACAGTTCCTTCCGGCATGGGGAGCCTCAGTACCGCATCATGCATTATGCTTCATAACAAGGGCCCTAATACAGAACGTTGGGGAACGCCACCTGGGATCTTATAGGTTCTACTTCCATTATCTGTATTATAAAACAAGGTTCTATCAGCAAAGAAACTGATAATAATCCTTATTAGGTATTGCGGAATATTCATCCTTTGCAGTCCTTCCATCTTGCTGAATTGAAAGCATTCCTAACAGCAAATATTTTATCAAAGTTGGTCAAATGGAGTGGGTACTTTATTTATAGAATTTTGTCTAATTTTACGTTTTTTTCGATTTTCTCAAAAACGGCTCTAACGATTTTGATTGAACTTGATATTTGATGTTTGTATGTGCCCACGATATGACAGTCAAAATTTGCATCAAAATTGATCAATTGGTGTGGGCACATTACTTAATAAATTTTGTCTCACTTTCACGTGTTTTTTTTTATTTACTCAAAAACGGCTTTAATGATATGAGCAAACTGGGTATTTGATGTATATATGTATATGCCCGCGATGCGACAGCCGAAATTTCATCGGCCGAAACGGAGGGGGTACTTTATTTAATAACGTTTTACGTTTTTTTTTTTTCGATTTTATCAAACACGGCTCAAACGATTTTAATTAAAGTGAGTATTTGATGTATAAATATGCCCGAGATATGACAGCCAAAATTACATCAAAATTGGTCAAACGCAATGCGCATTTTATTTCATAACTTTTTTTTTAATTTTTACCCTTTTTTCGATAATCTCAAAAACGGCTTTAATGATTTTAATTAAATTAGTCATGTTTAATAAAAATCAAGTCTTCTTTAATATCAGTGAGCTTTATCATTATTAACATGTTCTGAGGGGGCAAAAATGGGGAAGGGGCCTTTTTTGTTTTCCTATAAAGTACCTTTGTATTTGTTTATATGTGTCTCTCGTTTCGCCTAAAAATTAGAATGGGCTAAATATGAAATATGAAAAAATCGAGTAAACATATACAGAAAAAAGAAAGAAAAATATTTCGTCAACTCATAAAACACGTTGAGCCCACGCTTGCGGAGTACGCCTTTAATGACAGACTATTGTTTATATTTGTAATTAAAGCAGTTCTGTTCAATGAATGGAAATGATTTGTTTTATGGTAACTAAATGATATTTTCAACAATTACATAGAGAATTATAAAATCTTATTCTTTATCTTAATTCTAATTAATTAATTAATCTAAATAAATCTTAATTCTTTTATTTAATAATTAGTAAATATAATTAGTTATTATTAAAATAAGAAGACTTGAAGTATTATGCTTTTATTGCCGAATTATCGCAAGTAAGAACTTTTAATTAATAATAAAAAAACAATAGTGTACTTTAGAGAGCAAATTAGAAAGGAGTGTGGAAAAATACGTGGCTCTGAGAAATGGCAATTATAAAATCAAATTTTTAATCTAAGTAAGTTGGTAAGTGAAAGTTTTGTGTTGCGCGCATCGTACCAGATTTTTAGAAATTCATACAAGCATTCATTACAAAGAAATTCATATTTATTTTTTTTAATCCTACTTCTATGGTCTGCCACATAGAATTTTGGCGCGAGTCTTTGCGCGCGATTTGTGTATAGTGTTCATTTAATAACCTATAAGAGGTGAAATAGAAATAATTTATATTTCCGAATTTTATTTCGGCTTCTAGATTTTCCTGTAATATAAGCGTGTCTGAATAGTTTATGCGAATCATCAATTTATTTACCATGAAGAAACGTCAAATCGAAGTATAAACATTGGCTACCAATATATTTATGAGTTAAGTTATTAATGAGGGATTTGTTAACTGTAATGGTAATTGTTATATTTTTTTAGACAAATCAAAGAACCTTGTTTAATTTCTTTGCCAAAGCTCCAGATCTAAAAGATAAAATTAAGACAGATACATGTCTGAAAGAGAGGCCAGCCAATGACTCTGTTAAAGAAAAAACTCCAGAAAGTAGTGATTTATTTAATGGGTTGAATAAATTTAGAGATGAAAAACCAAACATTATACCAAATAAAGATTCACTATTGATTTCTCCTGAAAACAAATGTCTTCCTGACCATAAAACATCAGAAATTCTTAATTCAAGGATTAGCCCAAAAAAGGTCACTTCATTTATTTTTTATACTTTAAATATATTATAAAGATATGAGTGTTCCATGTCAATTTAGATTCATAGTTAGACCCATGTTATTATTAGCATTTACTTGTTATCACTGAATGAATATATCCATTTATTTTATTTTATGAACAAATTCTTAAATTACAAACAAAGTATGTAATGCAAATACAATTACCTTAGCAATGAATATTTTGAAGAATAGAAAAGATTAGAATAAGACTTAACAAACCCAAGGGCCAGATGCCGACACCATCAATCGCTCTCGACACATCTCTATCCACCTTCACCTGTCCAATTCCATATTCACAAGATCAGCTTCCACCAAATCCTCCCACCTTCGCCTTGGACCCCTTGGACATTTCCAGTCGGTTAAGCGTTAATCAATCTTTTAGGTATTCGTTCGCTACTAAGACTTGTAATTTTGCATGCTCACTTTAACCGACACCCATTTTGAACAATGGTCATAATTAATTTACATATGAATAAAATATTATTAAGTGTTATTTTCTAAAATACACTTTTATCTTTCTCCATTGAAAACTAATGATTGCATCCAAAAACTTATCAGGAAACTACATATTTTGAATTTGGAAATGGATAAGGAGATGGAGTATGTTATTGGGTGATGAAGAACTTTTTCTAATGGAGAAGCTGTTGCTTTCTTCCAAACTTCAAAGAAAATAAAAAAGCACTCTCAACTTTCTACGTTGTAAACTGATAATTGCATCTAAAAACTAATCAGGAAACTACATATTTTGAATGTTTAAAGTAATTTATTAGATTACAAAATTAGCTGCCACATTTTGAATGTTATTAAAGAAATGCAGATCTCTAGGAGTTCAAGCCAGCACAATACAGAAGCACTGTGGTATTATTTTTAGGCTGGCAATCAAAATGTTTATATGAACTAGATGGAGAACAGTGGAGGTAATTCTCAATTATTATGTGTTCAACTTATGTTCTAACCATCAATATGTTTTCCATTTATTATCACAGCAGGTTTCAGAACCTGCTTAAGAAGCTAGTTGTAGTGTAAAAATTAGGCACTGTTTAGCTACTAATTCAATTTAATTAAAGTTAAAATAACATTTTGGAGCTAAAGTTTTACTGTAGGACTACCTAAGATGTGAATATTGCCAGATGGTTGAAGGGATGAGATGGAGTATGTTATTGGGTGATGAAGAACTTATTCCTAATAGAAAAGCTGTTGGCTTCTTCCAAAATGCAATGAACCTAAATAAGCACTTGCATTGGATTGCAACTGATCCGAAATACCATTTGCTAGATTTAAGATGTGGATGAAGAATATCTGAATAACTATCTATCAGGTGGAGACATCTGGTCTGATTTAAAAGATGAAAGTATCTTATGTTGATATTCTTATGTATAAGAATAGCAACATTGATTTGTGCTACACAAATGTAGCCACAAATGGCTGATATTCATTATGAGTGACTGCTACAGATCATGCTCAGAGTTGCCTTGGATAGTGTATACCAACCATTAAGTATATCAATAAGATACATGGTAAGTCTATATTAAAAGTTTTTCAATTTAAAGTTATCAGCTCACAAATTGTATCTCAACAAGAAGCATCTTTGAGATTAGTTTAGAAGATCTATTCGACAATGATGGGCATTCTTTGTGGCCTTCTAGACTGAGAATTGCAGTAGAAGAAGGTGATAGGATTTTCTCTAATTTATTTTCTTAATTGTATTCTGAGTATGCTTGCAAGGATGTAAGAGGAGGGTAGACTTGGTACTAGAGACTTATAAGGGTGTAGGCAGTATTAAAAAAGAAATAGTTTATTTTGTGCAATAAAACTCTATCAATTAAAAAACAATTTAAGTACCTTTGTAGAGATACCTTTAGTTTATTTTTTCTTCATTGTATATAAAATGAATGTTATAAATTACTGAATGAATTATAAATTAGTGAATGTTAATACATCTTATTGGTTAGCTATCATTTTTATTTTTTAAAATGTCTTCTTTATGTTTCAGTGTGCACAAAAAAACATATCTAGTTTTTTATCACCTTCTAAAAATTCAAAGTTATTGAAATTGGAAAGTAATAATTGTAATGATGTACATGGCAATGGACCCTTACATATAATGCCCTCCATAGAGAAAAAGCATACCTCTTTTAGAAAAAGCCCTAAAAAACGCAAATTTAAGGAAAGTCCTCTAAAGGTATAACGAAACAACTTGTTTCAAATTATATTCCGGTGATGGCAATGACACTGCATCTACAATCTTCAGATTACCAAAGAAGGATTTTAAAAGTTCATTTTGCATCAATATCTTTCCAAAGTTGTCAATTTGCTAATTTTTCAATTTATCTACTAAAATTAATCACTGTTTACTGTAGTTATTAGACAGTTTGTAATGCGGTGAGTGGCCAGCCTACCAAGTTATTTTAAGTATAAGCCTAGTATAGCCTAGTAGTAATATATTTTTTTATAATTTCAGAATACTGGATTGAAATTTTTTTTAAGTCCTGAAAAATCATTACCTGTGGTGAAAAATGATATACCAGGTATATGTTACTAAATTGAAAAATATTTGAATATAAAACAAATAATTGTTATGATGTAACTTTTATTAAGCGGACCTTACACGATCAATAATATTGTCAATACTGTCGTTTAGCGTTGAGGGCCCACCGTCAATATCGCCATCAATACTCAAATTTTCACCTTACACGATCAATATTATTGACAATACCATACTGTAATGTAAATATTATTGATCGTGTAAGGTCCGCTTTAGTAATGTCTCAATGATAAAAAAATATTATTAGATTATTATCACTTATGACCTGACAAATGGTACTATAATTATTAGTAGTATTGTAGTATTTTCACTGATGACTTGACAAATGGAACTTAATTTTTTAAATATGTTCTCTAGTGAATGTTTCCCTGAATTCTTTTTAGCTTTGATGATTATTTATTGTAGATTGATTAGTTTTTATTATTAATGCAAATTAAGTAATGTGTACTAGACCTTGATAGGAATTGAGCATAAAGACCTATTTACACTAACAGCGACAGCACAGTGCTGTAACCGTCTCGTGATTATACTTCAGGTAATCTCACAGTTCCTTTGATTCACTCATATTGATCGACATGAGTCCGTATTTTTTCACAGTTTGTTGCTAAATATGAGCGAAATCTTTAAAACAGATTTTCTAATGATTGCTCATATTCTGGATGGAGAGGAGAACCAAAGAGTTAGAAAACGGAAGCGGGTTCACCAGGCATCGAAAAAAAACCCCCAAAAAAAAAGGAGATTCCGCTACTCTTTATAAGGAATTGATGGATGATGGAACTAAGTTTTAGGTATATTTCAAAATGTCCGAATATGCATTGCAATAAATCTTAGGCAAACAGGAAGTGAATTTAAAAGAAAAGGACACACTGGAGAAAATCAATTTCTCCAAGAAAACAGCTCACGGTTAGTTTAAGGTAAATTGGGTAGAATAACACAAATAACATAAAATAAAATTTTTTAAAACATAAATAAACCATTTAAATATATGATATATTTTTTCTTTTATTGTGGCCCAAAATGTTGTAAATGCCGTTGCCTTTGGTGATCGTAGCTCAAATACTATTTTTCCAAGAAAGAGGAAACTTGTACCATGTTTTTTTTTTTTTTTTTTGTACTATATTTAGGTAATTAGTAAAAGTAAAATAAGTTAGGTAACTTGTATTATATTTTTTTTATGTACCATATTTTTATAATTGCAAGAGCTTTATATATATATATATATATATATATATATATATATATATATATATTATTCTGATTGTATAATGAAAACTGAAAAATGGTACAAGTTTCATCTTTCTAGGACAAATATTATTTCAGCTATGTGCGTTTAGATGTTTTGCCATTCTTCAATTTTTAGTTTAGTTATAACTACAAAAGCAATGGAAACATAACAATATGAATTTATGTTTTTTATTTTATAAGCTGGTTCTGACTTAAAAATTATAAATATCTGCTGACATAAGATTTCGACTGTTGGTTATATGATATGGAAAGGCCCTTTGTTCTTATATGTAAATCTAAACAATTAGTTGATTTGGGTATTTGCTAGAATAACAAAACAAAGTAATTCACAATATAAGCCTAGACATTTTGTTTACTGTAATTACATTAGATTTAAAAAAATTTTTAGAGCTAAATTAATTCAATTAACTATAAAAAGCTGTAAAGAAATTTGACTAATACCAATTTGAGTTTATTACTGTAAGTTTGTGTTTACAGTTGTTTTCATTTCTTCTCCTATTTTATTCCAAATAATATTTTCAAATTCAGTGCCCTTGTACCTTGGGTTCCCAAGATCGTATAGCATAGAATAAAAGTGCACCAATTTGATGATTTCAAAAATCACGGTCTGAATATGGCTGTTAAAGAATAAAAATATCTGCAAGGACTAACCTGACTTTTATGGTGGGATCACGGTCGGGGCACGGGCTTCACTTTTATGGTACGGTGCCGGTTGAGTGGAAACAGACTCATCTGAAATACATGGAAGAATACTTTTTAATCCACCGGTTGAAGTATGTACCGGTCACATCACTGTGCCGTCTCGGTTGAGTGTAAATAGGTCTTAATTAGTACAGGAAAAATTGACCCTGTATAGAGAAAAATTTGTACCATCATGAAAATTTGGTCATAACTTTGTCTTACTAGTTATTCTGCAGAGTCTGCTATAAGTAAAGGGATCCAACCACCCTTTGGTGCATACTAGTTTTGCTGCAAGATTTTAAGAGTTTTTGCATTGATAAATCTGGTCTTCAAAAATATGGCACTACTTCAAAATTTAGTTCTATAAAAAGTGTACTCAGTGACTTAGTATCATGAAGTGATGTTAATTTCAAATAAAAACTTATCTTGTCAGTTATTTTTTTATATTTTTTATTTTGAACCAATAGTAACCAATCATAGTAAGATAATCAAAATATTATAACTCACTATCAAGCTGGTTTTATTAATTAATTTTTGTGGAAGCTACTTTTGTTTACCCGTCTGTTATGAATAATATTTCCATTGCTAATATCTCAATAAAATAGGTAATATCAGGTAAGTTTGATTAGCTATTTTAATTTTAGCTTTTGAAAAATGTTCAACTGAGTCAAATGATCTAACCTATGAGAGAAAAGATGATGTCGACTTAGTAAACCTAGCTGAAGATTCAATAATTATTTCTCCTCAAAAAATTAAAGTAAAGCGGAGAAAATGCCTGCTTGAAGAAAGTTCTTCGAAAAGGACTTTAAACTTCAAAGATTTGACCAATGATGAAAAATCTAACAAAATTTTGGATGATGAGGATGTATCTTCATTTTTTAAAGCTTCTTTATTTGACGAAGAATATAAGTAAGTTAGGTGTTTGATTAAAAAAAAAAAAAAAATTAATTAACCAATCCTGTTTATATTTAATTTTTCGTTTTTAGGAATTTCGACTTGAAAGAATTGCAGAGATGCCAAGTCATCAGTATTAATTTTGAGCCTAATGGAGAACAGCATCTATCCCTGAAAAATCTTGCCAATAATAGCATAGGGTTATGCATTCTGAAAAGTCCATGGTATATTATATTACTTCTTTATGCATCATTTATTTATATGAATTTATAATTGCCGTAGACTCTCGCTTAAGCAGTGGCGGTTGTTAAAAATCTTGTGCGGTGAGCGCATCACACAACTTTCACCTACCACTCTTCATTTTTTACTAAAATAGACAATTTTTTTTTTTAATGGCATACTTAAGTGCTACAGGAGAGGGAACACTAAACTTTCTTTCGCAATGAAAATTGTTTTCTTTATTATTGGAAAGTGGGGTCAGTAATTCATACAGTGGTGTACCAAGAATGAAGTTGGTCCCATTTAGTCTAGAACTTCGTACTTCACAGGGATTCGTTTGCATTCTTTTATATATATAAAAATTTTTTAGGATATTATAGAAATATAGCACCTTGGTATTTTTCAGAAAACGACGGTAATATTTTATCCTTCTAAGACTAACACGCATTAATGCTTTATTAAAGTCGATAGGTTACTTATGTGACAACAAGCTGTTAAAACACGTTGACTCTTTTCACATGCTCAGTAGGCCTTGTCTTTTTAACAATGAGCAGTTAGCAAAGGTGTACTACGCATGCGAAAGTTGCCATGCTGTTTCAAATGCTTGTTGCAACACACCATTGATTGATTAAGAATTGCCATATGTTTTTTTTCGATAGATAACATTTTGAACAACACGCTCTTCGCCTTCTCTCACGATGTTCTCTTTTGTCTTCTTTCTACACAGTTCTCTTGGTTTTTCATTGTAGAACAAAATTAAAAAGGTTGTTTGTAATTTTTAAGTTATGAGTTAGTTTTAAGGCAGTTGTGATTAGTACCAAGGAAACCAATAGTTTCTGTTAAATAATCTGAAAGATCAAAAACACAAGCACCCACTCACGCACGCGCGCGCTCACACACACACACACACACACACACTTTTATGTGAATCTTTACTTGGCGTAGGCTCGGATTTTTTCCAGTCAGCAAAGTTGGGCAAAAATTTAATTAAATTTTATCGTATAATCCTAGACTGATGTTGGGATAACCACGATCTAACAATGCTTTTCTTATTTTATCAGTAAGATCTGGTATATAATTCATTTTGAAATAAATCAATTGTCATTTATTAGCTTTTATCATCAGTGGTTAGCTTTATTTGAATTATTATCTTCAGAAAATGCCCTTTTTCTAATTGTAATCTGTACTTATACGTTGTTTGATACTCTTTTTAATTTTATTATAATAAGATAAGTTTAATTTGAAATATTAAGATAAACAGTAGAATTTATAAAAATAAAATGTGAACTTAATAGGATACTAAAGACGAGGTAAAGTCTTGAAATGTTGACTAATTTGAAAATGCAAAGACAAAGGAAGATAAATGTTCACACAAAATTGAATGCTTTATATAAAAAATATGAATCATCCATATATTTATAAATTAATACAGAGTAGACTACAGCTTATCCATCTTCATCAGGACCGAGACATTGCCAATTAATTAAGAGAGAGAGATTATTAATTTTGAAGATATAGGTTAAAAATAATAATACACACACACACACACACACACACACACACACACACACACACACACACACACACACACACACACACACACACACACACACACACACACACACACACACACACACACACACACACACACACACACACACACACACACACACACACACACACACACACACACACACACACACACACACACACACACACACACACACACACACACACACACACACACACACACACACACACACACACACACACACACACACACACACACACACACACACACACACACACAAACACACACACACACACACACACACACACACACACACCCCAGACCATTTAGCAGGACTTGGTTATTTGGACTCAGAGGACCCCAAAACGTTTATTTCTGTTGAAAACCAGAAGTCAAAACTTTTCACGATCGCAATACTTTCCCTTACTATATATTTCATATATAGGTAAGTGAAAGTAAAAAAAAGAAAAGTTTTTTAAAACCCTTAGATTGTAAGTTTCTCAACTACTGTTTATAAATTTAATTTTTTCATGTTTTGGTTGAGTACATTTTAAATAGGTTAATATGTAGAAAAAAAGGTTTTTGTTTAAGTTTTTACTATTTTGACCTAGCCTCAATAAAAAAAGTAAAAACAGATTTTGTTGAAAACTGAAGATTTTTGAGAGCAATTTTATGTTATATTGAATCGACCAAAGAATATTCTTAAATTTATATATTTCCGTAATATAGAAGGTAAATTGATATTATTATTATTATTTTTAACCTATATCTTCAAAATTAATAATCTCTCTCTCTTAATTAATTGGCAATGTCTCGGTCCTGATGAAGATGGATAAGCTGTAGTCTACTCTATATTAATTTATAAATATATGGATGATTCATATTTTTTATATAAAGCATTCAATTTTGTGTGAACATTTATCTTCCTTTGTCTTTGCATTTTCAAATTAGTCAACATTTCAAGACTTTACCTCGTCTTTAGTATCCTACTAAGTTCACATTTTATTTTTATAAATTCCACTGTTTATCTTAATATTTCAAATTAAACTTATCTTATTATAATAAAATTAAAAAGAGTATCAAACAACGTATAAGTACAGATTACAATTAGAAAAAGGGCATTTTCTGAAGATAATAATTCAAATAAAGCTAACCACTGATGATAAAAGCTAATAAATGACAATTGATTTATTTCAAAATGAATTATATACCAGATCTTACTGATAAAATAAGAAAAGCATTGTTAGATTGTGGTTATCCCAACATCAGTCTAGGATTATACGATAAAATTTAATTAAATTTTTGCCTAACTTTGCTGACTGGAAAACATCCGAGCCTACGCCAAGTAAAGATTCTGAGAGGGCTGATCTTTTGGAGTTGGGGTTAGGCAGGAGGTGTGGATGAAGGGGTGTAGGGAGCGATTAGTGGTGTCAAGCCTTTATTTATTATTACTTCTTCTTTCTCTATCTCCTTAGTGCTGCTAAGCGTGGAGTAGCCTCGGCCCACTTCCTGTAAGTGTCCCTGTCCTGGGCCTTCCTTTTCATCTCTTCTATGGTCGATCCCCGCTCTCGACCGAGTCTGTCCATATAACTATTATATGAAATTCTTGGGCGTCCAACCGGTCGCTGCCCCCTTGGTCTGGCCTCCATTAGCCACCTTGCTCTACGCTCGTCCCCCATCCTGCAGACATGCCCAAACCACTTGAGCTGGCGTTCCTCTATGACATCTCTTACATGTCGAACTCCAAGAGTATCTCTGATTGTCCTGTTCCTCACGCAGTCTCGTCTTGTCTTCCCAGCAACTCTTCTGAGATACCTCATTTCTGCTGACGTCACTCGTGAGGCATTCTTGTCCAAGAGTACCCAGCTCTCAGCACCATATAGCAGGACTGGGAGGAATACAGATTTAAAGATGCGGAGCTTCGCCTCTTTGCTCACCTCTTGCTTGCCAACTAGTGTTCTGGAGATTTGGAAGAAGACCTGGTTAGCTTTACGTACTCGATGTATAACTTCCTGGTCTAACTTCCCATCTCGACTGAAGAGAGTTCCCAGATATTCATAAATATCAACTTGCTCCAGTTGGTGTCCTTCACACACAATCCTGAGCTCCACCTCCTCTCGTCCTACCTGCATAACCTTGCTTTTACCAGGATTTATGGCGAGTCCTCTTCTCTTAAGCTCCTCAGACCACTCCTCCACTCCAACTTGGAGATAATTCACATTGTCTGCTATTACCACAATGTCGTCTGCATAAACGAAGCATTGGGCCTGGACAGGCTGCATATTCCAATACCCAACGATTGTTCTGGGTGTTCTTCGCTTGCATACCTTCAACACCTCGTCCATGACAATGTTTAACAGAAGTAGACTGAGGCGATCTCCTTGCTTAATCCCTTTGCAAAATCTGAACGGAGCAGACTTTCTTCCATTCAATCTAACCACGCCTTCGGGTCCTGATAAGCCGATTTTATAGCTCTAATGAGGTTCGGTGGTATCCGCTTCTCCTGTAAGGCAGTCCAGATCTCCTGTCTGGAAACCGAATCGAAGGCTGCTTCAAGGTCCAAAAAAGCCAGGTAGACATTTCGTCCTCGGTCCAGCGCTTTCTCCGTAACCATCCTGAGAGAGAAGACATGGTCCTGGGTCTGTCTTAAAGGCCGGAAAGCAGCTTGTTCTTCTTCCATGTCGAGTTCGACATATGCTCTCAGCCGCTGCTCCAGGATCCTTGTGTACACCTTATACACCACCAGAGGTAGGCATATGGGCCTGTAGTTCCCACATAAGGTCTGGTCTCCCTTCTTGTATATGGGCACAATTACTTTTCTTCACACTCCTCAGGTATGGTCCCAGAGTCCCATATCCTCTGAAACAGGTTCTGCAGTGCTTTAATCAGCACTGGTCCCCCTAACTTTACCAGTTCTGGTGCTATGCCGTCTTTTCCTGCAGCTTTTCCGAGCTTGACATGTGCCATTGCATCCTCCACCTCTTCCTCTTGGATTGTGTCGTCCATATCCACAGGCTGCACGTATCCTGTCCTCGGGCGATGCCTTCCATCTGCTCTCTGGTCTCCTCCGTGCTCCTCCAATGAAAATTTTCTTTCCTAATATTTCTGCCATGCCTCCAGAATCTCCTTCTCCGCCGTTACAAGCTGACCTTGGTTGTCCCTGATGCTCCGTACCTGCTTTCCTTTCTTTCCTCTCATGCATTTCACAGTAGTCCAGAACCTACGGATGTTCTCCTGGTAATTTCCTTCTATCTCCTTTCCAAAATTTTCCCAGGCTTTGCTCCGAGCTTGCTTCACGGTTGTTTTAGCAATGTTCCGTCTTCTCACGTATGCTTCCCAATCCTCAGGTGATTTAGACCTCTTATAAGCCGCCCAAGCTATTTTCTTATCTTTCACTGCTCTGGCAACTTCATCATTCCACCATTTTGTCATCTTGGTGCTTGGCCTGATCTTCTTCATTCCGCAGACCTCCAGACCAGCTTTACGGATGCAGTCTCTAATTGAGCTCCATAAGGTATGCAGTGCCATGTCATAATTGACATTCTCTAACTTCCTTTCCAGAGCTTCCATGTATTCCTGCCTTTTATTTTCCTGTCGTAGAGTTTCAACTGACATCCTGTCATATGCCTTCCTCCAAACTTTTCTGGGCTTTATAATCCTTGTGTCGGCAACTAGGAGATTGTGGTCTGTCTCCAACTCTGCCCCTCTAATGACTTTTATGTCCGTAAAGTGCTGCCTTAGGTCTCTACTGTAGATAATGTAGTCGATGATGCTTGTACCTTCTTGTCCTTGAGCTTCAAAAGTTACCTTGTGAATCCTCTTGTGGTTAAAGAAGGTATTTCCCAGGAGAAGATCATTTCCAATGCAGAAGTCCAGAAGTCACTGACCATTGCTATTCTTTGTATCTTCCCCTCCAAATTTACCTACCACTCCCTGTGACCGATTGTGATCTTGCCCAGTTTTTGCATTTAGGTCTCCCATGAGGATGATACTCCTATTCTTAGTGGTTGCCGAGTCGACAGTTCTCTGAAGGTCCTCGTAGAAGTTTTCCTTATCCCCGACACTGCTATCCTCTGTAGGAGCATACACCTGGATACATGTAACTTTTCCTATTTTGAGTTCGATATCCATTGCTATGATTCTGGAAGATATGGCCTCCCATTTATCTATCCTGTTAAACAGCTCGTCCCTCAGGACGAATGCCACTCCCTCCTTGGCTCTCCCTGCATTTACCCCCGGGAATATCATTGAGAATCCAGACGGCAAACTCCTACTTCCCCAATTCTTCCTCTTTACCTCACTGAGACCCATGATGTCCACCCTATACCTCTTGATCTCCTCAATGAGCTCCGCCTCTTTACCGGTGAGCGTCCTAATATTCCATGAAGCCAATCTTATGTCCTTGTCCAAGCCATGTCTTTTCCTTGTTAACCGTCCAATTCCGAGGCTATTTCTGTCTCTTTGAACTCTGGGTGGGGGATTGGCCCAAGCCCCAGAGGCCCCGTATCCTCGGGACAACTGGATCCTCTTTATATCGGGAACACGTAACCCTAGGTAGATTGCCTTCACCACGGCTTGGAGCTCCATCTGCCCCTTCGCAGTACATCAGCCGTTCCGCCGGTCTCCAGCTCCGCCTGATGATGTCTAATCATGGACCCTGTTGACTTACTGTCTTTGCTCCATGTTAGTACTGGTGTTATTGCTGCCTCACACCAGGGATATTTATCGACCTCCCGGTCTAGATCCGCCGTGTTTTGTCGAATGCAGGGCCACCTCGAGCAGGATGTGGTTCTTCACCATGCACGGACGGTCTTGGGGACTAGCTTCATACAGATCTCCACCAAGGCTTCTCAGATCTCTCGGCTAGTGCCCATGGTATTGAGGGAGGACCAGTGTACAGGTCAACCCTAGCAAAGGTGCTACCTCTCCCCAATTCCTTGGCCCCTATTATTTATTATTACTATCATGCCTAACTAATCTGAAGGATCCGATGGGCATATTGAACAAAAAAGGCTTAATTATAATATTATAATTATATTTTATATTTACCAGAGTACCATCTACTCTGGTCTCGAACCTTCCAGGCTGTTCATCTTACTACTAAATATAAGGTGCGATGGACTTTATGGAGAGTTAGTCTTGTTCTGAAGCTCAAGCCATATGGTTATTTCTGTGTTACAAAGTGATACTTTTTGTAACCTGTTTAATTATATGTGTTTCAATACTTTGTGTAGCTTTGCAAATTATTAGAATAGAATAGAATAAGGCTTAACGGACCGGAAGGCCCGACGCCATCACCACCAATCGGTCCCTACATACCTCCATCCACCTCCCCCCATCCAATCCCAAATTCACAAGATCTGCCTTCACCGAATCTTCCCACCTTCGCCTAGGCCTACCCCTCGGCCGTTTTCCGGTTGGCAAACCGTTTATCATTCTTTGAGGAATTCGTTCGCTACTAAGACTCGCCATTTTGCATGCCCACTTTACCCGACGCGCAGTTATAGATTCGATTAGATTTACCAGGTAAAGCTCACGCAATTCCGTATTTTGTAGCCGTCTAAATTCTCCTGTAGACTCATCCTTCCTCGGCCCGAATATTCTACGCAGCACTTTATTTTCAAACACCATGAGGCGTTTCTCATCTCGCTTACTGTAAGCGGCCATGTTTCACATCCGTAAAGAACAGTCGGAAGAATTATAGTTTTGTAAATCCTAATTTTTAAATTTCGGGATAGAAGGCGTGAGCTAAGCAATTTTGCAACCGAGAAATAACAAGCATTTCCCGCCTTTAACCTAGCCTTATTTTCCTCTTCGATTTCGTTTTTTCTAGTTACAGTAGATCCTAAATATCTAAATTTCTCAACGGCTTTTTTTCATTTCCTCTTCTACTTCAATATCGCCAAAATTGTCACCGTTTCTACAACTAACCATATATTTTGTTTTTTCCGTATTTATTTCTAGCCCTACTTCTTTTCCGGCTTTCATCAATGCTTTTGTATTTAGTTCTATCGTTTCCGCGTCGTCGCCAAGCAAAACCAAATATCAGCCTAGCCGAGTACGGATATATTTCCCCCCAGATTCAAACCCTTTCCGGTATTTATCACCTCCCTAATGACATATTCTAGAGCTAAATTAAACAAAACAGAGGATAGCGAATCCCCCTGTTTCAAATCAGAGTGAACCTCGAACTTCTTAGAAAAATAACTACCGATTCTTATTTTATAGAACGTTTCGGTCATACACATTTTTACTAAGTTTACTAACTTCTTCGGTATTCCTAGTTCAGTCAGGATGTTATACAGTTTATTGCGGTCTATTGAATCATAAGCCTTTTTAAAGTCGACATACAGTTGATGAACAATACCATTGTATTCTAATTTTTTCTCTAATATTTGACGGAGGGAGAATATTTGGTCTACGGTTGATCGGTTCCGTCTGAAACCACATTGATAGTCTCCGATAATTTCCTCGGTGCATTCGGTTATTCGACTAGTCAGGATTGACGTAAATATTTTATAGCAGACCGGAAGTAGTGAGATCCCACGATAGTTATTAGTATCTGTCCGCGACCCCTTCTTGTGAATCGGTATAAGTATAGGCGCTTTCCATTCTTCGGGTACTTTCTCATACTCCCAGATCTTTTTAATCAAAAGATGTATTTTTGAAATCCCAGCTTGCCCACATGCTTTGATTAGCTCGCTAGGAATATTATCCGTCCCCGCTGCTTTATAGGATTTTAATTTTCCGATAGCCATTTCGACTTCCCTTATACCATTGGCGGATCCAGGGGGGGGGGCTGTGGGGGCTGTAGCCCCTCCCTTTGGAAAATTGTTTGTCATTTAAAGATAGAATTTGACTTTCCTTAATGTAAGGAAGCAACTTAAAGATCAAATAATGTTTAAAACAAGTCGAATTGTAGTTTTGGGAAAGGAACATAAAGGTAAAAAAGCTGATTAGCAGATCCAAATGAAGGGCTGTGGGGCTGCAGCCCCCCCCCTTTAGGACTGCAGCCCCCCCTTTAGGACTGCAGCCCCCCCCCTTTAGGACTGCAGCCCCCCCCCTTTAGGACTGCAGCCCCCCCCCCTTTAGGACTGCAGCCCCCCCCCTTTACGATCGGCTGGATCCGCCCATGCCTTATACTCGGTTCTTCTAATAACGGTTCAGCACTTTGAAATTCCAAAAGTGGTGATAGACGGGTATTTTCTGGATTCAAAATATTATCAAAGTGTTCTTTGAACTTACTTACAATGTCTACCGGATCCGCTATGATATTATTATCCCTAATACCAGTCGTAAGTGGTCCTAGACGTTTACGTGATAAATTTATGCCTTTATACATATCTCTAACGTTATTTAGGATTCCATTATTTTCTATTTCTATTATCTTGTTTTTGAGATATTCTCTTTTTTTATTTTTATGCAATTTAGTCGTTTCGTTCCTTATGCCTCGGAAGTAGGCACGATTGTCTTCGCTAGGATTATTTAAAACTTTGAGTTTAGCGGCTTTTCTTTTCTCACACGAGTTTAAACAGTCTTCGTCGAACCATGGTTTATTCTTATTATTTTCCCTTTTGCCCAGACACAAATTACTGACCTCTTTAATATTATCCCTAATCCCTTCCCACAATTGATCAATGTCCTCACCATTCTCGGTCGATGGTTCTAATACATCAAATCTATTCTTGAGTTCAATTTCAAATTGTTTTTTGATCGTCGGAATTTTAAGTTTTTCCAGATTAAGATATTCGGTATGAGATCCGGTTTCTAACCTTTTTTTTATTGAAAGTCTTTGCCGAACTTTAGCGACTAATAGTTCGTGATCCGACCCGCATTCCGCCCCTCGGTATGACCTAACATTAATAACACTATTTTGCCACCTATGCTGCACCAAAACATGATCGATTTGATTTCGTGTTTGTGAATCCGGTGATGTCCAGGTATATTTGTGAATATCTTTATGTTTAAAAGTTGTACTTTTGATTATTAAATTTTTCGAAGTAGCAAAGTTAATCAATCGGATTCCGTTATCATTACTAATTTTGTGTAAACTTTCTTTTCCAATTGTCGGATAATATATTTCTTCCTTACCCACCTTTAGCGTTAGCAACTCCTAAAATTATCTTCATGTAGTTTCGCGGTAATTTATCGAAAACCCACTCTAGTTTATCGTAAAATTCCGACTTAACTTCGTCATCGCTGTCTTCGGTCGGAGAATCTATGTTTATTAACGTGATTTTAAACCACCGCCCCTGAAATACAGCCACCGATATCTTATCCCCGAAAAATTGAACGTCCCTCAAAGCGGATCTCAACCTATTCCTAATCAGAAACCCAGTGACTAGACAATAATTTTCGACCCCGCCGTACCAAATAGTGTACTTACCTTCTCTTAAAGAGCCCTCCCCCGGCCAGCTAACCTCTTGCAGCGCCACGATATCTATACCGTACCTCTTAACCTCATTCGAGACCG
Source organism: Aelia acuminata (assembly GCA_911387785.2). Lineage (NCBI taxonomy): Eukaryota > Metazoa > Arthropoda > Insecta > Hemiptera > Pentatomidae > Aelia > Aelia acuminata. Next base: position 55,170,510 of record OU426979.1, read on the forward strand.
ATTTTCACCCACCCACTGTATTCAAACTTCTGACGTTCCACGTCCCTAATACTAAATCTCCCCCGGAAATGATCAAATTCATAACGCCATGATAAAGCATTTCCCCCACGAATTCAATAAACAACTGGTGGCGATATACAATAAAATCTGGGAAACCTTACAATATCCTGATAATTGGCGGGAATCTATAGTAATTCCAGTACTTAAACTGGGAAAAAATAAGCTGGACTCGAGCAGCTATCGACCGATATCTCTAACCAGCTGTTTGTCAAAATTGTTAGAGAGAATGTTAAATAAGCGCCTAATGTGGGTCTTAGAACAGTATAACCTATTGTCTCCTTTTCAATGCGGATTCCGAAAAAGCAGATCAACTCTAGACCACCTAGTAACAATAGAAGTCGAAATACTCAATACCTTTATTGAACAAAAAGAAGCAATAGGAATTTTCTTTGACATGGAAAAGGCTTATGACACCATAGACAGGAACATAATCTTAAAAACATTACATGAATGGGGATTCAGAGGAGCAATGCCTAAGTTTATAGAAGCTTTCTTATTGAAAAGATATATCTGAGTGAGATTAGGCGAAACGATATCTACCAAGAAGGAATTAGTTAACGGTATACCACAGGGAAGCGTGTTGAGTTGTACGTTGTTTGCCATTGCAATAAACTCTATAACCAAAGTCATATCTACAACAATAAAACCTTTCCTCTAGGTTGATGACTTAGCGATCTTTTTAAGGTTTAGAAATTATGACTGGATGAACCGAACGATACAATTAGCGCTGAACAAATTACAAGCTTGGTGTAAAAGCAAAAACCTCCGATTTTCTACTGAAAAGACCAAGGGGATAATATTTTCAAGAAAAAGAACTCCAAGCCCAATTCCTCAGCTTAATATGCATGGAACCATCCTTCATTTTTGTGAAAACATTAAATTCCTAGGTCTAGTGCTAGATAACAGGCTAACATGGAAAGGACATATAAAGCACCTGCGAGAACAATGTTTTAAACGATTATCTTTAATGAAAATACTGGCAAAAACCTCCTGGGGTGCTGATCGGAAAACGATGCTAATGGTATACACGAGTCTAATACGATCAAAGCTTGACTATGGCAGTGTGGTTTACTCGTCTGCAAAACAAACCCTTCTTTTACTGTTAGATTCAATACACCACTCTGGGATCAGGCTTGCTACCGGCGCATTTAGAACGAGCTCAATCGAAAGCTTCTGTGCTGAAGCAGCGATGCCACCGCTCGTCTTCCGTAGACAAGACCTGATGAATAATTATATCACGAAAACCTCTATAAAACCTACAAACCCAGCTTACGCATATATATTTAATCCCCCTCACATTAGAAACTATGAAATTAACCTCTCCAGGCCTGCTCCACTAGGAATCAGACAAAAAGAAATCGTGGATGAAATTAATAACTTACACAGAGAGCTAACTGATCCCCCATTCGCTGTTCCTCCCTGGAAACAACAACCACAGTTTAAAATAGATTTGTCTTATAAAAAAATATATAAAACTTCCAACAGCCACAAATTTCATAGAATTGAACAAAAATATCAGGACCATGAAGTACTATTCACAGATGGATCAAAGAAGAACGAAAACATTGGATTCGCAGTAATTCACAACGGCGAAGCAAAAAAGTACAAAATGCCCTCGTATAGTACAATATTTACAGCAGAACTGCAAGCTATCTCCACTGCACTCTATCTGTCTATAAATAGTCAAAAACCGAATATATTAATATGCTCAGATTCAATATCAGCTATCCAAAGTATAAATAACTTTAATAAAACCGGTCTGACATTAAACAGGATTCACAAATACCTAGATACACTGAACAATCTCGGTAAAAATGTCACATTCCTATGGACCCCAGGACACTCTGGGATACCAGGCAATGAAGCCGCAGATAGAGCAGCTAAAGAAGGAGCCGAAAGTACAGCTCTGGCTCTACAAATATACGAGCCCAACGATATGAAGGCACACCTCAAGAATAGAGTCCGCAAAAGTTGGGAATCAATGTGGGAAGAAGTCCCAAGTTCCAATAAACTAAAAAACATCAAAAGAAATACAAGACCCTGGATAAGTGCATTAAAAGAAAACAGACGGGAAGAAGTGGTCTTGACAAGACTACGGATCGGCCACACCAACCTGACCCATGTACACTTGATCTCGAGGGAAAGCTCACCACATTGCGAGACCTGCCAACAACTGCTAACAGTTCAACATTTAATTGAGGAGTGCAGAGCTCTTCAAAGTAATTTCGAAAGGAATAAAGTGGCCCGTCATAGAGAATTAGTACTCAATAACTCAAAGGAAATGATAGACGGAGTTATTAAAATATTAAAAGATACTGATCTCTTCCATAAAATTTAATAAAGAAAAAATTAATAAGTGAAAGTAAAAAGCAAGAATGAAAGAGGAAAATAAGAAAAGAATAAATTTTTTTTTTTTTTTTTTTCTTCTAACGTGATTAAGCGTAACCGTGAATAAAGAGGATAATAAAAAAAGGGTATAAAGAATTTATTTAAGTAGGTTAAAGCGAGATCAAACAGACTCGGATAAAATTATAATTGTGATAAAATTTGGAGGGCGTAATAACCGTGAAGTTGATCGCCCATATAAACCACGAGAATCTGTTAGTGGGCAACCGTCTTTAACATTCTCGAGTTTTATTATTTATCTTTTGCTTTGATAAATTTGTATTGTGATTTTTTTTTTTAATTTTAGGAATGATTGTCCCATTTTTCCTGAAGATATAATCAGTGTGAAAGGTGTGCAAACACATAAAGGCTGGGTCGTTGATTGGAATGGACTGCTTGTAACGAATCCTGATAAACTGATATCTGGTACAACTATTGTTGGTTCTGTTTATTGTATGCGGAAAACAATACTTTCTCAGATATTTAAAGAAGTTAATGGGGGAACCAGATATCCTATGGTACTTGGTTCTAGTGTACATCAACTTTTTCAAGAGGTAAATTTTAAAGTTTTTTTTTATTTAAAAAATGATAAAATCGAAAAATTTATCGACATAAAAATAATTTCATTGGTCTTATATTTTATATTAATAGCCTAACTAACTTCAATTTCGGAAATAATTTAATTGTTGGTGTGTTTTTTTTCACCATTAATATTTTTTAATTACTATTTTTTTTTTTTTTTTTTTAGTAATTACTTACATTATCCTGAGGTAAACTAGTCCCCCGTTCAGGTCTCCGGGTGGGGACTGCTTTAGGGGATTCATGCCGCAAGTTGAAAAATATAGATCTAAGCATAGGGACATGGAACTTAAGAAGTTTAAATACAGCGGGTGGGTTAAAATCGGTCGCGAATGAGGTAATAGGGTATAGATTAGATATCGTGGCGCTGCAAGAGGTCCGCTGGCCAGGGGAGGGCTCGTTAAGGGAAGGGAAGTACACTTTGTGGTACGGTGGGAGCGGAAACTATTGTTTAGGCACCGGATTTCTGATTAGAAATAGGTTACTTTCCGCGTTGAAGGACATTCGATTTTACGGAGATAGCTATATTTCAGGGTCGGTGGTTTAAAATCGCGTTGATCAATATACACGCACCTACTGAAGATAGTGACGATGAAGTTAAATGCCAATTTTATGAAAAACTTGAATCGATTTATGACAAACTACCGCGAAGCTACATACAAATTATTCTGGGAGACACAAATGCAAAGGTAGGGAGGGAACTAGTATATTGTCCTATGATCGGTAGAGAAAGTTTACATGAATATAGTAATGATAATGGAATACGACTAATAAATTTTGCCACCTCGAAAAACCTAATAATCAAAAGTACTACTTTTAAACATAAATATACTTGGACGTCACCGGATTCGCAAACCCATAATCAAATTGATCACGTCTTGGTTCAACGTAGGTGGCAAAATAGCGTAATTAATATTCGATCATATCGTGGTGCCGAATGCGGGTCGGATCATGGACTAGTAATCGCGAAAATTCGCCAGAGACTTCAAATACAGAGGAAAAATGAGGCTGGTTTTAATTATAATAATTTTAATGTGGAGAAGTTAAAAATTCCAACGATTAGAAAACAATTCAAACTGGAAGTCAAAAATAGGTTTGAGGGTTGGAATCCTCTGATGAGGATAACGAAGACATTGATAAGTTGTGGGAAGGTATCAGGGATAGTATTAAAGAGGTCGGCAACTCGTGTCTTGGAAAAAGGGAAGATAAAAATGAACCTTGGTTCGATGCAGAATGTATCAACATGTGCGACAAAAGAAAAACTGCTAAATTAGAAGCGTTAAATATTCCTAACGAAATCAATCTTGCTAACCTTCGAGCATTAAGAAAAGAAACTACTAAACTGCACAAATTTAAAAAGCGAGAATATCTCAAAAATAAAATAATAGCGATTAAAAGTAACAAAATCGAGAATAACGTTAAAGCCATGTAAGAAGGCATAAACAGAATTCGTAAACGGTCGGGGCCGATTACAACTGGAATTAGGGATGAAAATAACAATATCTTGGCCGATCCAGTAGACATCTTAAGTTCAAGGATTATTTCGATAGTATTTTAAATACGGAAAATAATAGTCTATCTTCCTCTTCGGAATACCAGAGTGCTGAACCGTTAATAGTAGAACCGAGTAAAGAGGAGGTAATAGCCATTGAAAAATTAAAATCTCATAAAGCAGCGGGAACAGACAGTATCCCTAGCGAACTAGTCAAAGCATGCGGAGAAGCTGGGATTTCAAAAATATTTCTTTTGGTTAAAAAGATCTGTGAACAAGAAAAGATACCGGAAGAGTGGAAAGAATCTATTCTCATTCCGATTCACAAAAAGGGATCCAAAACGGATTGCAACAACTATCGCGGAATCTCACTCCTTCCGGTTTGCTATAAAATATTTACGTTAATCCTTATTAGTCGAATCACTGAATACGCCGAGGAAATTATCGGAGAATATCAATGTGGTTTCAGGCAAAACCGATCAACCGTAGACCAAATATTCTCTCTCCGCCAAATATTAGAGAAAAAATTAGAATATAATGGAATCGTACATCAGCTTTTTATCGATTTCAAAAAGGCGTATGACTCTATTAACCGCCAAAAGTTGTATAACATTCGGTCGAGCAGGGAATACCAAAAACATTAGTAAACTTAGTCAAAATGTGTATGACTGAAACGTTCAATAAAGTTAGAATCGGTAATTATTTTTCTGAGAAGTTCGAGGTCCGCTCTGGTTTGAAACAAGGAGATTCTCTCTTACCTGTTTTATTTAATTTTGCGCTGGAATATGCCATTAGGGAGGTGGGGGGGGGGGTTTGAATTTGGGAGGGAATATACCCGTGCTCGGATATGCCAATGTTTGGTATTGCTTGGGGAGGACGTGGAAACCATAGAAATGAACACAAAAACGTGGATGAAAGCCGGACAAGAACTTGGACTGGAAATGAATACATGGTTAGTCGTAGAGTGGTGAGGATTTCGCTGATATCAATGTAGGCGGGAATACGTTTGAACAAGAAGAGAAATTTAGATATTTAGGGGCGATGGTAACTAGGAATAACGAAATCGATGAGGAAATTAAGGCTAGATTAAAAGCCGGTAATGCTTGCTACTTTTCAGTCGCGAAATCGCTTAGCTCGCGCCTTCTGTCCCGAAACTTAAAAATTAGGATTTACAAAAGTATTATTCTTCCAACGGTCCTTTATGGATGCGAAACTTGGCCGCTGACATTGAGGGATGAGCAACGGCTTAGAGTTTTTGAAAATAAAGTATTGCGCAGAATATTCGGACCGAAGAGGGATGAGCTAACCGGAGAATTTAGACGCTTTCATAACGCCAAACTGAGCGAGCTTTACCCAGTAAATATAATTGACGTGATTGCAGCAAGACGAATAAAATGGGCGTGTAAAATTGCGAAACTTGGATGTGAACGAATTCCGAAAAGATTAATAAGCGCGATGCCAAATGGGAAACGTCCGAGGGGCAGGCCGAGACGGAGGTGGGAGGATTGTGTTAGGGCGGATCTTAGGCGGTAGTTGGGTCTGGAAGATGGTCAATGGATGGAGGTGTGCAGGGAGCGAGTGGTGGTGTCGGCATCGAACCTTATTATTATTATTATTAGTAATTACTTATCCTGCTTGTAAAAGCAAACTTTTTTTATTTTTTCATTTGGAGATATTCTGTACAGTCCATAGATTTAGAGATAATCTAATGTGAAAAGAAAAAGTGTTTTTAGAACAAACATCTTTATAACTATTTTATGGCTTGATAAAAATGGATCGTATTGCTCTCATTTTAAAGAAGAGATTATTTTAACAATTATATTCTGCATTTTTGGTGGTACTTTTTATTACTATTTATAATTAAATATTTTAATAATCTTATGTTTATGTTTTAGGCTCTTAAACAAAAATATTTTAGTATCGAAGAAATAGAAAAAGAATATAAAAGAATGATTGACAGTAAAGAATTTTTACTAAATATGTTTTTAGAAAAAATGGATTATGCTGAAATTACAAACAAATTATACTCATTTATAGAACATATTCATAAATTTATGAAAAGATATATTTCTGGGTATTCTGATTCAGATAAGTAAGTTCATCAATTCTTAGATATATTACAAATATGCGTTCCTTTGAACTCATTTCTCAGTTTTTCTACTTTGGTTGATTATCAAATTCTTTTAGAGTCTTAAGTTTTTCTGTTTTCAGGCTTCTGGTGATATCTTTTACTCATTATAATGAAACTGATTTCTAATAAACAGCTGTGACAGGTATTACTATGCCATGACAAAATACATTTTATCAAAATATTAAATGAGAATATCTATAAAAAATGGAATCCTGTCCCAGTGAAGTCATTGATATTTGTTAAAACTTTGTGAAAGAAATCCTCTCCCATGTATCTCATCCTCCAAATGAAATTGCCAAAGCAGTTGATCAGGGTTTGGCCCGTTCCACAAGTAACCTCGCTTCAAATTTTTACTGATTGTCTCAAACTCTCTACTGTAGTTTTGTATATGTTCAGAGTCCGGGTTTGACGAAATGTTATGAATATTTGACTGTTAAATTATTGTATCCTTCCTGCTCTAATGAACTGGATGTGCTGTTTTAACCATGAACAAAAGAATCTAGTAATTTTTGTGAAGGGTATTTCAGACCCTCAAACCATGACTATAATACTTTTATTTATCCTCAGAGCACCAATTGTAGCATCTCCATTGTGATGCTGCTCATTTAGCTTGTGGTGTCATGTTGTGACCATTCCAACAGGGTAATTACTATCACTACTACCCTTGGAATGGGTCTCGGTCTCCTGCTGAAAAACAATACAGTCCTATTCTGTTTTGAATTCTAGAAAAATAAGATTGAAATTCATAATAGTAATCATTGAATAATCTCGTATGAGCCAAATACTTTCCATAGAAAATAACATGTGTTTTTATTTATCATTATTAACAATGGTGATCTACAGATATAACCAGCGAAGGCATGGAAATTGATATGACCTATAGTATATTTGGTACTTTTCTGTTATAGTCACGTCCAGAGAAAATGTTTTTAATTTAGTTAGTACATTGCTTTAAATAAATAAAGCACATGTTTTCTGAATAAAGCACTTTACATGAAATTTAATTAAAATATTTATTTTCATTTTAGTATAAACATTAAAAAAAAATTATATTATATTATATAAAATTAAATTATATAATATTATGCTGTTGAAAAAATCTGACCGCAGTTTCCTCATCCAAAATATTCCTAAAAATATTTTTTAAATTACACTGATACTCAACCATATTTGACGTGATTAATTATCTAGTCAAAACAAATGATTCGGCACGGAATTGTTTTCTCATGCCAGTAAACGAACAGTTGTGAAATTAACACTTAGTTACCTCCCTAGCAACACTGGTGGTAACCCTGCTTCTCCTTAAAGCAATGTACTAACTAAATTAAAAACATTTTCTCTGGGCGTTACTATAACAGAAAAGTACCGTATATTTTTAGCCATTTCTTGTTACTTATAATCTTTGTCACTACAACCAATAAGCTTCAAATATTCATTTTTGTTCATTGAACGTGGTGGCAACATCATCATGCTGAATGGAGAGCAGTTCATTATTTCAAATGAAACAAAATCAAAAGTACTTTAGAGAAAGACGTCAGAGAATTCATAATTTGCTGTCAACTATTTCAATTAAGATATAACCTTTCTGATTAAAAAAAAAAACACTTTATTTTAAATTTATATAACAAGTTAGATCAAAATCATTGCAACCATTTTTGAGAAATCTTCAAAGTTGGTTGTTAAGTGCCTCTTCTGGTTGGTCAATTTTAATGAAAAGGTTGTTGCAACACCTATATCTAACTTAAATACATAGTATCAGCCTACTAACTATGTCCTTGAGGTAGGCTGTTCTCACAAACGCTAACGCACGAACGTGTACACACACTCACACACACACGTGATTACAGATCTTTTTGCTAAACTTGGTTATTTGAAAAGGGGGGCTCAAAATGCTTATTTCCATTTTTTATACACCTGGGCCACTTTTTAACAGATTGAAAAATTCCATAAAGAAATTTTAATGAAAAATGTGTTTTTAGCAGGGATCGAATTAAACAGTTAACTCTTTTCATTTAAAAGTAAAAGTTTAACTTTTATTAACATGTGTTAATCGATAAAAGTATATTTTTAACTTTTACTTTTATTATCATATGGTCTTTCAAAACTGTTATTTCATAACTTTTATTTTCAAACCTAAATAATAAAAGTTTTTATTTAACAGTTTTAATAAACCACTTACTTAAATAAGTTTTAATAAAAAAAGTTGCATGTTTTTACATTATTTCTTTGTTATAATCATTTCTGTATATTATTTTGTTGTTAAAGGCAGTGATTTTAAAAAAAATGTCCAATTTGAATTTTCATGAGGGGAAGGGATTCCCTAACATTAAAAAATCAGACCTTCCGGTATTCTTTAATGAGGAGGGGGTTTGTTTGTATATAATAGATAGTGTTGTCTCGAAAAAAGATCTATATCAAATTTCGGGGGGAAGGGGGTTAAATTTACATTTTCATTGCAAAATTCAATGGCGGAGGGGGAGGGCGGCTCGCATTACCTGTAACTTATCATTTACCGATTTCATTGAAATGACGGTACATTCTCATGTTTTAAATTTTAAATTTCAGAGGTAGGTCGTGGCGCGGGAATTCCAGATTTACCGATTTAATTGAAATGAGGGTGCATCCTTATGTTTTCGGATCCTTAGAATTTGAAACATTATAAGTTTAAAGTTTTGGTTGTTGGGGGGGGGGGGGTGGGGGTGCGGCGCTAAAATTAATTTAAATATTTACTGATTTCATTGAAATGAGGAGTATTAACATGTTTTCAGATACGTGAAATTCGAAAATATTTTCAAATTTAAATTTCAGTGGGAGGGGGGGCGCCTCAAAAAGTGAGCCATACTGACCATACAAGAAGAATAGCGATAATAGTATAGTTTTTTTTTTTCTTTCAAACTGGTCTTAAATCAATTGAAATACCCATATTACCAAGTTTCTTAGTTGAAGCATAAAAAAATTACAAATAAGGAATTATCCAAAAAAGTTAATTCTCCCCTCCAAGAAATTCATGGCAGATATTTATTTCAAAAGCACCACCCAGGATAACATGATTAAATTCATTATTATCAAACATATCCGAAAGTTAGTTTTTAAATATTATTCAATTCCCCCTCCCCCAAGAAATCCATAGTGGACATTACTTTCAAAAATACCCCCCAGGATATCATGATTAAATTCTTTAATATCGAAGATATTAGGAAAGTATAATTGTTTGATATTTTTGAATTCCCCCCTCCCAAGAAATTCATAGTGGACATTTCTTTCAAAAACACCCCCCAGGATATCATGATTAAATTCCTTAATGTCAAAGATATTAGAAAAGTATAATTGTTTGATATTTTTTAATCTCCCCCCCCCCCCCCCCCCAAAGAAATTCATAGTGGACATTTCTTTCAGAAATACCCCCCAGGATATCATGAATTAATTCCTTAATGTCAAAGATATTAGAAAAGTATAATTGTTTGATATTTTTTAAACCCCCCCCCAAGAAATTCATAGTGAACCTTTCTTTCAAAAACACCCCCCAGGATATCATGATTAAATTCCTTAATATCAAAGATATTAGGAAAGTGTAATTGTTTGATATTTTTGAACTTTTATTTAACAGTTTTGAAAAACTTTTATCGCTCAGAGGTTATTAATAAAAGTTTTTTTATAAAAGTTATTTTTATACTTTTTCTCAATAAGTTATAACTGTTTCAATCCCTGGTTTTTAGAATTTTTTTAATACCGAAGACCCAAAATTCTATTCTCTGGGCATGAAAAAAATTAAAACTCGGCAGAAATGTAGTGAGAGTAATGGAGAGAACTTTGATTAATAAAAAATGTTTTAGATCATTTTTATATATTTTTAAACCATAAACCTGCACTATTTTACAGTCAGTCCAACAGATGTTCTTTTACGTACAATAATGCTTGTTAATATATTATTTATGTTTTTTAGTGGTAACAATTGGTCTGGAGAAATTATTGAAACTCAAGATATTGAAGAAAATATTTATTCTCCTGTTCTTGGTGTAAAAGGAAAAGTTGATGCCACCGTCAGAGTTCAAGTTGGAAATAGAGTTAAGGTAACTGACAGCATGGTTGTGCAGAAAAGTCAAGTTTATTTGAAGTTTCATAATATTTGAGATTTATCTGACTAAACAATTTATTGCTAGAATTACATTAGTGAACTATAATAATGTTAATGTTTAAAGAAAGGTTGTTTTCTTTGATAGGTGGAAATATAAAAAATAACTCATGTGTATAAAAGCTAAGAATTACTCTTTTTTTTTTTTAACATAAACTTTCAATCCTTTTTAAATCAAGGCCACTCCAGTAGATATATTAAATAGATTCAAGAAAAATTTCTATTTTATTTTATGTACTGAAGATAATAAATAGTTTATCTTCTCCTTCAGAATACCAGGGTGCAAAATACTGAACTGCTAATAGCAGAATTGAGGAAAGGTGGGAACCAATAATATTCATAGTAAACTAATCAAGGCATGGACGAAGCTTGGATTTCTAAAATACATCTGTATACATCTGGAAACAGGAGTAAATACCTGAAAAATATAAAGATAATTTTATTTCAATGCACAAAACGGGATTGAAGACAGATTGTTATGTCTACCGAGTAATATCTCTCCTTCCTGTTTGCTATTAAATATTTACATTTATCATAACTTGTTGAATCACTGAATACCCTAAGGAAATTATCGGAGACTACAAATGTGGTTTCAGATGGAACTGCTAAACCTCTGACGAAATATTTTTTCTCCCTCAAATATTGGAGTACCACAGTGGTGTACACCAACTTTTTTTTTATCAATTTCAAAAAGCCTTAGGGTTCGATTAACCACCAGGAGTTGCATAATATTCTAGTCGAGCATGGAATACCAAGAAATTTATTCAGCTATGAGTAAGCATATGATGTTTTGGGCATTACTTAAAACGCCTAATTTTATATAATATATTTTGTTGTATATTAATTGATAATCTGGCTTATTTCATGTTTATCTAGAGTAAATAAATCAGTCATTTGAGAAACCTGACATGTCCAAAAAATTATTTGGTTTTGATTCATATTTAGGCCTTTTTCATGCTGAGACTCAATACAATTCACATACAGCACGACATTCTCAGCTTGTTTGATGGCTCGTAAAGATTATTCAGATAACCATAGTGAAGAGAAATTCGACTAATCCAGGACAAGTAGGGTTTCTCTTTAGAGATATGGTGAACTTAAGTGTGCTCAGATCTTCATCAATTAAGTTTATAATAAATCTCTGGTCTCCTACATGCATATTGCTTCTGTAGGTATTAACTTGTAAAGTAAGTTGAGTCCAAAATCTTAGATTTTAGAAAAATATGATTGAAAAGTTGGGCTTCTATAAAATCAATTAATTTGTCTTACATAATCAGGAAAAACCTGGAAACAAATTTATTAAATAAAGTTCATTAAAAAATATTAATAAACCTGAGTAAATATTGATTTATTAAAAATATGAATGAAGGTCTATGTAAGAGAAAATAATTGAAGTTAAGTGCAAGAAATAATCTCTTATTGCGATAGTATAATATGTTGAAACTTATACTTTTTTTTTGGCTTTTTCGAATTTTTCAAATTGTGGACATGTAGGGTTTCTCATATGACTGAATCAATAAATTCCATGACTGCTATAACCATCAGGTGCTTTTTATGGCATCCCCATGCTTTTGGAGCCTATTGTCCTCGTCGTAACATAATAGATTAAAATAGTGTAGTATTTATTACATTGTTTTACTATGATAATTTTTTTTTAGACTATGCCTTTGGAACTTAAAACCGGTAAAGTGTCTTTCAGCATTGAGCACAGGGGCCAAGTGATTCTTTATTGTATGCTCCTCAAACAAATGGGTTACTTAGTTGACTCTGGCCTTCTCTTGTATTTAAGGTAATAAAAGAACCTTTTTTTTATTTTATTTTATTAGTTTAGTCAGTTTTATTAATTTAAATACTGAATTACATTCTGGTTGTAGTGAGTTTCTCCTAAGTGTTAGTGTTCCTGCCTGCTATTATTATTTATATTATACTATATATAAAAATCTTGTGTCCCGATGTTTGTCGGGAGTAAAATCAGAAACTGCTCAACCGATCTTTATAAAATTTAGCACATTGTGTGCAGTTTTGTCCAACTTAAAAGATAGGATAGCTTTTATGTCGATTATTGGTCTCAATATTTCTTTTATTGCAAATTATACTACAATTGAGTGTGATTATTTGTATGTTCTATAAATTTCCAACAGATGGTGGTGTAAGTTGATTTATTGACGCTCACTTCATTTTCTTTCGATAATTAAGGTGGGTAAGCATCCAGTAGCCAAATCGATTTTTTCTGGCTTGGACTATAGTCCGGCCGTTGGATGTTGCAACACGGAATTACCCCCACCCTCGGCAGGGAGTAGGGGGGCCTTTCCTGCCCCCTATACCACTGCCAATTCAACCCAATCGAATTAATATGGGCCTGAGTAAAAGGTAAAGAAGCTAAAGAGAACTCATCATTTAACTTGACTGAAGTCAATAACTGATGAAAGTAGCATGTGAGTCAATTACACCTGAGAACTGGAGAGAAGTAATGAAACTTATCAAAGAAATTATTGAATCGGCTTGGGTGAAAGAAGGAATCTGTTAAGAAAAAATTGAGCAAATGGTTATCGAGGTTACAGAAAGTTCTTCTTCGGCATCGTATGTAGATTCGGACATGTCGGGTTCTGAGTGGGGACTTGAAGAAACTATGGACAGCGAAAGATTTGGGCTGCTCTATTTTATAATTAGATCAATAACAATTTTTTTTTTAATTTTGTAAATAAATTACCTTTCATTTTAGTTCCTTTTGTTAATTTTTTATAAAATAAAAACACAAAAAATAAATTAACAAGATCAATAACATATTGTTATAATATAACAATATGTTGTTATAATATATTTTTATGTTTTATAAAACATTTTATGTTTTAACTGTTGTATATTGTATTTTGTAAATCAATTATTGTTCGTTTTAGTTGTTTTTGTTGTTCTCGCTTTTAGAAAAAGATCAATAACAATAGTTTTTTTAATGTTGTAAATAAATTAACTTAGGTTTTAGTTGTGTTTGTTCATTGTTTATCAATTAAGAATGCAAAAATGTTTAAAATTAAAAATATTCAGCGTTTTTCGACGTTACAAAAAAAAAAAGTAGAGCCGCACAGAGTAGGGATCCAAGTGTTGGGGTGAAGACTACTGATCTACCTCCCCTCCTGGAAGGGGTAGCCCGTGGAGGGGTAACCCCCACCACCCATGTTGCAACATCCACCGGCCAGACTGTTTCCCATGGAAAATTATGTGTCGCCTTTTCACTTTTTGTGAATCCACCTTTTCACCTGTACTTTCACTTTGAGAACATGCAGCATGGTTTGAGGTTGTTCGCTTTTCTTAACCTGTTTGAGGTAGAACCTCCTCATGAGTTATATGAGGATATCTGATATCATCAAGTGTTATCTTCTGAATTTAATTATTATGTATTATGGCAAAAGATTAATTTGGTACATTTTTGCTAACTGACTATTGTGATTTTACTAAATCCTATTCTAATTATATTCTCTATTAGTTCCTTTTACATGTGTGTTATTTATATTTAATCTTGCCTCCTGTTATATTTAACCTGCTGAAATAATCCAGTAAGTGCTAAATGATTGAATCCTTAATACTTACTATAGTCAAATATGAGATGTAAAAAATAAAAATCTTAACCCTTCTAAATTCTTTACCAAACAATTTAAAATTTGGTATAAAGTTCTATTTTAAATCCCATTTGTTTTTAGATTAGCTGTTAGATTTTGATTTGATTGTATAAAAAAGAATAGGATATAATTAATTGAACGCATTATAGCTACTGAGCCACAGCAAGGTCTGCTCGTTATACTATATTTATGTTAGAAATGTTTTCACTTTTGTGAGATCAAACTAAACTTTAATTACATGCTGAGTGGCTAGAACAATCACTTGTTACTTGTAAAATACTATATGCTTCAGTCCTTGACGTGAAAAACAATTCATTAAGGCTGCTGACCTCAATAAAGAGGATGGTGCTCAGAACATCTGATGGCTAGATTTTAGATGTAAATGTAATTTGTCATGATTGAGTTCTTTTTTTAAATGGCCGATAAATCCCATAAAAATAAGGGAGCTAATCAACTATTATTTTTATTATTTAATCTAAGGCTAAGGAAGCTGAAGGTTCGATGCCGACACCACTGCTCGCTCCCTACTGCACCGACTGCTGACTTTGGGACAGATGGCGCGAGCCAAGTAATTTTGCAACTGAAAAATTACAAGAATTTCCCACCTTTAACCTAGCCATAACTTTCTCATCAACTTTGTTTTTTCTAATTATCGTAGATCCTAAATATATAAATTCCTCTATGGCTTCAAACGTTATATTTTGTCTTTTCCATGTTTATTCTTAGCCCAACGTTTTTACTGGCTTTAATCAATGTTGTGTTTAGTTTTATAACTACATACAAATAGTCATCACCAATCATTACCAAATCATTGGCATAACTGAGTGCAGATATATTTCCATCCAGATTCAAACTTTTTTCGGTACATATCGCCTCCCTAATGAAATATTCTAGAGCTAAATTAAATAAAACACGTGAAAGGAAATCTGCTCGCTTTAAACCGGAACAAACATCAAACCACTCAGAAAAATATTTAACGATTCTTACTTTATTGAATGTTTCGGTCTTACACATTCTTAATAAGTTGAATAACTTCTTGGGTATTCACAGTGTGACAAGAATATTACACAACTTTTGGCAGTTATTCCAATCATATGCCTTTTTGAAATGTATAAAAAGCTGATGTGCGGTAGCAAAATGTTCTTATTTTTCTCTAATATTTGACGGAGTTAGAACATTTGGTCGACAGTTGAACAATTCCTCTGAAACCACGTTGGTAATTTCTGATACTTTCCTTGGCGTATTCAGTGATTCGACTAGCCAGGATTAATGCAAATATTTTATAACAAAACTGAAGGAGTGAGATTCCATGATAGATATTACAATCTGTCTGTGATCGATAACCAATCTAGTTTATAATCAAATTCGTTGTTTAACTTCAACATCATTATCTTCTGTGGGAGAGTATATGTTGATCATAGCAATTTTAAGCCAATGCTGTTATAGCCACCGAACTCCTGTCTATAAAAAATTTACCGTCCCTTGATGCTGATATTAACTTATTCCTTATCAAAAACCCGGTGCCTAAACAATAGTTTCTGTTCCCTCCATGCCAAATAGTGTACTTTCCTTCCCTTAACTAAACTTTATTATCCTCCCCAGGCCAGCGCCATGATATCTAAACTGTACCCTGTAACCTCATTTGTGATTTATTTTAACCCACATGCTGTATTCAAACTCCGTTTCAACTTGTGCCTTGAATCAGTCCCCACTCAGAGATCTGAAAGAGGGAATAGTTTACCACCGTATAATGAACATTTTATCTCAGGGAGATCCATGACCATGTGTTTGGGTGAACAAAAAGTATGTTAGTTGAGCATTCAATCCAATGTCACACCCCTCATCAAGCCTGGGGCCGCTCTTATTGATGTTCAGCGAGTCCAACGGACTTAGCCGGGAGGAACGTCCTAAGAATTTCCAGTGACCATCCCCACATTCACCACCCATGGGATGTTCCCGATAACCGGTAATGAGACCCATATCTTCTTAAATTCTTAACTGAAAATTTCTGTTATATGATAATAGATAATGCAATATTTCCTATTCCTTAATAATCAAATGTATTTGATATTGACCACCTCTTTCAAAATTCTTCAAATTGAATGATATATTGGAATCTATAATTTGTTTCTACAATTATGTATATGTGTGTGTGTATATATATATATATATATATATATATATATATATATATATATTATATAATATATATATATATATATATATATATATATATATTATATACTGTAAATAGTCTTTGTATAGCTTTGATTCTAAGAATGTAGTTAATTTTTTAATGCTTATAAGTGAAAATAATTTAAATATCTGGTTTATAATGAATTATCATTTCAGTTAGGTTAACCTTTTTATTGAAATAATGTTAATCTTTGTAAATTTTAGAATCTTATTGCTCTTATTTATTTGTTTGAATGTTTAATTAAGATAATGCACTAAGCCTTTAATAATGTGTTGTAGTAGTGAAGGTGACTATTTTCTTTTGAATGTTAGATGTGGATGTGGTATTTCTATCAATAAGATAATCTAGGTACTTGTTTATTAAATGTAAATAGTTAAATAGTTTTTTTTTAATTTATTTTGATTATACTTATAATGCAATACAGGAATGTAAAATAATGACATTAAGTTTGAAAAACACAAGGAAATGAAAATGAGATTTATTATAATTCAAATTGGTGCCAATGCCTCAGTAAGTGTAACTAAACAAATAGATGCTTCTTCTGTGGCCAGTACTGAGACTATATACCGATATATTACGAACTTATTTAAAAGAGAATTTCTTTATGTCTTCTTTTAAAAAATAATGTATTGTAAAAAGGTAAAAGCAATACAATAAAACCAAAAGATACCAGGCGTATTACAGTGCAGGTATAAATAGAGCACCTCTGCCCAGTCTTATTTTGGTTTCAGACATTGGCGGTCTTAGACACACTCTTTCTCTTCTCCCTTAGTTCCCTCTCTGCTAGTCTCTCTGCCCGATAGCATTTGGTATCTCTAAGATTTTTTAGTCGGAGTCAACACATTTTATTTATTTTCTCCTTCCTCTTCCCAACCTTACCTTATCCTATTCCCCTTTTCTTTTTGCAGAAGGCCTGGTTTGACACTTGCTTCTACATATCCCCTCTGCATCGCCTGGTCTCTGCGGAGGTACATATAGATAACAAACCTACCCTATGACAAACCTTGGGGGTTGTCCTCCCAGGGCCTATATATACTGCATGACCCTTTTAATACAGGACTCTTTCCTCCTTGCTTAGATTAGCACCCTAGAGTCAAGGCCCACATTTCTTCCGTAGAACTTGCTTTGATCAGCTTTACCTCTCGAGGCAAGAGGGTAGTGTTGCTCTGCCAAGAATATTCTTCCGGCTCTGGGGTCTGACGCCTCGGGGTGCTATTCCCTATACCTTGCGCCTATATTATTGGTTGACCCTCTATAATACAGGCTCCCTTTTATCTTCTTCCTTAGATAGCGCCCTTAAATTACCAAGGTCCGTACTTATCCCTTGGGCTTAACCTTGGTAATTTACTTCACAAATGGCAGCGTTGCTCTGGCAAGATCATCACTCTTAAGACATGTTAGAATTACTAAGGTAAAACATCCATAGAAGTAAGAGCCCCTTAAATGTGTTATTGCCAAGGCCCGAATTTTTATGTTATATTTGGTTCGCGTGCTTCTTTAAAATAGCAGACCAGATCTGATTACGAATTAGAGTACACAGATCTAACTGGTCAAGTTTTATTTTGCATATTTTCGCATATTTGAGGAGAACTGCCCTAGATTTGCATATTTTGATGATCTAATATTAATTTATTTATGTAAAATTTTCGGACTTTTCGACCACCAGGGTCATTTCCACCCTATATATAATGAAGTAAACAATACGTTAAGAAATATAAAAGTAATATCCAATGTGGGAGCTTAGATTCCCAATTTCCAGGGTTATTCGCCATAATAAGTCTTCTTTTTCGAATTAATGATTACTGGGATTTTTGGGATCCCCTTTTAGCAAATAAAAATATAAATCACATCCCAGGCCATGTTGGAGAAGTTTAGAAAAAAAAAAAAAAAAAAAACAGAAGTCTTTTTATGAAAAATTCAGAGCTTAAAATCCTGGAAAATATAAATAAAATTTTAAACAGGGATAATTCAATTGTTTTCAGCAACTTGGACTACGACCCAATAATTTTAGGCTCTTATATATTTGCTCCAATCACATCAGTTCATGTCGAAAGATCTTTTTAGAATTATAAACATATTTCAAACGATAGAAGGTTAAGATCCAAAGAAATTTAGAAGAAAAAAAAACCTGCGCCACTACAATCTATGAATGGTCTAGGGTGCAGTACTTTGTAAGGAAGTACTGTCTCTAAGTCAGCGGTCGTGCAAGGAGGTGACCTTTAGTTATGCAATTCGTGTATTCTTCTTGTTAACTAAAAGTTTGAATTATTTTTACATTTTAGTTTTAAATGCATTTAATTTTACAATCGGAAATACTTATATGTTAGATTAAGATTAAAAAAAATTTAAAATCACTTTGGTTTCATTTCTAAATAGAAATATTTTATACACATTAGTATCTTTGAACATTAAAGTAGTTTAATGGCATATTTTTAGATTTTATGCTGTATATTTCATAGTTTTTTACTTCATATTATATGGCATATTTTGACGCTTTTTACTGCATAAAAATCCGGGCTCTGGTCATTGCATTTTTGGCATCCCTAGTACAGATTGAAAATATTAAGCCTATTTAAAATAATGCTATATATATATTTATAGTATTATTTTAGATAGGTTTAATTTTTCCAATCGGTATTAGGGATGCCAAAAATTCAATAACTCATCTAAGGGGCTCTTACTGCATACATATATATATATATATATATATATATATATATAAAATTATTTTTATTTATTATTCATATTATTTTATAGATATATTTTTTTTTTTAAGTTCTGGAGTTGAAATGAAGGAAATAAAGTGTGAAGAAAAAGAAGTGAGGGATTTAACTTTGCTTAGAAATGGACTATGCCATTGGCTTATTAAATCTACTTCTATTGAAGATACAGAAAACTTAACTTTCCCTTCACTTCCAGCACCAATTAACAGAAAATCGTGTTCCTCTTGTCCTTACCTCGTCCCATGCTATGCTGCATTAAGGTAAGATAAATTGTTTAATGCTGTTTGAATAAGTACAAAAAAAAGTAGATACGAAATAACCCTCACAATTTTTTTAAGAATTTATAGGTTGTTTTACTAATAGTATCTTTCGATAAATTTATCGAGTTTTATCTTCATGACATTGAAATAATCACAATTTCTATACTCATTTTTATTCTCCCTGCTTTCTTTTAAAATAGATAAAAAAATCAAGAGAAAATAAATGTTAAATCAAAAGTGGTAAATATTGTTTTAACCAACATTGTAAGATCTATGTTAAAAAATTATTCCAGAGATCAGAAAGTTAAAATTTATAAGACTACCACTATTCTGTCTGCAACATTCACTTAAGATTAAAAAAAAAAAATATACATATATATATATATATATATATATATATATATATATATAGACTGAATAAAGATGAATACTGTGATTTATACTATTATAAACTAAATATAATTCAAATAATATCTTCTTCAAAATGAAACTGAACAATGAAGGTTTTGATCTTCTTTCACTATATCCCTTCAGAAAAATTACAGATGAACAATCAGTGTCTTCATGAGATCCTGAGTCAGACAACTGGCCAGCACTATATGAGTTTCTTATTTATTTATTTTTTAAAAATTTATTTGTTTAATCTCATTATTTTCTCTTTGCAGGGAAAAAAATCTGAGTGAACTGAAAGAAGGAAATCTACTTTCTGAATTTGGATCGATTGCTACTAAACATCTATCTGACAACCATATTAAGTTTGTATTTCATTGGCTTAGTCTTATCTTTCTTGAAAAAGGGTCTTCAAAGTCAAGTCTTTCTGATATATGGACAGTTGATTCAGAGATGAGGTATTTATTGCTGCTTTCATATGCTTTTCCATGATCGTAATTATGTTATCAGTGACTTTGAAGAATTGTTTTTTAGGTGTAAAACTACCCTATTGACTATATCAGTTTTAGATTACTTTAAAATCATGGGATTTTTGAAATTACTTGATTATTAATTATTTTTTTATTAATTCAATCTTTATTGTGGGTAACCACCTATTTTTAAATTAATTTTAAATATTTCATTATTGAAGAGAAAAGAATGGGCTCAGCCGGAAGTCGAACCTGGGTCTCCTGGCGGAGCCCAATCTTTTCTCTTCAAAAATAAAGTATTTAAAATTAATTTTTTTTTTTGGTATAAAAAAATTACATATAAAAATATGAATCACAGTCCAATAATGATATAACGAGTATTATTCTCAGAGTGTCCAGCTTGTGGGGATTGCAGGAATTTTCATAAGCGGGCATTATATGAGAATTTCTAACTTTAAATCGAAAATGTGTGAATTTTATCCTAGCATTTTCTTAACATATTAAGAAATTAAATTAATAAACATTATTGAAAATGGTTTTTTAACAGTTTATTAGCTGTTTTAAAAGATCGGAATACTAAATATAATTGTTACCAGATTGTGACGTAATTAGGAAATGTTGAAAATCTTCAGTTTCCAACTTTTTGAATCCCCCACCACAACTCTTATCTTACTATCTGGAATCTCACTACTCCTACTCCTAATAGCTTAACTGATGGTTGATATACATCATAAGAAAAAATTGATGTTTTGAAACTAAACACTTTTTCTAATTGGGCTAAAACGAATTACAGTTTAGAAAAAAAATCAAAGATAAGAAGGGATGGGATTGACAGCAAAAATAAAGGTTTTCTTGTTATATTAATAAAAAGCCTTCTTAATCACATCGGATGTGGAATTCCACCTATTTACCGCACCCTTAAAATTTGTTTTTATTTTTCACAACTTGAGTTGTGGGGCAGGTGAGGGTGATAGATATTGACATTTTAAGTTTAAATTTAGGCCTGTAAACAAATTGATACTGAGATGAAAATTCTTGAACAACAAGCCGAGGTTCTCTTTTAACCAATGGATGTAATTGAATTATTGGCTATTTCAAACAAATAATATAATCTCATTGGGAAATAAATTTGTATGTATTGGAAGAATGACCCATATATTGATTGAAACATTTTATAAATATTTAATATACATTTTCGTAAGTTTTATTCACCTTCATGATTATGGTTTTAAAATTTTAGCACATTAAGAATTATTTTCAATTATACTTTTATTAATATTTATGATGGATTCTGTATTTTTTCAGAGAAAAGACTGGAAAATGCCTAGCCCAGATGAAAGTTGATCGTTGTGTGAAGGCTGATGGCATGCAGTTTATTGCTACATTTTCTAAAGCTGATAGCTCTCTGTTAGAAACGGAATTGACTCCTGGTCAGCTGATTATTATAAGTAGTGAAAACCGTATTGCTCAAGCTCTTGGAAAAATTCAAGATATTTCACCAATGACAGTATCTGTCATGTTGGATAAGTTAGTTTTAGTTTAATGATATTTGTTTATTTACTTTTTTGGCTTGATTTTGTTTCATTATTATTTTTATACTTCTATTTGGATCTCCTATTTCTGTCTGTCCCCTTGTGCAAAGTCATATGGTTGCTTACTGCAGAAAATGTTAAAGAATGTGACGCCTTAGCGGAGTTTGGACGTGATAAATGTGCATCGTGAGTTTAAACAGTTCTGGACTAATATTAATGATGAGGAGTGAAAGGGTAGACTATCAACACCCATCACAGATTTCATGGTGGCAATAGTCAAAGCATTGCTACATTATTACTTCCTGACATTTTAAAGGTTCCAAATAGACCATTTTTGGTGACAAGTTTCAGAAGGTTTGTGCGAGGTAGGTTCTAAGAATGTTGAAGGAATACCACTAACAACAATGAATGGAGGCTTCTGGTGAAATTCTTTCTTGCTAAAATGAAGATGGGATTTTTTTTTAAAAACTCCAAAAATAAAACAACAATGGATAAGTTTGGTTGGTAAGTGTCAATAAAGATGGTTCAGAAAAAAGACAAGTGACACTGGTATCCGTAAGTTTCTTGAAAGACTGAAAGTGTTTGAATCATGAGGGAGATCATGTTTGTTGAGAACTAGTTGATAGTTGTCCAATAAATTTTTTACTTTCACTTACCTATATATAAAATATATATTAAAGGAAAGTATTGCGATCTTGAAAAATTTCAACTTCCGGTTTTCAACAGAAATACACGTTTTAGGGTTCCCTGAGTCCAAATAACCAAGTCCTGCTAAATGGTCTGTATGGCTCTAACAATTTCGATTAAACTTTTTTCGATTTACCAAAACTAAAATTTAAATTTCCAATAATATTAGTAATATAGACGTATAATATATATCGTTTGAAAGCTTGAAATTTAAAAATAATAATACTAAGTTTATTATATAGTGGAAAGTCGCTGAGGCAAAATATTACAGTATCAAGAAAATAATAATTTCTACTTTCATATTATTTAATAGAAACTATTGGTTTCCTTGGTACTGAACATAACTTTCTTAAAACTAACTCAAAACTTAAAGAATTACCATTTTTTTACCAAAATTTTGTTTCACAATGAAAAACAAAGAAAACAGTTTAGAAAAAAAGACATGAGAGAGAGAGAGAGAGAGAGAGAGAGAGAGAGAGAGAGAGAGTGAGAGAGAGAGAGAGAGAGAGAGAGAGAGAGAGAGAGAGAGAGAGAGAGAGAGAGAGTGGTATCACAAACGTTGCTTCCAATTTTATTTACATGTATTTTAAATATTTTATTATTTTTTTTTTTTTTAAAATAACTTTATGTTTTTGTTTCCCATTCAGGCACCTCAAAAGTGATAAATTAATGACAATTGATTTATATGATTCTGATAGTACTTATAACATCCTCATGAACAACCTTACTATTCTAATGGAGAATAATGATCGATCTGCTGCACTTAGGGAATTAATAATTGATTTAAAGGTAGCTAAGTTTTGTCAATTTTTAAAAAAAAATTATTTTGTTATTTAAATATTATTTTATATTTAAATTCTCAGTTATGTTCTCCATTTAGTGACAACATTATAATGAAACAATGTGTATCATATCAATTGATACAATTGTATTTCACATTTTATCTTGTTATTTCATTGTAAAATTTTTATAATTAATCAAATTTTATTCTACAGATTCCCACATTTTCTGCTAAATTAAGTTCCAAAATTAAACGCATTGGTAAAGATATTTTTGCTCGGCTGAACAAAGAACAGGTTAGGGCTGTTTTGCAAGCTATTTCTGCTGAAAATTACATCTTAATAAAAGGAATGCCTGGTGCAGGTAATGTTATACATATAAAAGGAATAAATTTAGAATTTTGGCATTTTTTATATTAAGAGCCTCTTCATGAGCTGTCAGTGGACATTGTTAATGATAGAGTCTTAAAATTATTGATTAATGTAAATATTGTTTATATATTTATATTTTATTATTTATCACTTACCCATGTTTTTACTTCTTCGTGGAACAAGAAAATGAGGGGAATAAAAAAAAACCTACAGTGGGGAAAAAGGAAAAAGTATTTGGGTACCTCTTTTTTTCTTTATACAATGGATTTAGAAAAATAATTTGGGTATAACCAATAAAATGTACAATTGAGGCTTGTTAACCCTTTAACGGTCTTGGGCCTCTCTGGAGGCCTGAACTCAGAAATATTCAAACCGGGCGGGAAGACCGCGGCAATAGTTCCTATGGTTTCCATTAGATCTCAGTAGTTTCATGATGAGAAATTGGGAGTCTCCAGCCTCCCGGGGCTGAGGAATCCTGAAGAATGTCGAATACGGGCCTCCGGAGAGGCTTGTGCGCGTCCCAGGTACCTGTCCCTTTCTAGAAGCGCTTGTGAATGTTTGTGTATCGTGTTCCTCAATCACTCTCTACAACATTATAAAGTTATGTAATCGTTTACTTATACATTCCTATTGTCATTTAAATTGATTTTTCTTTAGATCTTTTTGTCGCATACTTGTTATTGACTAATAAGTTTTAAAATTTTAGACGGAAAAAGTTTGATTTTTTTTTCAATGGTTTTTTATTGATCTAAAACGAAACTAATTATACCTTATATCAATATCTCTATATTATTCCTAAAAGCGAATTCTTTTGTTGCAAAATGAATGAATACATTTTTTTTCTGAAAATTCTCAAACATTTTTATTTTTACTTTTGTAATGCAGATTCAATAACAACATTTATAGAATGTATCGATTCAATTATGAATTTGATTTGGATGACGAAGAGGATCTGAAGAATCTTTGGTTCCTGATTAACGATAAAGATTCTTCTCAAGTATAAAACTCGCGTGGAGCTTTGTTTGAAAAAGGTTTTGTTGGTTTTACAACCTATTGCATATAAGTGTATTGTTACTTCTCGTCTTATAATTGCTGAATAGCAATAGGACAGGGGTTTCTTTTGGGAAGCGGGTGAGAAGTGAGGAGGGAAGAGGGCTCAACAGTCGCGGCCCTTTACACGAGGCGCGGAGCTGCATGGCGGGTTTGCATTTTGCATACTCTGTGTGCGCGTAAGCCTCCAGAGAGACAATCGCCCATAACTTCCAGCAAACATTCTTTTTTTTCAAAATGATTTCAAAACTGATCATTTGAGGTACCCTGGGAATTATGTACAACACCAATTTGCTTCCAACTATGACAGCGAAATGTGCCCGTTAAGGGGTTAATTAATATTATTACTTTAATTGAAAACTTTCATATCAATAACACAATATTAAAAAATTTAAAAAACCACTGGGAAAAATGTATTTTCACACATAGATTTCTAAAGTACAGAGGTTTGTTTGTTGCTATTGTTTAATTGCTAGAATATAATCCTGTTCTTGCCAGTCAGTATTTCAAACGTGTAAAACCTATTTTTAACAGCTTGACTATTAGTAATGCCAAAAGAAAGTGAACTGTATGAACCACTCACGAGAAAGTTATTTTATTGCACAATCAACAAAAATCATATCGTGAAATAACAGACTTGTCGTGCCTTCATTTATCTACAGCAAGGTACGTGGTTAAGAGATATGAAGAACGAGGTACAACTGCCAAGGAAATTAAGTGAAAGAACTAAGAGGAAAATTGAAATTGAAGCGCTGAAAAATCCAGCTGTAAGCACAGGTGCCTTAGTTAATATGGTCCAATCAACTTCTAGGGAGTGGGTAAGCCCAAAAGCTGTAAGAAATGTTTTAAATTCTAAAGGGCTTTATGGTAGGGTCCCGAGAAAAAAACCTAATATTAGTGAGACGAATCGCAGAAAACGATTTGAGGATTATGCTCCATAACCTCATAGCAAGAACTGCTAAATTGGGAATCCATGATCAATTCATTTTTCAACAGGACATCCCTAAACATGCAGCCAATAAAACAACTAATTTTAACGTTCGTAAAAGAAGTGCACACCCCTCCGCAGTCACCATATATTTGAAAATTTATGCCACCTAATTGTTAATATTGTTAATAATTGTTATGCCACCATTGAACCTAAATGTTAGAAAACACAATGTAACTTGATGGCACCATCTCAAAAAATCTTTTAATTTAGGAATGGGAAAAAATCAACCCAGATTTAATAAAAAACCTGGTTCAATCAATGCCAAGACCTATACAGGCAGTTATCGATGCAAATGGACTTTATACAAAATATTTAAATTTACATAAATTATAAAATCAAATTGTAAACGTCTGATGTGCAAATACTGTTTTCCTGCTTTTATTTTATATTTTATTTTTCACTTTACTATCTATGAAAGAAGTTTTTTAACCGACTTCGAAAGAGGAGGTTATTTAACCGACTTCGAAAGAGGAGGTTACTCAATTCGACTCGTATGTGCCTTTTTTTTTTTTTTTTTTTTTTTTTTTTTTTTTTTTTTTTTTTTTTTTTTTTTCCTATGTATGTCCACCGATTACTCCGAGATGGGTGGACCAATTCGAACGAAACCTTTTGCATCTTGTAGAGTATTTTCCCAATGTGGTCCCATTAAAACCTTTTTTGGGTTCTTAATTTATTAAAGAAGTTATTGGGAAAAAACATGAAAATAATTATTCAATTATTGCTCATAATATTTACTTATTTGAAAAACATATGGCATATATATCATAAGGTATGCTCCAACAAACTATTAAAACACGTTGATAAATAACAAACTGATGATGTACTATCCCCGCTTTTTTTTATTCTAAATTTGATTGGTTGATTTCAATAATGTTTTAATGGTCGATGAATCGGTTGGGAAAACAAACCAATCAAATTCAGAATTAAAAGATTGGGGGAGAACATGTGAAGTGTGTTAGTTATTGACGTGGTTTAAGTGCTTGTTGGAACAAACCCTATACATAACCTTAAATAAATTTTCAACAATAGATTTTAATAAAGATATATAATATCACTGGAATATCGCTGTCGTTTTCTGAAAAATGAAACTTTTCCTTATGGTTCCGGCAAAGTTATTGTTGTTTTGACCCTGTTCCTGGAAAATTTTGCCAAGAAATAAAACTCAAGAACATTTTTTTGGGTTGCTTAAAAGATTTTTTTTATAGATTTAAGAAGATTAAAGCACATTAATCACCGATAACAGTAAAAAATCCTAAATGAATGTCTAAACGACGGATCGACAGTATAATCATAAAACCACAAAATTCATAGAATTTAAAGAAAGGCCGAGCATTAATAACCCTTTTTAAAAATAATAATAATAATAATAATAATAATAATAATAAAGGCTTAACAAACCCGAAGGTTCGATGCCGACACCACCACTCGCTCCCTGCACACCTCCATCCATCGACCGTCTTCCAGACCTAACTTCGATAGATCATCCCGAACGCAATCCTCCCACCTCCGTCTCGGCCTGCCCCTCGGACGTTTCCCATCCGGCACCGCGCTTATTAATCTTTTCGGAATACGTTCACAGCCAAGTTTTGCAATTTTACACGCCCATTTTATTCGTCTTGCTGCAATCACGTCAATTATATTTACTGGGTAAAGTTCACTCAGTTCGGCGTTGTGTAAGCGTCTAAATTCTCCGGTTATTTCATCCCTCTTCGGTCCAAATATTCTACGCAGCACCTTATTTTCAAAAACTCTAAGCCGTTGCTCATCCCTCAATGTCAGCGGCCAAGTTTCGCATCCGTAAACGACCGTTGGAAGAATAATAGTTTTGTAAATCCTAATTTTTAAGTTTTGGGACAGAAGGCGGGAGCTAAGCAATTTCGCGACTGAAAAGTAGCAAGCATTACCGGCTTTTAATCTAGCCTTAATTTCCTCTTCGATTTCGTTTTTTCTAGTTACCATCGCCCCTAAATATCTAAATTTCTCTACCTGTTCAAACGTATTCCCCCCTACATTGATATCCGCGAAATCCTCACCACTTCTACGACTAACCATATATTTTGTCTTATCCGTATTCATTTTTAGCCCAAGTTCTTGTCCGGCTTTCATCAACGTTTTTGTGTTCATTTCTATGGTTTCCACGTCCTCCCCAAGCAATACCAAATCATCGGCATATCCGAGCACGGGTATATTCCCTCCCAAATTCAAACCCTTTCCGGTACGTGTCACCTCCCTAATGGCATATTCCAGCGCTAAATTAAATAAAACAGGTGAGAGAGAATCTCCTTGTTTCAAACCAGAGCGGACCTCGAACTTCTCAGAAAAATAATTACCGATTCTAACTTTATTGAACGTTTCGGTCATACACATTTTTACTAAGTTTACTAATTTTTTTGGTATTCCCTGCTCGACCAGAATGTTATACAACTTTTGGCGGTTAATAGAGTCATATGCCTTTTTGAAATCGATAAAAAGCTGATGTACGATTCCGTTATATTCTAATTTTTTCTCTAATATTTGGCGAAGAGAGAATATTTGGTCTACGGTTGATCGGTTTTGCCTGAAACCACATTGATATTCTCCGATAATTTCCTCGGCGTATTCGGTGATTCGACTAGTTAGGATTAACGTAAATATTTTATAGCAAACCGGAAGGAGTGAGATTCCGCGATAGTTATTGCAATCCGTTTTTGATCCCTTTTTGTGAATCGGAATGAGAATAGACTCTTTCCACTCTTCGGGTATCTTTTCTTGTTCCCAGATCTTCTTAACCAAAAGAAATATTTTTGATATCCCAGCTTCCCCGCATGCCTTGATTAGTTCGCTAGGGACATTATCTGTTCCCGCTGCTTTATGAGATTTTAATTTTCCAATGGCTATTTCAACCTCCTCTTTACTCGGTTCTACTACTAACGGTTCAGCACTCTGGTATTCGGAAGAGGAAGATAGATTATTATTTTCCGTATTTAAAATACTATCGAAATAATCCTTGAAACGTCTTAAGATGTCTACCGGATCGGCCAAGATATTGTTATTTTCATCCCTAATTCCAGTTGTAACCGGGCCCGACCGTTTACGAATTCTGTTTATGCCTTCGTACATGGCTTTAACGTTATTCTCGATTTTGTTACTTTCGATCGCTATTATTTTATTTTTGAGATATTCTCGCTTTTTAAATTTTAGCAGTTTAGTTGTTTCTTTTCTTGATGCTCGAAAGTTAGCAAGATTGATTTGCAGCTTTTCTTTTGTCGCACATGTTAATACATTCATCATCGAACCAAGGTTTATTTTTATTTTCCCTTTTTCCAAGACACGAGTTACCGGCCTCTTTAATACTATCCCTGATACCTTCCCACAACTTATCAATGTCTTCGATATCCTCGTCAGACGATTCCAACGCCTCAAACCTATTTTTGACTTCCAGTTCGAATTGTTTTCTAACCGTCGGAATTTTTAACTTCTCCAAATTATAATTATCATAATTAAAACCAGCCTCATTTTTCCTAAGTATTATAAGTCTCTGGCGAATTTTCGCGATTACTAGTTCATGATCCGACCCGCATTCGGCCCCACGATATGATCGAATATTAATTATGCTATTTTGCCACCTACGTTGAACCAAGACGTGATCAATTTGGTTACGGGTTTGCGAATCCGGAGACGTCCAAGTATATTTATGTATATCTTTATGTTTAAACGTAGTACTTTTGATTATTAGGTTTTTCGAGGTGGCAAAATTTATTAGTCGTATTCCGTTATCATTACTATATTCATGTAAACTTTCTCTACCGATCGTAGGATAATATACTTGTTCCCTCCCTATCTTTGCATTTGCGTCTCCCAGAATAATTTTTATGTAGCCTCGCGGTAGTTTGTCATAAATCGATTCAAGTTTTTCATAAAATTCACATTTAACTTCATCGTCACTATCTTCAGTAGGTGCGTGTATATTGATCAACGCGATTTTAAACCACCGACCCTGAAATATAGCTACCGATAACCTATCCCCGTAAAATCGAATGTCCTTCAACGCGGAAAGTAACCTATTTCTAATCAGAAATCCGGTGCCTAAACAATAAACCCTTTTTTTAAAACCCTTTTTAAAAAAGATTCGTAAAATCGTAGCCATTATAGTTTTAAATTAGATTTTGATTTCCGACTTCCACTCTCTATGCACATTAAAAAGGAATTCAATACTTCCTGGAAAAGCTCTTTTTCAGTTGATTTAGAGGCCTTAACAAAGCTGTCTGCTCCCGGATACACTCGATCACTGTCGGATATTAATATACAATGTAATCATAAAATCTTGTGCGGATTCTTCACTCAGGAGTGACACTTTTGTTATGTTATCCAGATTACTATTATCGGTTTTTAATTATGTTTCTGCAACTATTAAGGTGTTTAGATGAAAATTGCTGTGAGTGCCAAATTATTTATTTTGAGATAACAAATAACTATTAACTAAGCGGGAAATCAACTACCGACCAGATCTTCAGCTTGAGGACCCTATTGGAGAGAGGATACGAATATAAACTGAAGACGCACCATCGATTTCAAACCAGCATATATCACCGACCGAGAAGAGCTTTTTTTTTTTTTTTTTTACTTTCACTTACCTATATATGAAATATATAGTAAGTGGAAGTATTGCGATCGTGAAAATTTTCGACTTCCGGTTTTCAACGGAAATACACGTTTTGGGGTCCCCTGAGTCAAAATAACCAAGTCCCGCGAAATGGTCTGTGTGTGTGTCTGTGTGTCTGTGTGTGAACAGACTAGCTCAAAAACTATAAACCGTGCGAACCTGAAATTGGGTATTTAGAGTATGTATAAGCCCGCGATGTGACAGCAAAAATTTCATGAAATTTGCTCAAAGGGAGGGGGTACTTTATTTAATAACTTTTTAAGTTTTTTTCGATTTTCTCAAAAACGGCTCTAACGATTTTGATTAAACTGAGTATTTGATCTATTTATATGCCTGAAATATGACTGTAAAAATTTCATCAAAATTGATCAACCGGAGGGGGGACTTTACTTAATAAATTTTGTATCATTTTCACGTGTTTTTTTTATTTACTCAAAAACGGTTTTAACGATTTTGATCAAACTTGGTATTTGATGTATTTATATGCCAAAGATGTGATAACCAACATTTCATCACAATTGATCAACCGGAGGGGGGACTTTACTTAATAAATTTTGTATCATTTTCACGTGTTTTTTTTATTTACTCAAAAATGGTTTTAACGATTTAGATCAAACTTGGTATTTAATGTATTTATATGCCCGAGATATGACTCTAAAAATTTCATCAAAATTGATCTACCGGAGGGGGGACTTTACTTAATAAATTTTGTAACATTTTCACGTGTTTTTTTTATTTACTCTAAATCGGCTTTAACGATTTTGATCAAACTTGGTATTTGATGTATGTATATGCCCGAGATATGACTGTTAAAATTTCATTAAAATTGATTAACCGTAGGGGGGACTTTACATTATAAATTTTGTATCATTTTTACGGGGTTTTTTATTTAATCAAAAACGGCTTTAACGATTAACAAAAATAAGATATGGATGTAGAAAAATGTGTGACTTTGGGAAATTATGTTTAACAGAACACGTCAATTTCTTATCTAAGTAAGTTGGTAAGTGAAAGTTGTGTGTTGCGCGCACGCACCAGATTTTTTTTTTTTTTGTTTAAGGACAAGTCGACCATTAAGGTCATTATCGTCCAACTCCCTCGGTAGTTCTTTGACAATTTAGATTAATACTGGTTAACAATTTAGATTAGTACTGGTTAATAATTTAGATTAGTAGTGGTTAAAAATTTAAATTAATACTAGTTTTTTGACAATTTAAATTAATACTGGATAGATAGATACAATTTAGATTAATACTGGAAGGTGGATAGGATAATACTAGAACGATTGAGGTGGAGTTATTATTATATGATTATTATTAACTTATAATAAATTATTTTACTTTATTTTATTTTTCAGAGAATATTATGGTCACTAATTTAAGAAGATATAAATATTTTTATATTATTTTTAAATAAGATTAATTAATTTGGTGGCCCTTAAAAATTAAAGTAAATTTGATATGGTAGAAGGATCGTTTCCCAGAAGTTCACACATTTGTTGCGGCAGCCCATGTTCCTCTCTTTGTTTTTCGTAAATTAAGCATTCATCTAAAACATGATTTACAGTGTTTCTTACTCCACAAGCTTTACATATGGAGGGGGTCTTTCCTTTCATTAAATATTCGTGGCTGAATCTTGCATGTCCTATCCGCAGTCGGGTTAGGGCCACTTCTTCCTTTCTGTTTCCAGAAAACGAGGTGCTCCATGGCTGAACGCTTCTTTTTAGTACCCTTAACTTGTTATCGGTTTGAGCATCCCATAATGATTCCCACGATGTCCAAACAGCGTGCTTTAGTTTGAGGCTTAAATCCAATGCGGGGACTTTCGCATAGTGGATGCCTTCTGTGATCCCTTTCTTTGCTTCTCTGTCAGCCTCCTCATTACCTTCAATACCGGTATGACCCGGTATCCAGCAGAAAACTGTGCTGATGTTCATCCTCTTTAGGCTGTCTATCTTCTCGAAGATGTGCAGTACGAGTGGTTGTGTAGAATATAGGTTGCTTAGAGCTATTAGAGCGGATAGGGAATCGGAAAAATCACGATTTTATTATTACCTGGTATGATTATTGATAGTGCCTTATAGATTGATAAAAGTTCTGCTGTGAATATACAGCAATCTGAATTTAGCGAGAAGGAATGCGTTTGATGGTCATAGGTAAAGGCAGCTCCTACTCCGTTTTCATTCTTCGAGCCGTCAGTGTAAACATGTGTGGAATCAGTGAGCTCATTTTTAATTTTTTGAAATTCTTTTTTAAATACTATGGGTGGAGTGTGATTTTTTATATGTTTCACTAAAGATAAATCAATTTTTGGCTGTGGTATGGTCCAAGGCTCCTTGGTTGATATGGTTTTGGGTAATATTTCCGGGATTCTTATGTTCAATTCTGTGAGGGAGGAAAAGACTCTTCTGGGATAGGATTTTCTTATTGCGTTACTGTTTGGTTCGTTGGTGGGTGTCATGTATTTTAAAAGAAGGTCGTTTAGTGGATGTTGTGAGGATATTAAAGAAATGTAATATGAGAGTGATATGATTGTTCTTCGGAATTCAAGTGGTGGCTCTCCGGCTTCGCAGCAAATGCTCAAAGTAGGGCTGGAACGGAAGGCTCCTGTGCTTAACCTTAATCCACTGTGGTGTATGCTATCTAACATCTTAAAAGTTCAGGGGGATGCAGATCCATAAGCCATGCATCCGTAGTCGAGTTTAGATCTAACGTAGGCTCGGTACAGAGTTAACATGCTTTTCCTGTCACCGCCCCAAGACGTGTTGGTCAAGCATTTGAAAAGATTTAGTGATCTTAAACAATTTATTTTAAGTAGTTTAATATTTTCAGTCCAATTTAATCTGTAGTCAAAAGTGAGGCCTAAATAACGTACGGAATCCTGATTAACAATGGCAGTATCTTCAATTTTAAGCGCGGGTAGTGGTAATGTTTTTTTCTTTGTAAAAAGTACGCTGACGGTTTTTTTGATAGATATACGGAATCCATGCGTTGTCAACCAGTTACTGACTCGGTTCAATATTTTTTGAATAGTTTTATATAGTTCCAGAAGAGCTTTACCATGCTATGGAGGAACTCCGAATCCCACAGAAGCTCATATGCCTGGTAAGACTGACGATGAATGAGGTAATGTGCTCGTTTGGCGTCGGTGGAGATATGTCTGCGGAATTCCTTGTGACTAAGGGGCTGCGTCAAGGAGATGCCTTTTCAATATTGCCCTAAAGAAGGCTGTTAGAGATTCTGGCGTGCAAGTTGGATGGACGATCTTTAACCGGAACGTACAACTCTTAGCATACGCGGATGATGTGGATATCATTGGCCGCTCTCTACAAGCTGTTAGGGAGGCGTTCTTGGCGCTGGTGGGTCCTGCAAGGAGACTGGGGCTCAGCGTGAACCAGGCAAAGACAAAGTACTTGGTGACTGAAGAGACACCCAGGTGGAGTACATGTTTGAACAGGTCTCCGATTTCGTATATTTGGGCTCAACGGTAACCCAGGGTAATCAAGTAGATGTTGATGTTAGAAGAAGAATTGTCTCTGCCAACCGGTGCTACTTCGGTTTGAGGAAACAGCTTGGTGGCCGCATACTCTCTCGGCAAACAAAGTTACACCTATACAAGACCATCATTCGTCCTGTCCTGATGTATGGCTCGGAAACCTGGACAACAACCAAGGCATGCGTACAAGACCTTCTAATGTTCGAACGGAAAATTCTTCGCAGGATATTCGGAGGAGTGAAAACAAATGATGGAAACTGGAGGAGACGCAAGAACCAAGAGATATATGACGCATTCAGAGAGCTGAATATGTCCAGGTCATCAAACTGGGCCAATTGCGGTGAGCAGGGCATGTAGCTCCTATGAGTGAAGAGGATTTGCCCAGGAAGTTGCTGACGAGCCTTTATATGGGACAAGAAGACGAGGAAGACCCAGGCTAAGGTGGAGTGACAGAGTCACGACTGATGCGGGAAACATCCTTGGTGTGAGCAACTGGATGGCAGCTGCTCAAAACCGCGACGAATGGCGGAAGCTGATGGTTAGGAGGCTAGGACCCATCACTGGGTTGTTGGGCCGAACTAGTAGTAGTAGTATTAACGAAGCTTAAATTTGGTTTGAAAATTAAGGAAAATATTATGGATTAGACTATAATATGGACTTATTATAATTCCAGTCTAGAAATAAATACGTCCCGCTAAAAAATTTTAATATTGTTTTCTTCCATCTCCAATTCCATCTATGATGGTGAATTGTTTAATTTTTTTTCTTTAAGTTACGATAACGTCTCTAGGTTGGCACTCGATAGAGTCTAGAGACGAAATTCTTAAAAATAGTCATTTGTCAAGAATTGTTTCCATTTCGAGGCAGTCATATTCTCAGATACCGAAATAACAAACGTAAATGTTGTGTATTATATTTCCCAATAAAACTGGTCGAAAAATGGCCAAAATCTCAACTGTTCAGTGGCATACCTACGACATCTTGAATTTGCCGAATTAATGTTAGAGCCGAGCAAAACTGAACACCTCCTCTCGAAACGCAGATGTATGTATGAAATAAACAAGTACCGAAGACAATATTCCGCAAAGGAAAAAAAAAAAGTCAGTGTGGAAAAAAATTTGTGTATGTCTTCCCGATGGAAAATTGGTCTTTACAAAAAATCAAAGTAGACAGGGTGTTGAAAGGTGTGTACTGTGCATATTCATAAAATGGATAATGTGACTATTATAATACAAAGTTGATTAAAATTGATATAATTATAATAAAAAGACACGGGATAGACGAACGTGGTATAGCGCTACCTGTGGGCTGACTTTTATTTCGTAAGGGACCCACGCAATAGATCTCTATGGATAGAACAACAAACTAAGGAACCAAACTCACTTGTGTCTAAAGAGGGGTACCAAATAAAAAAAATAAATAAAAAAACCACTTCGAAAACCCGAAATCAGTTCAAAATGCACTTAAAATCTGTATAAAAAAAGCATATCAATTTTTTTTTAGAAATCAACGCATTGCTCCCTTCCGGCTTATATTAGAAATTATCTTCCGCCACTAAAAAGTATGAAATAAAAAACATTTTATAAAAAAAAATTAAACCGACTTCGAAAACTAGAAACCAGTAAAAATAAATGCACTAAAAAGTATGAAATAATTACCTTCTGATTTTTATGAATACGCAGCAAAATTGAAAATCGTATGAAAAGCGGAAAAATGCATTAAAACGGATAATTTTATTTTGATTAGTACGAATACATACCAACTGTTAATGAAAATTATTAAATTAAAATATTAAATACCATGTTCAATACTTAACAATCTTTTCGGAGGCGGCGCAAAATTCAAAATTCTAAACACTAAAAATTAGGAAAATCTTAAAATTCTCTATAGATTTTCTATTTTGCGCCGCCTCCGAAAAGATTGTTAAGTATTGAACATGGTATTTAATATTTTAATTTAATAATTTTCATTAACAGTTGGTATGTATTCGTACTAATCAAAATAAAATTATCCGTTTTAATGCATTTTTCCACTTTTCATAAGATTTTCAATTTTGCTGCGTAAATCATAAAAATCAGAAGGTAATTATTTCATACTTTTTAGTGCATTTATTTTTACTGGTTTCTAGTTTTCGAAGTCGGTCTAATTTTTTTTTTATAAAATGTTTTTTTTATTTTTTTATTTATGTTTAACCCTTTCATGGCTCCAGACGAGATATCTCGCGAAACAAAGTCGGTCCCCACACGCTAATGACGAGATATCTCGCAATCGGTTTTTCACTTATTTACCGTCCTCAGCTTCACAAGAGATAAGTTGTCGTGACTGAGGCAAATCCTAGCGGATCCACGGAAACATAATAAATAGATCTAGCGGCCGCTAGGCTGCAGGGGTATCTCTATTGCGGAAATATTTGTGTCGGCCCGGTAGCTGCCTGTCATCTGGGTCGGCTGTTCGGGAAAGCCCGGCTCACCCCTTTTTACCTGTTAATTTTTTTATTAGCTGTCTTACATATTTTGCCATTATTCATTCGAGTTCTAAACGCTCTGAGCGATAGTCCTGTGTGTTTTTTTGGTGATATTCACTGTTTTATTTCGCTATTATTTATTACTTATTAATTTAAAAAAATATTACTTATTAAAAATTAATTAAATTAAAAAACGTATATAAAGTATTAACATTATTATATTATTGTTCTTTATTACCTTCTTATATCACGTAATCTCTTATTGCAATCGGTAATCTAGCATTTTAATTTATTGAAATAATGATAAAGGTATTATAGAATCATAAAAAATAAATAAAACATTAATAAAAAGTCGGTGGATGTTATTAGGAGTTGAAGAAGTTAAAGCAGTCAGCGGCGGAGAGTGGCCTGCAGGCCTTAGCGTGGGGACTGAAATGCTTGCAGACCCGCTCAGCGTCTCAGTGCAACTCTCGTTCCGAGTTCTTAGCAGTTAAAGGGTTAATTAGGTTTTGTAACTTTTTGAAATCACTCAAAGAGAATGTTAATATCAGCATCACATTAGTCCCACCTCTTCGGGGCTTCCCCTATCATCCTCCCTTCCATAAGACCAATTTTTTTAAGAAGCAAATTCTTTCTTACCTCTCATTCCTAAATGAATATATTGAACAAATAAATTATTATGATAGAGTCTGAACCTTAGGTAGATAAACTTAAACATAGAATTTGCTCAACTGACATTTATTGCTTTGATCGTTTCAAACATGTTTTTGTAGCCTATTATTATTTACTTTAGCATTTACAGTATAATTAAATTCATTAAGCTAACATCTTCTTTAATTTTAATCCATTTACAATATTCTGATTTACATTAGAATTATAATTCAGTAATCTGTATTTAACTGGAATCCCTATTGAAGTATTTGATAGCGCAGTAAGAACTTGAATGAAGGACTAATTGTTTAGAATACTATAAAACACAATGCTTCTACTGCTGAAAACATCAGAAGATCTCGATTCCAAAACATATTAATTATAAAAATTTTACTGTTTTTTTTTTTTTTAAATTTTATAATTTTTTTCTTACTAAAAACTGGATTTTTTAATAAAAGTTGTTTTATTATTTCTTTAATATACTTCTTTCGAGAAAATAAATTCAGATCAAAGTAAAAACATCGACACTATTTTAAAAGTTTGTCAGTAATTACAAATAAGGATTTAGAAGTATGTATGTACTTAGAAGTATTGACATCTATTATATTTTTTTCCCAAAAATTTTTTCCTGTTTATCTTTTTATTTATTTATTTATTCCTTAAATAGGTAAAACCACTACTATGGCTGCTCTTATAGAACTGTTAACTAGATTGGGATTGAAAGTTTTGGTTACAAGCTTTACACATTCGGCTGTTGACAATATTCTGATAAATTTAGTAAGACAATTTCAGCTTTATAAATGTGTAGTTTTAATAAATTACTTACTTAACTTAGAAAAAAAAGATGCTAAACTGTTTAATATGTGTGAAATATAATTGGTGAAAATTGATTTCATCCATTGCTAATCTGTATTATTTATATGAGCAGGTTGGCAAGGTCAAAATGCTTCGATTAGGGCCCGAGTATAGGATACACCCAAAACTTAGGGAATATTCTGAAAACTACTATCTGCAGTCTTTGAAGGACGTAAATATTGTAAATATTGAAAAAATCTTCACTGATAAGGTGAGTTTATTTTACTATAGAACTGATATTTATATGAATCAATCCATTATTTTTTAAAATTGATATTTTTTATATCAGAGTTCACTATTGCTGGCCACTGTGATCAACCCCTTTTACACTAAACATCCTACTTAAAATAAAAAAGTCAGGACATAATTCAATGGTTTCATTGCTGAGTGCCCCTGGTGTATGTGAGTCTAAAAGTTTCTTTCAGGACTTGCACCATTATTTGAGAGTTATATAATTTTGTCCTCCTTTTTTTAAAAACTTTTAAAGGCCTACTTATTGGATTGTCCGAAAATTAATGAAGGTTTATGGTTTCAAATTATAAAAAATAAAAGAAATGGTCTAAATAACTTTTCAATTCTCTGGCAATAGATTATAAGTGTTTGATATATAAGAAATTCTAAAAACAGAGTTTCTAATGAAATTTGGCATGAAATTTTTTCTGTCTTAAATAGTGGTCCAGGTATATTAAAAAAGAAAAAAATTTAGTCATTTGGCAAGAGGACTGGAGAGTAGGATGGAAGCTCAAAATTAGGTCACGTGTGAGACTGTTCCAAGCATGGTCGTGTATCAGAACAGGGCCTTTCTGATATGGCTCTTTTAACACGTTCACGCCGGGACTGTAATTCGTGCTCCTGGCCCATTGGCGGCTGAGCTTAATGATTTTCACTCTTATCGGATGGGATCTATTCAAAAGCATTATGCAGTATTGACAATCCAACAATAATAAAATAACCAATACAATCCTATCTAATACCCAACATTTTTGGAAAGTTTAGTGATTGACTAAAGTGTCCTATGCGGCAGTCTAGTGAAGGCCACTGGTGGTACATGCCGGCGTGAACGTGTAAATGTAAATTTCTTGTGCATAGCATCAATTTAAGAAAAGTGTATTTCAGCATTGTTTCTTTCACCAGTATTCTAGAAGCTGTAGTTAATCAGTCCAAATGAAGCCCACCAAACAGTAACCATTACTCTCTTTAGATCATTTTGGAAAATGTGCTGCTTCTCCTTTGTCGAGTAACTGTCCAGATCTCTTATAATCACCGTAGATAATCCACTTTTCTTTACTAGTTGATACTCTCTCTAGAAAGGGTTAGTTTTGTCCAAAAAGTGCAGTGTAAATTTAATGATGATGATTTTTTCTGCTCTCAGTTAATGCATGAGATACTCAAGTTTTGAGCTTTTATAAATTTCTGATTGAGTTGAGGTCATAGATCGTAGACTTAATGACTGAGAGATACTGTGCAAGTTCTAGAACTGTTGTTATGGTTTTCTTTTTTAACAACAGCAATCAACACATCTTTACCAAGGGATGGAGTCTTCAAGGCTGAAATCAAGCCACCGTTAAAGGGTGCATTCACTCACAGTTCTATCACACCAAATATCATAAATGTCTCTGGCTGTTTAGGTCCCGTTCTGGCAGAGTTAAAACAAAATTAGGCAAGAATCATGGTTTGACATCTTTATACAAGCCAGATTATATCCAAGCAGTGACATTTTACTGACAAAACAAGGAAGAAGATAAATAAATGAAGATATCCATACTAACAAATAATTCATCGAACATGAACATATTATTTAGAATGGTGGTTTAATTAAATCATGACATACTCTAATTTTTGGACAACCCTATATTAGAAGTTGTCAAAGTCAATTCTAATGATTTGTGCTTTCTAAATTTATGTATGAAAAAAGGATAGACTAGTGGCCGTTTTAGTAGATTATGTATTATTTTTAATTTTTTTTTTTTGTTTTGTTAGGATGTTGTTGGAGTGACTTGTTTTGGTTGTAAACATCTATGGATCGAGAGGCAAGTTTTTGATGTGTGTTTAGTTGATGAAGCTGCTCAAGTTTCACTGCCGGCTATCCTCAAGCCAATTTCTCTTGCCAAAAAATTCATTCTTGTTGGTGACCCGAAACAGCTGCCTGCTTTAGTTTTGAATGAGAAAGCTAAGTAAGTTCTTTTAATTTAAATTGCTTTGCTTATTTTTATGATGAGATATCAATAAATGCTAACTTAATTTTGCAATATTTTGTTTTACATTCTGTCCATCAAGATTGGATTTAATTCTGAAACACAGAAGGTAATTTTATTGCAGGGTCACTTAATATGTAATCATATTAAAAAGGCAAAAGAAAAAATATGTTTACATTAATCTCAATTTGTAATATATTTCAATTCAAAATATTATTGCTATTATTTAACTTTAAATATATCATAAAAAAAGATGAATAAATAAAAATTTTCCATAACAAGAAAATAAAACTTATATAATATATAACAGTATAAAAAATAGTGCTAATTCTCTCAATGATGCTAATAAGGGATTATAGCTGTGAATAATGAAATATTACTTTAACTTATTCAGTTTTATTTTTTAATTACTGGTTTTATTAGAGAATTGGGACTTGGCATATCACTGTTTGAACGGTTGGACAGGCCAGCAGTTACATCACCACTTACTATACAGTACAGGATGAACCGAGTAATTAATCTACTTGCTAATAATTTAACCTATGATGGCCAACTAAAATGTGCTAATAAAGAAACAGAAGATCTAACTCTAACATTGCCAAAGGTAATAAGTAAGTGCTAATAGTTTTTGCTGCTCAGTCATTTTGCTTTAATGTGTCATATTTCTCTACCAGTTGTATTGTTGGTAGATCAATCCTAAAAATAAGAAATATTGAGTAATAAAAATTAATATCTTATAGGGTATTCCAAGTTCAGCCCCTGATTGGTTGCAACAGGTTTTGGTGCCTGATATCAAAAGGTCTGTAATGATTCTGGACATAGAAATTAAAAATATGTCTGAGTCAACTGAAAATCAAGAGGAAGCAAAAATTGTTGCATTGATAGTTGATGCTCTTTTGAAGGTATGCCTGATTCTTAGGTGATCAGCAGTTATAAGATAATCTTTAGGTGATTTATATTTATTAATTTATTGCTCCTGAACCATTAAATTCTATATCTTACTAGCTGTATGGATTTCACCCGGGAATTTCATTTTTCTTCAACTCTAACGGTCGTTTCGTAAAAACCAATGTAAAGCGAGATCAAAACGATGTTTGTAACAATAAAGAATTTACCCAGAGATCGGCTGAAGTTATGCAATTTTAATATGGACAGGTGTTCGCACCTGGTTTGAAAGAACCCCTTAGCGAAATTTGGAGAATTTATGACAAACGGTATGGATTTTTATAAAGAACAAGCAAACAGAATTTCATTTTTATTTATATAGATTTGTGATAAAGATTTACCTTCATTTATTATTTAATTTGTATTTCTCCATTTTCCCATTGAAATATTTTAAAATTGTATTAAAATAAATAATATTATTTTTCAATTTTCTACCCAATTGGCCCTGACAAAATTTAGGCCAAGATTACTTAAGGGAAATGAACTAGTATGTAAAAAACATGACAATGCTATTTTATTCTCAGTTTTCTTTGTAGGTTTGCTTACTTATGTCTCAGCTAATTTACTCTAAATTTTATTAAACTGAATTTTCCTGAAATATGTTTTTTGCTCTGGTGTAAACTAGGTGGATAGTTTTGGAAAATGGTTTATCATAGAAAAAAAAAAATTATAAAATAGCCATTATTGAGAAAATAAAAAAAATGACTTGAAAATGAGACAAAATTTATTAAATAAAGTGTCCCCTCGGTCTGACCAATTTTGCTGAAATTTTGGCTGCCACATCTTTGGCATGTACATATATCAAATACCCAGTTTGATCAACATCGTTTAAGCCGTTTTTGAGTAAATAAAAAAACAACTAAAATGAGACAAAATTTACTAAATAAAGTGTCCCCTCCGTTTGACCAATTTTGATGAAAATCATTAAAACCGTTTTTGAGTAACACGTGAAAATGAGACAAAATTCATTAAGTAAAGTGCCCCCTCCGTTTGACCAAATTTGATGAAATTTTTGCTGTCGCATCACGGGCATATAAATATACCAAATACACAATTTCAGATTCGTACGGTGTATGGTTTTTGAGCTGGTCTGTTCACACACACACCCATACACAGACTTTTTTTATTTTGAGTAAATAAAAAAAAACTCGTGAAAGTGAGACAAAATTTAGTAAGTAAAGTGCCCCCTCCAATTGATCAATTTTGATGAAATTTTGACTGTCATATCGGGGGCACATGCACACATCAAATATCAAGTTTAATAAAAAAATATAGTGTATTTAAGAAATGTATGTATGTAACAGTGCTATCTAGTGGAGCATGTGGAAGTAGTGATAGGTGATAACCTGAAACCTGAAGAACCTTCTGCACTGTTGTTTTGAACTATGATTGAAGAGTTTGTTTTTGTTTTAGTTTCTGTCTAGATTATAAATGACTTTAAAATCGATTTCTTTGTTTTAGGTAAGTTCATTGCTGACTTACTCATTTATTTGTTTATGCATGATTGTATAATTTACTTATTAATTTGTTTGAAATATAATCTTTGTTTTAGAAGCAAATTGATTTGTCATTTCACAACCAGATTATAAATCGATTTTTGGTCATGATGGGAAGTACTAAAGTGAAGTTACACATTAAGAAAGAGACAAATACAACAAATGCTTTGGTAACCAGGATAAAAACCATCAAATATTCTGAAGATACAACAACATACA
The DNA here is from genome assembly GCA_911387785.2 of Aelia acuminata. NCBI lineage: Eukaryota > Metazoa > Arthropoda > Insecta > Hemiptera > Pentatomidae > Aelia > Aelia acuminata. Next base: position 55,213,316 of record OU426979.1, read on the forward strand.
GCTTTCCATTAGAATATCAAGATTCAACCCATCACTCTAAATTGCTGGAAATACTGCCAAATTGTGTATGGACGATGATGGTATTTAAGAAATGTTCATATTTAATGTAATTGTGTTGGAAGAAGTAGTAGAGCTCCCATCACTCCAACAAGATTAGCAAATGCCATGGAACCGCTATGTTTGGAAGTTACAAACAAGGAGCTGTCATTACGAGAAATTGAAAAAAAGTTTATTTTAGACAATTTCAATGGTAAAAATCAGAATGCAAAGGCATGTTTAGAGGAATTTGAAAAAGAGTGTACCAGGTATGTGGTATTGGAGGATACTAAAAAAATTCAATGCTTACGATTGTTCATGAAAGATAATGCGAAGGATTGGTTTAGCACTACAAAACAAGTGTCTGATATGGAAAATTGGCAGCAATGGTCGCGCTCATTCCTTCAAACATATGCTGATAAAGGTTGGTCGAGTTCTCGTTATGCTTACTCCTATAAATATATCAAGGGATATTGTTCGCTATTAGATTATGCATTATTATTCGCTGTTAGAATGTGAGAAGAATATGACAGAAATTTCAAGAATTACACATATTGTCATTGGGTTACCCATCTTCATTCAAATAATTTATCTAAGGATGAAATTGGCACAACACTTGAGCTTAGAAACCAGCTAAAGAAATATGAATCATTTTTAGCAAATGTCAAACTAGAAAACCCTCCCAAAAATTCTATCCCTGATAAGAAAATGTCTCAAAAGAAGCCATGTTACATCTGTGCAGCTCTAGGGAAACCAGATCGTTACCACTCCCCTGAGGTTTGCAGAAATCGTCAACGTTATGATAGCAACAAAAGAGTAGTAAATTTTATGAAATCTGATAATGATGAAATTATGATCGAACTACAGCATCAAAAAAACTAAATAACTCGGCGGGTAAGTGTCTATCATTGATTACAGTTAGTGTTATTGTCAATAAGAGAAAAACAGTGAAAGAGGTTTATGATAGTGGGTCAAATATTACTCTCATAAATCAGAAAATTGTGGAGGAACTTAAGTCCTAAATGATGAAAAACCATAATGTTTTTCGCACTATTAATGGTGTAGATTTCACTTACCGCCGGGCACAAATTTCTTTGAAAATAAACAAAATTGAGGAGACTCTAAATGTTTATGTAGTCAAAAATAATAACTTTTCATACGATTTACTTCTTGGTTTGGACGCCATTAAAAAATTCAATTTGATCCAGGATTACAATTTAGACATTTTCCAAAAAGTTGATAATAAAAATGAAAAGTTAACCCAAAATAAGAACGTCACGTATACTTTGTCTGAAAATTCAGCCAACAATTACATCAAGAAAAATGAAGGTTTCGTCACTTTAATAGATACACCACAAGAGGATGACTCTAAATTTCTCCAACATCTTGATGAGGAAAAAAGAATTTATATAAATTCTTTAATAAATAAAAATAAACTTATATTTGCTAAAAATAAATATGATGTGGGTAAGGTGAAGGAGGTAGTAGCAGAAATAAAACTTTTGGAAGATAAATATGTTATAAAGAAACCTTATAGAGCATCTGTTCCAGATAATAGAGATATAGAATCCCAAATAAAAAATTTATTAGAATCTGGATTGATAGAGAATTCAAACTCACCATATGCTTCACCAGTTACCCTAGCATACAAACGGGAGGAGAATAGAAGATCACGCATGTGCATTGACTTTCGCGATCTGAATAAATTAATGATACCAAAACCCGCAACCTTTTCCTAGAATCGAGGATATTACAGTTAAAGCAGGTGATTGCAACTGGTATACAGTCCTGGATGTAAACTCAGCCTTTTGGACCATTCCATTCAAGAAAGAGGATAGGGCAAAGACAGCTTTTGTCACCCAGGAAGGACATTACCAATGGAAGCGGCTACCATTTGGGCTAGAAACTTCACCTGCTATTTTCCAAAGGTCGCTGTCTAACATTTTACGTAAGCACAAGGTTGCAGAATTTTCATCCTGCTACATTGATGATATTTTAATATTCTCGAAATCGTTTGACGACCATGTAAAACACATAGACCGTCTACTTGAAGTTATTCAAGATGAAGGTTTCAAGTTAAAGTTAGACAAATGTATTTTTGCTAAAAACTCCATCAAATATCTAGGTCATATATTGGAAAAGAATAAAATCAGTCCACTTCATGATAATCTTAAAGCAATCCAACATTTTCCGAGACCAACAAAAAAAAAAGAATGTTCGCGAATTCCTTGGCAAAATTAACTTTTACTATAAATACCTAGAAAATGCAGTGAAATCTTTGGAGCCATTGCATAATTTACTGAGAAAAGATGTTCCATTCGTTTGGTCGGATAATTGTGAAGAAGCTTTTCAAACGGTTAAATCATATCTATGCTCTTGTCCAATATTATTGTAGCAATTTATAACTTTGAAAAAACAGTTTTTATTTATACAGATGCTAGTAATGAAGGATTTGGAGCAGTTCTTAAGCAACCAAATGAAAATAATGAGCTTCATCCTGTGGCGTATTTTTCAAAAAAACTTACTCCTTCCCAAAAGAAAAAAAAGCTATTTATTTGGAATGCTTGGCAATAAAGCAGGCTATAATATATTGACAATATTGGCTGATAGGACGAGAGTTTACAATTATTACTGATCACAAGCCTTTGGAGAACCTTAAAATTAAAGCCAGAACTGATGAAGAATTAGGTGACCTAGTATACTACTTATCGCAATACAATTTCAAATTAATTTATAGCCCAGGAAAAACGAATATCGAGGCGGATTGCCTTTCTAGAAATCCAGTTCTTGAAACCTTCGAAAACAATGAGGATGTATTACCAGTGGTTAATTTAGTAACAATTCAAGAGATCACAAACCATCAAAATGAACACAGACAAAAAATAGTGCAAGATAAACACGTCAATAACCAAGGTGATATTAGTTTTAAAAAAATTTAGTGAAATCAAAGAATTTATATTTCTCAACAATTGGGTCAGAAATTAATAGAAAAAGTCCATTGGCAGTTCGGACATATAGGTACACATCATTATTGCATATACGACCACACTATTATTTCTATAAGATGGACCAACTAGTGAAGGATTACTGCTACTCATGTGAAGTGTGTAAGAAAAATAAAATTAGAAAAGGTCGTCCTATAGGATTACTTTCTCAGTTAGGTCCAGCGACAGCACCATATGAAATTATGTCTCTAGATACTGTGGGAGGATTTGGAGGAAACAACTCTACACAACGATATTTGCATATTCTAGCTGACCTTGATGATTTTCATTCATTTCAACATCCAGTGGACAAAATGCAAAAGATTTCATACGTCTTTTAGATCCTATACTTAAGAAAAATTCTATAAAATTGCTACTAGCCGACCAATATGCAGCGATTCAGTCTAAGGAGTTCCAAGCCTATCTTGATTCACACGGCGTTACTTTACTATTTACATCAGTAGACTGTCCGCAGTCTAATGGCCTGAATGAGTGGCTCCATCAAACACTAGTTGAGAGAATCAGGTATAAAATAAATAGTGATTGTAAGAATAAGCAAGCATGGTCTAGAATAGCAAAGGAATGTAATACAGAATATAATGACACAATTCATAGTGTAACCAGGTTTACCCCCAGGTATCTTCTATTTGGTAAGCCACCAAATATATTACCAAAAACACTTCAAGAAAAATGAGATTTAGAAGAAGATAGAGCGCAAGCAGCAGTAAATTCGCTTTTGAGTCACAATAAAAACAAAGCAAGATGTGATAAAAATAGAAAAGATTACGATTTTGCAATAAATGAATTAGTGTACATGGATACAGGAAACAAATTAAATAGGAACAAGTTGAGTGAGGTACGAAGTGGGCCATTTCCGATCATACGACGAGTTTCAAACTACATTTATGAAGTCGCTAGTGACAAAAGAGGCAAATGAAACCTTTTATGCCATTCAAGCAAGTTAATACCAGCAAGCTCAATTTACCCCAAGGGGGGGAGATGTAATGGTGCTATCTAGAGGAGCATGTGGAAGTAGTGATAGGTGATAACCTGAAACCTGAAGAACCTTCTGCACTGTTGTTTTGAACTATGATTGAAGAGTTTGTTTTTGTTTTAGTTTCTGTCTAGATTATAAATGACTTAAAAATCGATTTCTTTGTTTTAGGTAAGTTCATTGCAGACTTACTCATTTATTTGTTTAGGTATGATTGTATAATTTACTTATTAATTTGTTTGAAATATAATCTTTGTTTTAGAAGCAAATTGATTTGTCATTTCACAACCAGATTATATGTAATTCCTACATCTCACATAAACCATCTAGACTTGTATATATTTCCATGTGAAATGGGTTTTCTATACTCGAAATGTAACTTATTTTCTTCCTATAATTGTCTAATCATCTGTCCACACTTAGGAGTGTTTTATCGACAACTGATCAAAACTATCTTAAGGCTAATAACTTTAAAATGAAGAAGAATTCAAACAGATTCGCAGTTTCTAACCTTATTTTATATTTGAAATCTCTAGCGACAACTATTAAAACTAAAAATAACTAGAGAATTTTATGGAGGAATTAGTAATATAATTAAAACAAAAATGATATTAAGTGTGATTTTAATATTATAATCATAGTAAATTGAAATGAGATAAATATGGTTGACATCAAGACCCATTCATAATTTACTCTATTCTGGATAATGCAAAGCTTTTCTAAACTGTATTGTGTGTATAATATCCTGTCAGTGACTGAAAGTTACTTAAAGTTTGAAAAGATTTTCTTACTTCCCTGAATGGAGGCATAACCTCTGACAAATGAAAAAAGATTAACATGAAAATAAATGATTTCACAAGGTTGTGAGGTTTATATTTAATATATACTCTTACTTCAGGTCATCAGGTTAATTATTTGGAAAAGATGAATCATTAAATAACTGTGTTTTTTTGATTACTTGAATGTTTTACTCATCGTGTCTGAAGTGATGTTTGTTATTCAAACAAACAGTTATACATAGCTGTTCAATCTAGACTTTTGAAATTAGAAGTACCTAAAAGATGCCCATTTTCAGTCCAGCCAAACACAGAGTGATGCTTCCTTCATGATCCGTCTTATTCTAAATTTCTTAACTATGAAAAATTTATTTTAAGTATTGAGCATGGATAGATGGTCGAACTTATTTTTCTTAGTGGTCATCTTTAATTTAAATGTTATGAGTTTTAATATTGTTAGACAGTTCTGTTTCGCAAGAAAACTATTTAGCAGGATAATATTTTTAACATGGCCCATTTCATTTGGGAAATCAAATCTACCCAATGCCTATATTTGCTTCCACTTTAAACTGTTTGTCAAAATGTGTACATTGCACTTAAAGATCATGTGAAATAAGTAGTAAGGCTGGCGGGATGGCCGAGTGGGCATGGCAACGTATGATTGAGACCCGAAACATAGCAAGTTCAAAACCCGGAGCCAGGGGAAATTTATTAATACTCGGCATCAATCCCCCACCCTCTCCCCTGGCCTGGGAAACCCTGTATAGCCTAACGGGGAGGAAGGGGAGGATCAAGAAAAAAAAGAAAGAAATAAGTAGTAATCATAACTGAAAATATATATATTGAAAATCATTTTAGAAATTGAAATTTATCAGGGAAGAGATAGTCCATGTGGCTGTCAATAATAATTTTTTTTAATTTAATATAATAGAATGGAATAAAGGCTTAAGGAACCCGAAGGATCAATGCTGACTCCACTAATCGCTTCCTAAACACCTCTATACACCTCCCTCGTCCAATCTTAAATCCACCGAATCATCCTACCTTCGTCTAGGCCTACCCATGAGACGTTTCCCAGTCGGCAAAGTGTTTATCAATCTTCTCGGTATTCGTTTACAACTACAACTCGCAATTTTGGACGTCCACTTTAACCAACGTGCAGCAATATTTTCCAGTTTTTATATCTTCCCTTTACTTTTATCTTTATACCTTTACTTTGGATTATATCTATAATATATTATTCAGTATTATGGATGCAAATACCCCTGTGGTTTAAATTATGATAGAACTTCTTGAAATTTAAATAGGAAAATACACCCTTAACTTACTTTGAAAAAGAAGTTATTGTAACTGGGGTTTTAAAGCTCCCAAACCATAACTGCTTTTGAAGCTCAAATTGCATTACACCCTTTGAAAGCTAAAATTATATTGAGGAAAAGACTATTCCAGAGAAAAGAGCTCAGTTCAAAACATGTCATGGAAAATCCCCAAATATGGGTAGAAAGAAGTGGATTATAGTGTATGAATTACATGTGCCAGCAATTTGTTCAATTTTTATCAATTGTCATCATCAAGTTAATTTGAAATAACGTTTTTCAAAATCCATTAACGATAAATTTAAGATCTACAATTGATACAAAACCAAACATCTACAAACTTGATAGCTTTAATGTATTTTCATTGAATATATTTCATTATATTCACTGGTTGTTACTATTATATTAATTAACAGGATTGAATAAAGATTAAAAGTTAAAAAAAAAAAAAAATATTTCATTATAATTTATTTTATATAAAAAGTTTACTTAAAAAATTAATAATTTATCAGTGAGTAAAAGTTGGTGTTTGTTAAATAGGGAGGAGTGGAAGGTGAAGCAATTGGTGTAATAGCCCCTTACAACCGTCAAGTTTTATTGCTGAGATGTTCTGTTGATGAAAATATTGAAGTGAATACAGTTGATCAGTACCAGGGAAGAGATAAGGACATTATTATATTTTCTACAACCAGGTGTAAATACTCAATGGTATGTATCATAGGTTCAACTAATTAAAATAGAGCAACTAATGTTATTTAATTTAAAGTATGACATCGTTTATAAGAACGAGGTGATTAGACCGTGATCATGCGTGCAGGAGTACTCACTGTAGAAAGGGTGAAAGAGCTCCCAGGAGGTTCTCCATTTCCTAACCCTCGGGTCAATTATTTTGATTAGGAAAGTTTACCAGCTAGTGCCATGTTCGAGCCACTTGGGACCTCTTCAATGCTTTACCACCGAGTTGCCCCGCTTCCTTTGTGAATATTTATATTATTAACATTGATAAAGCATGGACAGGGAAATGTTTTCCTCTATTATTAAATTATTCTGTAAAAAGGTGCTTGAACCAAATAAATGAGTGTAAGGAAATATTTATTCATTTACATATATTTAATCATATTTTGCTCTTATTCTATTGAGTTTTGCAAAAAATGTAAATATTGTAGAAAAGAATTTATTTCACATTTAGATTTTCTTAAAGGTACAGTAAGTTTTCAGTAAAATGTCAAAAATAAATTCACAAATATAATTAAACATAATTTTGATGTCATTTTCAGCAGTTTTGTTTACTAAATTCATCTTTAACACGTTGAGCGCCAGGGAAAAGATGATGTACTTTTGCCTGGGGCCAAAGCAATTTTTCCTAATTTATAACTTTAATATGATTAGAATGATACAAAAATTGCAAAAGAAATAAATAAAAAGTTTAATTTTGGCAATTAAACAATAATTTTGTGAGCGGTACGTATGTACCGCCCGGCCCCAGGGTAAAGCCCGCTACCTATAGTAGTACGGGGGCTGCCCGGTTATGACCGCGACGTCAACCCTTGTCCCCTTAAAATATGTTATTTTAATAAATAAGATATTTTGTTTTGTAAAAAAATAAATAAAATTAATTTATTATTTATTTATACCCCCCAAATTAAAAAAAAAAAAAAAAAAAAAAAAAAAACATTTGGGCCAATTGCATTGGCGAATTGTTCGGGGCCGGAGCGGTCCAATATGCCTTGAAATCACGCTCGGCAGGCGGTCCCCTGGCCCAGAACAATCTTTTAGCTGGCGGGAGCGGGCGGTACCTGGGGACCGCCTCGGCCCCAGCCAATAGTCCAACAGCGGTACGATCGTACCGCTTGGCGCTCAACGTGTTAAGGAAAACCGAAGCCTTTTTAAAAAAAAAAAACCATAGTTGTTTTATATGTACCTCATAATATAAAAAACTAGACGAGTTGATTTTTTTGTTAAGCAGTGCTATTTTGGAATATATACTGTGAAATATGTTTTTCACAAGTTTCAGAAAGTTCTGGCCCAAATAGCCGTTATATGACAATTATACAGTCATGACTAACCTATATTTGACTCTGTTTTATAAGAAATGGCTTAATTAAGCGTGTGTCCCGATCATCTGAATACCCAATTAAACAGGGTTGACCTTATTGGAATTCTTTTTAGAAATTTAATTTTGTTGAGTATACCTTTTTATAATATTGTTTATCAGGAATGCATCACTTTTGTCTTACGCAATTTTCATTGTACATATAGGTTAGGTGTTAGCTGTGTTAAGGGAGGTAAAGTCTGATCTACAAATTTTTATTTGTTGCAGATAACTTTACAAACTTCAAACACTTTGTAGATGACACCTTGATGAATAAATTAAAACATTCAAGTAATTGATAACCGTGTTGTGCTAAATAAACTTAAAAATTCTCAATACTAATATTTTCGACTTGATACTCTTTATATAGCAAACATATATGTGTAATGTGAAAATGTAGATCCCTTTATAACGAGGGCTAAATTTTCTCTTTAGTTGCATGTTCATATTGCATATCAAATTAATTATAAAATTAATTTACTTTTCATTTAAAAAAAAAAAAAAAAAAAAAAAAAACCTGTACCACTACAACCCATGAAGGGTCTTGGGTTCAGTACTATGTAAGGAACCTTTTCATTTTAAGGCTAACAAAATTGAAGTTTTGCCTACCAATGTTATTTAGCTTAGGTAATTTCTATAATAGTTTAATTGCAAATTTATTGATCCACTAAATGTATCATTAAATCTTATTTTATAGGGAAAAGATATACTTGGCGACTGGAATCGATTGAATGTGGCTGTAACAAGGGCCAAAAGAAAATTAATAATTCTTGGTAATTTAGATGTTCTATGTAAATATGAAAATTTTGCTAAGCTTGTTTCTTTAGTAGAAAAGGATAACATTTTCAAAGTGGTTTAAATCCATTTATGTATGTTTTAATGTTAGTTTATTTGATTGTATTTTGGCTGTGAATCCTTAATACTTATGTGTTTTTAATATTAAAACATTGTATTGAATTGTGATGATCTTTATTAATTGAATCACTAATTTTTATTATTGTTTTAAAGACAATTTGAAAAAAAATTGAAATTATTTTCTCGTTGATGATAGGAAATATGAAATTAAATTAGGTATTACAAATGTAAATCTTAATTATTTGTTATATGGTTAATGCATACATTGAAAAACTAAAATTGGTTTGTAGTTCTCATAAACGACAAAACTTTAATTAAAATTTATTGATTTAATCCATTGAATGTGATGGGAATCATTACACCTTCCATTTTTTTTTTTTTCTAAATGTATTATTGCTTTGTAAAAATTATCGAGACTGATAGCTGATATATGGATGTAAATACTGTAATAATATGGTCCCTTATATAAAGGAAAACAAGCACCTTTATATACTATGTTTATTTCAATAAATACAATTGAATTATATAGTCAATGATGTGACATTGTTCCCATTTCATCAGGTTATATTACAACTCCATTTCACAACATAATAAAAAAACTAATTTCATTTGTGATTTGATAAAATTTTATATTTTAATGATTTATAATGCCAAAAAAAATCTGGTTCCTATAAATGAAAATAAAGGAAACATTGTGTGATTAATTGATCCATTAACAATAACTTGAGCAATATTAATTTTGAATGATAATACAATGGTCGTCCATAAAAACAAAATAATATAAAGGTATATATATACCTATAGATACATACATATATACATTCCTATAAAACAATCACTTCAATTTCTCGCTTTCTCAAACTGTCAAAAAGTCATTCGTCCACATTTTTCAAATCACCATCCAAAAAGAAGATCCATAGCACGAGACATAACAGAATTATCTTTCTTTGGAATGTTTTCGTCTACTTGTGCCTGTAAAATAAATTAACTAATAAAAATGAAAACTGTTTAATAAACAAGAATATTTATGATAATTTAAATAAATGGATTGGGATTTCGGGCAGGTTTGGTTGAGAACATCATAAAATTGCATTCATTTTCAAACAGTAGTGGCTTTTATAATAACGTAAAAGTAAAGAAAAACCTTCAAGAGTTGCCATTTTATTTTAAAATATACTGTATCTGTAATGGTACAACAAGCAGTTGAGAGTTATGGATTTAATGCTATGTAAGAAAGTACATTTTCTTGTTTTAAGGTTAATACAAGGAGTCAATCTCAGCAAAATCATGGTTAAAACCAAGTTTTTCCCCTTAATTATTTAATCTAGAGTTTCCACCATATCATGGAGGCTGGGTGGGCCCCTCCCTCAGTTCCCAAGGTCGACCATCAAAATGAGTAGCACTTCCACAGCCAGTTTCGGATCCCGCTACCTGTAGGTTAATGTTTTAACAATATGCATGAGGGTTTGACTTTTGTTAAAAATATTTTAACTAATTTTTTTTTTTTTATTATACGGCTCTACGACCCACAAGTTGAGTCTTGGCCTGCTCCAGCAATGACCGCAGGTTATTTCGATTTTGTGCTGCTGCCTTCCAGTTATGAATGCCAAGTATCAATAATGCATCGGTAGCAACACAGTCTTCCCATCGGAGCCTAGGGCGTCCAACCTTCCGTGGTCCAAACAGTTTCTCCAATAGGGCTTTAGATGGGATTTCGGAGGAATTCATTTGAACATGCCCTGCTCATCGCAATCGAGATAATTTAATCGTATTAACCACGTCTAAGTCCTTGTACAGGCTTATTAGCTCGAGGTTGGTTCTTCTTCTCCAGTCTCCGTCAACATATGCGGCCCCATAAATTCTCCTTAAAATCTTCCGTTCAAACCTGGAGAGTTCCAGTTCCTAATTCCTTGTAAGCGTCCAGGTGTCAGAGCCTTAAAACAGGTTGTATCAAGGTTTTGTATATTCTGACCTTTGTTGATTTTGACAAAATTCTAGACCGGAGATGCTTTTGAAGTGCAAAGGAACACCGATTAGCAGCCAGAAATCGTCTGTCTATTTCTTCTCCAATGTCATTCCGGGAGTTCACTTGAGAGCCTATGCAGACAAATTCTCTTACTACTTATATACTGTGTGAAACCAACTGAACAAAGCTTTCCCGGATATCATGCTTTGGGCTAGCACACAATTATTTTGTTTTTTCCGTGTTAGGACAGGTTACCCTCCATTATCATGCGTGTGAGTCTTACTAGTTTTGCATCTGCATGTTCATCATAGCTTTGTAGACTTCAATTCTGTTTACAGAATCATACGCTTGCTGGAAGTCTACGAATACATGGTGCGTGCTGATTCCATACTCTCTTGTTTTCTCAAGGAGCAGACGGAGAGTGAAAATTTGGTCCTTCGTCGACCTGCCTGATCTAAAACCACTCTTGTATTTTCCTATTTCAAGTTCCGCATAAGGGAGTAGTCTCTTAAACAAAATCGCCGACAGCACTTTGTAAGCACAGGAGAGGAGTCATTCCCCTGTTGTAGTTCTTGCATTCTAGGGCATCACCCTTCTTGTGAATGGGGAATATGATCGTCTTCTTCCATTCCAAAGGCAGCCTTTCTTCATTCCAGATGTCCAGGAATAAATCCTTTAGAAACATGATAAGCTCGCTGCCATCATGCTTCAGAATTTCGGGTGTTATATCGTCTATACCTGGGGCATTATTATTCTTGAGGTTTGATAGAGCTTCGCGAATTTCTTCTTCATCAGGGGGATCAACGTGGTCTCCACTCAGTGCCCCGTTCTCCAGATGTTCCTCCGGGCAATCGCTTGATGTCCCTCTGTTCAACAGTGCACTGAAGTAGTCGGCCCATCTATTCAGTGCTGCCTCCCTAAGTAATAATAGATCCTTTTACGGATCCTAGGAGAGTTAGATTTTGATGAATGAGGTATCAAATGTAAGAGAATTTTACATATATAACAGATCGTAATTTCAATTTGTCAAGTTTTACGAGGAATAAAATCAATGAAAAAACTGGGATCTTTTGAGATGAGATAACGATAATAAAATTGATGGAATGGACAGTTTGAATATTCATGATGAAATATATACATTGAACAATAGTATGTGATGAACTAACTTTCTTGGTGATATTAAATACATGGTATATATAAATAAATACGTTTTCTTGATATTACTTATAATTTAAATGTATTAGGGAAGAAAAAAATTCCAGATATCCAGATATGAGAGAGTTGTGGTAATTGATTTGTTTTTTTATTGTCATTATATAATTAGTACTACGACGAGCACAAATATTTCTTAAACTATAAAAATAAAAAAAAAAACACTTAAGAAGGAAAATTTAATGTCATATTTTTTTTTTTTTTTAATCTTTTCATTCACCACTTAAAAGGTATTGATGAACAGACTATTTTTCTAGAAATATTTTTAAATTGCAGATAGATACAGGGTTACCATATTTTTTTCTTTCAGAAAAATAGAATGGCAGCATGTTTAGTTTTGAAGAAATGTTTCTACAATGCAGTTGCAATATCAGGACTCATTCTAAAACATATATTAATTTTTTGTAGATGGGCGTAATGGTCAACTGTTTTCTGTAAGATTAGTATGATTGATAATCAGCATTTACAGTCAGATTTTCTTTATTTGGAGAGCCTAGAAATAAAGAATGAGCGTTTTACCTTTGTGGTGCTTTGGTGAACTAAACATTTGTGAGTAGGGCATTCAATTCTACATAAATGATCAATGTTTTAGTACAACATACGTGGAAAAATAATATTATTAATGTTAGGTCGTATCGTGGGGCAGAATGCAGGTTGGATCACGAACTAATAGATGCTAAAGTTTGGCAAAAAGTTTCCATCAAAAAAAGACAAGAAACAGGATTTTGTACCAAATATTGTAATCTGGATAAACTGAAAATTCCGATGATTACAAAACAATTTTAAATTTAAGTCAAGAATAGATTCGATGTATTGGAATCATCTATCAAGAATGATGAAGACATGGATAAATTATGGGTAGGGATTAGAGATAATATTAAAGAGGTCAGTAATTTGTATCTGGGGAAAAGGTAAAATTTTAACACTAGGGGATTCATGGGGCAAGTTGAAAAATATAGACTTAAGTATAGGGAGATGGAACATGAGGAGTTTTAATACAGTGGGTGGGTTAAAGTCGGTCCTGAATGAGGTAATGGGGTACAGTTTAGTAGTATCATGGCACAACAAGAGGCATGTTAGCCAGGGGAGGGCTCGTCAGGGAATGTAACAACACTATTTGGGATGGAAGTGGAAACTATTGTTTAACTACGGGGTTTCTGCTTAGGAATAGATTACTATTCGAATTTAGGAACGTTAAATTTTTTATTGATTGGATTTTGATGGATATTTTTCAGATGGTTAAAATTAAGTTGTTCACCATACATTCTCTGACTGAAGATAGTGACAATGAAGTTAAATGCGAATTTTATGATAAAATAGAATTGGTTAATGATAAACTATCGCTAGACTACATGAAAGTTATCCTGGGAGACGCAAAGGTAGGGAGGGAACAAATATATTATCCTATGATTGATAAAGAAAGTTTTAATGAAAATAGCAAGAAAAGAAATTTTGGCACTTTGGAAAACTTAATAATCAAAAGTACTGCATTTAAACATAAAGATGTACATAAATATACTTGGATGTCACCGGATTTGCAAACCCGAAGTCATATAGATCATGTCTTGGTTCAACGTAGGTGGCAAAATAGCATCATTAATATTTGATCTTATCATGGTATCGAATGTGGGTCAGATCATGAACTAGAAATCTCGAAAATTCGCCAGAGACTTAAAAGAAAAAAGAGACATAAGATATTGAGATAAATTAAATCTGGAGAAATTAAAAATTATGACAATTAGAAAAACATGTCAAATAGAAGTCAAAAATAGGTTTGAGGTTTTAAAATCTTCTGACGCAGATAACGAAGACGTACAAAAATTATGAGAAGGTACCAGGGATAATATTAAAGAGGTCGATAGCTTGTTTCTTGGGAAAAGGGAAAATAAAATAAGCAAACCTTGGTTCGAAGAAGATTGTGTTAACATGTGCTACAAAAGAAAAGCTGCTAAATTAGAAGCATTAAATAATCCTAACGAAATCAATCCTGCTAACTTTCGAGTATTAAGAAAAGAAACTACTAAATTGCTCAAATTTAAAAAACAAGAGTACCTCAAAAATAAAATAATATCAATAGAAAGTAACATAATCAAGAATAACATTAGAGCCATGTACGAAGGCATAAACAGGATCTGCAAACGGTCGGGGCTGGTTACCACTGGAATTCAGGATGAAAATAACAATATCTTGGCCAATCTGGTAGACATATTAAGGCGGTTCAAGGATTATTTCGATAATATTTTAAATACAGAAAATAACAGTCTATCTTCTCCTTTGGAATACAAGAGTGCTGAACTGAGTCAATAGAAAGTTGAAATAGCCATTGGAAAATTAAAATAAAGTAGGGGGAACAGATAATATTCCTAGTGAACTAATCGAGGCTGCGGGGAAGCTGGGATTTCAAAAATACATCTTTTGGTTAAAAAGATTTGGGAACAAGAAAAAATACCCGAAGAGTGGAAAGAATCTATTCTTATTCTGATTCAAAAAAAAGGGATCAAAAATAGATTGCAACAACTATCGCGGAAAGTCACCCCACCCCTACCGGTTTGTTATAAAATATTTACATTAATCCTACCTAGTCGAATCACTGAATACGCCAAGGAAATCGTCGGAGATTATAGATGTGGTTTCAGATGGAACCGTTCAACAATACACCTAATACCTAATAGAGAAAAAATTAGAATATAACGGTGCAGTACATCAGCTTTTCATCTATTTTAAAAAGCTATATGATTCGATTAACTATAAAAAGTTGTATAATATTCTTGACAAAACGTTAGTAAACTTAGTAAAAATTTGTATGACTGAAACATTCAATAAAGTAATCATTGGTTTTTGGAGGTTTGCTCTGGTTTGAAACAAGGTGATTCTCTTCCAGATTTAATTAATTTAACACTGGAATACGCCATTATGGAGGTGAAAAGTAGTAGAGAAACGATTTGAATCTGGGAGGAAATATATCCGTGCTCGAATATGCTGACAATATGGTTTTGCTTGGTGTGGATGCAGAAAATACAGATCTAAATAGAAAAATGTTGAAAGCCATTCAAGAACTTGGGCGGGAAATAATAACAATAAAATAAAAAATATATGGTTAGTCGTAGAAGGGTGCCAATTTTGCTGATGTTGATGTAAAGGGTAATACATTTGACTACGTAGAGAAATTTAGATATTTAGGGGTGATGATAACTCGATGAGGAAATTAAGGCTACATTAAAAGCCTATAATTCTTGCTAAGTAATTAAAATTGAGCATAATCATTACTTGAAGTGTAGAAGCTCACTATTAGCTATACAAATTGGAAAGACCAAAAATAGAGGAATAGGTGCGGGTACACGCAGACGGACAAGGACACACACAATTTCTGGGATTTGGTTATTTTTACCCCAAAATCAAAAATCAAAAATTTTCATGATCATAATACTTTTCTTTTGCATACATTTCATGCATGGATAAGTGGAAGTCAAATTCAACATTAGTAATCGATAAATAAATCTGGACCAATAACTGATGACTCGAAATATAATCGACTTCTGCCATATGTTAAAATTATCATTATGATTATCAGAGAGGTTTTAGGTGTAACATGCCAACTTCTGATCAAATATGGACATTAAAAATATGTGGAAAAAATGAAGGAGTATGACTGACCAGACTATATGGATGCTGTTTATGAATGAGGAATTGATTGTTGAGGAAGTTGATTCGGCCTATAGAGACATACCCATGTGAGGCTTGGACTCTAATAAAGAAGGATTCACAGTTGTTGGACGAATTTAATAGGCTCATTCTCAGATTTAAAATAGGGTCCAAGAAAATGGTATATGGCAAGAAGGCAAATACAAAACTATACGATAACATAACCATCGCCTATATTGCCAAGATACAGAGGATGAAGAGGCTGGGTCCTGCTGAGGATAGATAAAAAAAGAATATCGGGAAAAATATACGAAAACTGCCCTGATTAAGTGAGACCAAGAAGGAGAAAGGGTTGGTGAAAAGATAATATTCGGGGGAGATCTCAGGAATCTGAGAATTAGGGCCGTATTTATAAATATTCCTAAGGAACGCCTTGCCAAAGGTTTCCTTAAATTGTACACCTTAAGATTCCCTTCACACGGTATTCATTTTGTTAACGATCCTTCACTCTTTCTTTTCTTAAAGAAGACTTAGTTCCTATAAATTTGATCTGTTTTCCTTCCTTAGTGCTGAGGCAGATGATTAGCTACCTTTAGCTTCTCATTGTACTGTTTGATAGAAACCAACAGGGAAGCAGGACTTTTATTTTTATTAAGGAGAAGAAGGTGGATTATGAAGAAAGAACTGGCTCCACCTTTTATGAAGAAGGTGGATCCAGCCAGTAGTAAGGTGGGGTTGCGCATTACACATTTATCGAAACAAGTTGATTTCTACTCTTAAGTAGGTTAAAGTGAAAGTTTATGTTGCGCACACCCCCACAGGGGGTGGGCTACAGCCCGTAGAGTTGTCAACGTGTAGTCAGAATAAATGTATATAATATTAAAGTGGGCTACAGCCCGTAGAGTTGTCAACGTGTAGTCAGAATAAATGTATATAATATTAAAGTAGGTTTCGAGCATGTATACATTTTATGACTCAAACTTGGCGAAACATTTTCTTTTTTTCTCCTGTATATATTATTGATTATTTTCATATTATCCATTTCTTATTACAAGGAATATAGAAAGACAGTTAATTTTTTCATATAAACAAAATAAAAGGTAATTTAAAGAAAGAAAATGATTTTCCTTCACCATTTAACCCTTTAACTGCTACTAAGACAGATATGCACGGTGGGCAGGCGTGGCTCTGGTGCTACTAACACAGATCTGTGCGCATAAGGGAGCGCGCCTCCAGTGCTACTATCACAGATCTGTGATTCTGAACGTCTGCTACTCGCATATATTTTTGTGCCACTGAAACGGCATCTAGCGGTCTCTAAATCAATCTGTGGACTCTTTGAATACCCAGTAGGTAGCGTAGGCATCTCCTTTTCATTCTATGCCAGGTCTGAGTGGTCAGACCTTTTTATACCTGGTATAGCCTAGGCGCTGTACCTGTTCAAGTCCCACAGTATAGTTCGTAGTAAACACAAAAATAGAAAATTAACGTAGAAAATGTATTGCTGTGAGGTGTGTGAAGTACCTTTGTGTTTATTGCCGTGCTTTGAAACATATCACACGCAAGAACATTATTAAAAAAAAAAAAAATTAACTCTACCAATGCCGGTCTAAAGTCCGGATATTATGAGAATGGATTTTTTTTTTTTTTATATATCGGAAATGACGAATTTGGGATGAAAAACTAGCAAAAAGATCTCAGCACTGGGTGGTTGCTCAAGCAGCAGCAACCCACTCAAGGTCAAGCCTTGGACTGATCCTCAGTGAACAGGTTAAGCCCCATCATAGAATTAGTGTTACTATACATATAGTGGCAAGACAAATAAAAAAATAAAAATGATCAAACATAAGTATTAAATGGTATCCTGAAATTATGCATTGAATTTTTTTACAAAAAATTAAAGAAAAAAAAGGAAATAATCATTCTTGAGAAGGGAAATACAAAATATATAAAGGGATCGGATACTTCTTAAAGGGATCATCTCCATTTTTTCAAGTCTGCAGAGTCCATCCACCCTTTAGGGGGGTTGAAAAGATGGAAGGTCTGCAAATTAATTTTGCAGCAAGTAGATGGAGTGATGCACTATTTTTGGTAGTTTCCATGCATATGAAACCAGTGAGACCATTCCCATAATTATACAGTAAATAGTTCAAAACTTATTCCTGAGACTATAGGTGGAAAATCCCATTTTTCAGCTGAATGATGATACAACAACAAAATGATTATGTAAGTATCATACGTAATACTAAATAAAATAATACCAGAGGCTGTTTAGAAGGGCCAAGATGCCTGACACGAGAGGTGCTCAAAGGAGATGTAACTATACTTGAGTTAACAATTTCTTTTTCAGCTTCTGTGATTCTCAACTCTGGCTGCAAAAATAATATTCATCAATAAATAAGATTATATATTAGTTAATCATATTCTCAAATAAATAATATTTCCAGAATAATTATTTGGGAAGATTAACACTAACAATTCCAACAAATGTTAACTTACAATTCTTCTCCTTTCAGTTACCCCAAGCATGATATTTCCAGCCACAACTCTCGTATTGAATCCAAGTGCTTTCCTAACCCCAGCTCTATCTTCATAGCGAATCATCATCCAATTACCACCATTAGGGGGATATGAATGTTCAACCACTCGACCACACTAAAAACAAAGCAGATTACAAATGAGTTTTCCAAGAAAAAGTTTCAGAACATTAAGGAATTTTTAAAACTTGATTGATATTTAATTATAATGACTGATAATTGATATTAAATTATTAATAACAATTAATTTGATTTTGATTTAATACTTTAATTTTGAATGCCTTTTTGGCAAGTTGGTTCATCCCTTAAAGTAAATGATGATGTTTAGCATCAACTATGTAAAAAAGTTCTAAAAATAGTAATTTTTTTCTTAGTATAAAATAAATGAGCTAAGTCAATGCTTACACAATTTTCCCTCCTATAACTCTAGGATAAACTTCCTCTTCACTAATATTTTTTCTATTTTTTGCAGACTCTAAATCCCTAAAATTGTCTAGGTATTTAAACGTATTTCTTTAATTATTGTCACCAACTTATAATTTGTAAACAGAAAAATCTGATATTATTTTTTTAAAGATTTATTTTATTTTATTCACCTGATTAAA
The DNA here is from genome assembly GCA_911387785.2 of Aelia acuminata. NCBI lineage: Eukaryota > Metazoa > Arthropoda > Insecta > Hemiptera > Pentatomidae > Aelia > Aelia acuminata. Next base: position 55,232,331 of record OU426979.1, read on the forward strand.
CATATTAAAAATATGAGAGGCAGCTGCGGGGGTGAAACCAAATACAACAACCCAGAGACCATCTTCATCTTTGAAGCTGTTTTCTCCTCCACTCCTGCTTCCTAAACTTTATTTAATTATTAGATAAAAAACTGATAATGTAAATAAAAATATGCATATAAGATTACATTATTATATTTTCATTTTTTTTTTTGCATTTGAATAAAATAATACTATCTTACCTCGTAACCCATCCAGGCGAAATGACAGAATTGTTTAATTTTGTAGGAGATTCTGTTTCATCAAATAAACTTTGAGTAGGAGGTCCATTCAAACGTACTTTGGTACTTCTGTAATGAGATGAATTTTTAAAACCAAGTAAATCACAGGAAATTAAAGGATAGAAATGATAAAAATAAAAAATATTCAGCTTCAAGGCAGGTTTTTAAATTAAGTAACTAAGCTTCAATTAGGATAATGCAAGGTTTTAATATTTTACTATTGAGTAGATAGAAGAGAACCATGTTGATATTAGACTATACTAAGACTAATGGGAATCAACTCATCTCTTGCCTTTCCCCCAACACAACTCAACATACCCACCCCAAGTTCATCCAACATACCAATCCATGAAAGGTTTCTACTAAGTCCCAAGGGCTAAACTTTAAGATACATGACTTATATAGATAGTGTATGTGTTACTATCTGTCTACACTCTGTCTTACTCTCTAACTCTAACTTACTCTTACTCTGTCTTGTGTGAATTTTGGAGGGAATAAATAGGGAGAGGCCTCAGAATATGGAAGTAATAAAGTTCTTAATACATATATTGTGGTAGTGACACTTCTTTACGGTGAGGACACAATGGTCAGTCACCATGTGGGGTTGGCCTGGAGGGACTTAGGTCACATGGCATCTAATGTAACAATAAGGGGACCTGGGACCACTCACTAGTTATAGTTATAGTTTTGGTGGGATGGCCGATTGGGCAAACGCGTTAAAAAATACGCGTTGCACATGGCAACGTATGATTGAGATCCGAAAGATAGCAAGTTCAAAACCCGGAGCCAGGGGAAATTTAATAATAATACTCGGCATCAATCCCCCACCCTCTCCCCTGGCCCGGGAAACCCCGTATAGCCTACAAGGCGAGGAAGGGGAAGACCTATAAAAAAAAAGTTTATAACAAAGACTATTAAAAATAATTATTAGACTTGAGCATTATTTGTTAACTCACACACAAACCATTTCGTGGGACTTGGTTATTAGGACTCAGGGGACCCCAAAATGTTTACTTCCGTTGAAAACCGGAAGTTAGAAAACCTAAGTACTCTACTAACCTATTGAATTCAGCCCTGATTGGTGAAAAAGTTTTGAACCCCGGAGGGCTGGCGTTATGTATTTCCCTTCCACCTATTCTTGATCTTGCTTCCTCGGATACTTCACTATCTCCAAGTAAAAATGATGGAAGATATGCTGATGGTGGGGTGGTGGGTGAAACTTCCATAGCTGCCGGATGTTTTTCCTATAAAACCAAAAAAGGAAATAAATTATAAATTTAATACTAAAATCATTTATTTTTTTAAATACATAATTAAGTTTCTAAGTGAAAGAAACAAACTTAGAAAATTACTTAAACTTGGTGTTTGCCAATTTTGGAGAATAGCTGATGTCTTATCTTTAAGTAAAGTAAAGTCAAATTTTAAATTTGGAAATATAATGAATTTTAAATCACAGACTTTGCAAATAATAACCCATAGCTAATATTTTAAAACAAATATTGCAGATATAAATTTAATTTTTTTTTTTTTTTTACGCCTTGTTAAGTGAATAAAAAAATCTGGTGCGTGCGCGCAACACACAACTTTGACTTACCAACTTACTTAGATTAGAAATTGTGTTAATGCCACTTCTCAAAGCTACACATTTTTCCACATTCATTCTTTATTTTTGTTTTCATTTGCTCTATAACAAACACTAATTTATTTTATTATTAAATAAAATGTTTTACTTGAGATAATGCGGCAATGCAAGGCATAATATTCCAAGTCGTCTGATTTTATAATTCTCTATGTACTTGTTGAAAATTTCATTTAGTTACAATCATGATGAAATTTTTACAGTCATATCTCGGACATATTAATACATCAAATACCCAGTTTGATCAAAATTGTTAAAGCCGTTTTTGAGTAAATAAAAAAAACACGTAAAAATGAGACAAAATTTATTAAGTAAAGTGCCCCCTCCAGTTGATCAATTTTGATGAAATGTTGGCTATCACATCTTTGGCATATACATACATCAAATACCCAGTTTGATCAAAATCGTTAAAGCCGTTTTTGAGTAAATAAAAAAAAAAAAACACGTGATAATGAGACAACATTTACTAAGTAAAGTGCCCCCTCCGTTTAACCAATTTTAATGAAATTTCAGCTTTCGCATCGCGGTCATATACATAAATCAAATACCAAGTTGAATGAAAATCGTTAAAGCCGTTTTCGAGTAAATAAAAAAAAATCCTGAAAATGGGACAACATTTATTAAGTAAAGTGCCCCCTCCAATTAATGAATTTTGATGAAATTTTGACTGTCGCATCGCGGTCATATACATACATCAAATACCAAGTTTAATGAAAATCGTTAAAGCCGTTTTCGAGTAAATAAAAAAAAAATCCTGAAAATGGGACATTTATTAAGTAAAGTGCCCCCTCCAATTAATGAATTTTGATGAAATTTTGACTGTCGCATCGCGGGCATATACATACACTAAATACCGAGTATAATCAAAATCGTTAGAGCCGTTTTTGAGAAAATCGAGAAAAACGTAAAAAATGGACAAAATTCTTCAAATAAAGTACCCCCTCCGTTTGACCAATTTTGATGAAATTTTTGCTGTCACATCGCGGGCATATTCATACACCAAATACCCAATTTCAGTATTGTACGACCTATAGTTTTTGAGCTAGTCTGTTCACACACACAGACACACAGGCCATTTCGCCGGACTTGGTTATTTGGACTCAGGGGACCCCAAAACGTGTATTTCCGTTGAAAACCGGAAGTCGAAATTTTCACGATCGCAATACTTTCCTTACTATATATTTCATATATAGGTAAATGAAAGTAAAAAAATACGGATTAGCGGTGAAGAATAATTTGTTTGTTTAACCAACCCCCCTACTACCCTTTTATTGACTATCACATTAACAGTATGAAAATTTAACTAATCCTGCAGACTTGAGTATTTATCGCGCTCACATCATGATCTCAACATCCCATATTTCGTTGACACCATCCTAAACTGTATTTCTTTTTTTGCTATGTCGCTTTATTAACTTTGGCATATGCCCTCCATTTATTATAATCTTTTATACACTTATTTATTTATTATCTACAATTTTGGTTACATTTTTCAACTTCATCTTCAGTAGCCTCCTGATTGAGGGGGAAAAGGCCAAAGTATGTGTATTTCTGTCCTTCACCCATCCGGTTAAACTAACCCCCCTAACTACCCCTTTATTTAGAGTAAGTAGTTCTGATAGTTAAGTAATTCTTAAAAAACAAGTTTTTTTTTAAACATTAAAAGATAGAAAGTGATTTTAAATGAGCTGATTGATGCAAGAATTAGTAAGCCAAATTTGGTGCGTGCGCGCAACACACAACTTTCACTTACCAACTTACTTAGATTAGAAATTGACGTGTTTTGCAAAATATCATTTCCCAAAGTCACACATTTTTCTACATTCATATCTTATTTTTGTTAATCGTTAAAGCCGTTTTTGAGTAAATTAAAAAAACCCGTGAAAATGATACAAAATTTATTAAGTAAAGTCCCACCTCCCGTAGATCAATTTTGATGAAATTTTTACAGTCGTATCTCGGGCATATAAATACATTAAATACCAAGTTTGATCAAAATCGTTAAAACCGTTTTTGAGTAAATAAAAAAAACACGTGAAAATGATACAAAATTTATTAAGTAAAGTCCCCCCTCCGGTTGATCAATTGTGATGAAATGCTGGTTATCACATCTTTGGCATATAAATACATCAAATACCAAGTTTTATCAAAATCGTTAAAACCGTTTTTGAGTAAATAAAAACAACATGTGAAAATGATACAAAATTTATTAAGTAAAGTCCCCCCTCCCGTAGATCAATTTTGATGAAATTTTTACAGTCGTATCTCGGGCATATAAATACATTAAATACCAAGTTTGATCAAAATCGTTAAAACCGTTTTTGAGTAAATAAAAAAAACACGTGAAAATGATACAAAATTTATTAAGTAAAGTCCCCCCTCAGGTTGATCAATTGTGATGAAATGTTGGTTATCACATCTTTGGCATATAAATACATCAAATATCAAGTTTGATCAAAATCGTTAAAACCGTTTTTGAGTAAATAAAAAAAACACGTGAAAATGATACAAAATTTATTAAGTAAAGTCCCCCCTCCGGTTGATCAATTGTGATGAAATGTTGGTTATCACATCTTTGGCATATAAATACATCAAATACCAAGTTTGATCAAAATCGTTAAAACCGTTTTTGAGTAAATAAAAAAAAACATGTGAAAATGATACAAAATTTATTAAGTAAAGTCCCCTCTCCGGTTGATCAATTTTGATGAAATTTTTACAGTCATATTTCAGGCATATAAATAGATCAAATACTCAGTTTAATCAAAATCGTTAGAGCCGTTTTTGAGAAAATCGAAAAAAACTTAAAAAGTTATTAAATAAATTACCCCCTCCCTTTGAGCAAATTTGATGAAATTTTTGCTGTCACATCACGGGCTTGTACATACTCTAAATACCCAATTTCAGGTTCGCACGGTTTATAGTTTTTGAGCTAGTCTGTTCACACACACACACACAGACACACACACACACACAGACCATTTCGCGGGACTTGGTTATTTTGACTCAGGGGACCCCAAAACGTGTATTTCCGTTGAAAACCGGAAGTCGAAAATTTTCACGATCGCAATACTTCCACTTACTATATATTTCATATATAGGTAAGTGAAAGTAAAAATCTGGTGCGTGCGCGCAACACACAACTTTCACTAACCAACTTACTTAGATTAGAAATTAATGCCTTTTCTTAACTGCCACTTCTCAAATGAACAGAACATCTTTAATTATAACGCATTGGTTTGTCATTAAAGGCGTACGGCGCATGCGTGAGCTCAAGGTGTTTCATGAGTTGTCTGAATATTTTTCTTTTTTTCTCCTGTATATGTTTACTTGATTTTCTTCATATATCATATTTAGCCATTTCTTATTTTTAGGCGTGATGAGAGACTGTTAATTTCTCAATATAAACTAAAACAAAGGTACTTTATAAGAAAACAAAAAAGGCCCCTTCCCCATTTAAGCCCCCTCAGAACATTTTAATAATGATAAAACTTACCTGATATTAAATAACAACTAATTTTCATTAAACGTAACGAATTTGATAAAAATCGTTAAAGCCGTTTTTGAGTTAATCGATCAAAAAGGTAAAAATTGGAAAAAAATTATGAAATAAAGTGCCCCCTCCGTTTGACCAATTTTGATGAAATGTTGGCTATCACATCTTTGGCATATACTTACATCAAATACCAAGTTTGATCAAAATCGTTAAAAGCGTTTTGGAGTAAATAAAAAAAAACACGTGAAAATGATACAAAATTTATTAAGTAAAGTCCCCCCTCCTGTTGACCAATTTTGATGAAATTTTTACAGTCATATCTCGGGAATATAAATACATCAAATACCAAGTTTGATCAAAATCGTTAAAACCGTTTTTGAGTAAATAAAAAAAACAAGTGAAAATGATACAAAATTTATTAAGTAAACTCCCCCGTACGGTTGATCAATTTTGATGAAATTTTTACAGTCATATTTCGGGCATATAAATAGATCAAATACTCAGTTTAATTAAAATCGTTAGAGCCGTTTTTGAGAAAATCGAAAAAAACGTAAAAAGTTATTAAATAAAGTACCCCCTCCCTTTGAGCAAATTTGATGAAATTTTTGCTGTCACATCGCAGGCATATACATACTCTAAATACCCAATTTCAGGTTCGCACGGCTTATAGTTTTTGAGCTAGTCTGTTCACACACACACACACACACACACACACAGACACACACACACACAGACCATTTCGCGGGACTTGGTTATTTTGACTCAGGGGACCCCAAAACGTGTATTTCCGTTGAAAACCGGAAGTCGAAATTTTTCACGATCGCAATACTTCCACTTACTATATATTTCATATATAGGTAAGTGAAAGTAAAAAAAATAATATTATAATCACAAATCGCTGAGATGATGGCCTGAAATTTTTAATTAGCTTTCATTCTGAAACAAAATGTTACAATGTCAAGTTCAGAGAACCTCCGTGGGGTGTCCTTTCAAGTGGTGCTAAATGACCCATTAGTTATTACAATCAAATTGGGGGTCTAAATGGGGGAATCTGTGACATTTTGAAAAAAATAGGCATCACCACAGTAGTCTTGGAAGCATGTAATTTAACATTCAAATTTTGGATTTAAACTATCTTAAATCTATTAAGTAAATTTCAAGAGCCTTCCGAGGTCCACCTTCCCTTCCCCCTCCAGGGGATTATAAATTTTAATTTTTTAATGATAAAAGTTTGTTATTAAGAATAATAAACCGAAATCAATGCAACAATATTATAAAAGATATATTCAACAAAACTTTGATTTAAAAAAAATATTGGAAGGAACTAAGATAACAACTTATATGGACCCACTATAAGGGTTAAGATATAAGCACATATCTGGTTCTATCGTCATGCAAAAAGAAGCTTTCATTCTTTGAAATGCCAAAATCCTGATCAATTGCTCGTAAAATACTGAGGACCCTTTTCACCACCAACTCAAATTGAGGCCTGAATAACACCTACCAAGTACTGGCCCGAGACAGTGAACTCAGCCCAGTGCTCGGTTAATGTAATCATCAAAGTCAGTCCTCGGCCTAGTAGCAGGCGAGTCATTTGGGCGAGACAGTGGATAGGAGGCTGTTCTATTCTCTCGGCCGAGTGAATACCCCCACCACCGGCCCACTCTACTCGGCACACCACTCGGACGGTGTGATCAGTCAAACTGAAGTAATCATAGTAGTAAATTTTAACCCCCGTCTACATCTTTTGTGGTTTATTAATTTATTAAGTTCAAAATGGCTAAATAGAGCTCTGAAACAAAAATTAAATTTATACAAGAGTATAAATCACACGAATGCCTCTGGAATTTCAAATCGGCAATCTACAAAAACAAACAAATTCGTGATACTGCTTATATCAAGTTAGTACAGGCGATGAATTTACTTGACTTAGGTGTACCAGAGGTAAAAAATTAAATCAAAAACTTGAGTCCGTCTTTTGAATTTTAGGAGTTATCATTTCAAGTAAAAAAACAAAATGATCTGTTTTTGATCTCATAAATGATCTATAATCTTTGAGATCTTCAGTTTCAAATTCTCTTAACACAATTGCAGTTCCTCCTCTAATATCTCTTCTTAATAGCCATTGTCTTTTCCATAATCGTTTTCTATTTTTGCTAATTTTATCTTCGATTTCCTCTATTATGGCAGATGTGATCAAGTTGCAACATTTCTAAAAACTTTCTTGATTTGTATTGTTTGCCTCATACGCGGAACCATGTTTCACGAACGCATAACCACAACGTACTGACTCGCCCGCTATCTCTTCTACGTGTAATCTCCCTATTTTCAATATTTTGCTAGGCCGAGTGACAGAGCGAGCCACTCGGCCCAGCTACTCGGTAGGTGTAATTCAGGCTTGAACATCAGCAAGAAGATGGATAATAAACAAACCGGTTTTCAACGTAAATACACCCCCCCCCCCCCCGGGTCCAAATAACCAAGTCCTGCGAAAGGTTTTTTGTGTGTGTGATGATTTTGATCAAACTGGGTATTTGATGTATGTATATGCCAGCGATGTGAAAGCCAAAATTGGTTAAAAGGTGGTGGCACTTTATTTAATAAATTTTGTCTCATTTTTCTCAAAAACGGCTGTAACTATTTTGATCAAAATACCGCCATGTTTAATGAGAATCAAAAATTAATCAAGAATTCTTTAATATCGGGTAAGTTTTATCATTATAAAAATTTTTTGAGGGAGGTTAATTGGTGAAGGTAACTTTTTTGTTTTTCGGTAAAGCTTTTTGTAAGCGGTGTCAATGGGCACAAAAAATAACTAGCCCCGTGAGTGCCGCGCTTAAGATTTGGCTTCCCGGGCAATTACTTTAAAGCGCTAATGCAAAAGTTGGCGGTAATAAAATATTTTAATTAAACACTTTCGTAATACCGGAGTTCATAATAATTATCATGAATAGAAGAGCGAGAGATTTGAAAAGTTAAAGATAAGACAGATCTACGAAAAATCTTTGTCTCACATCCACGCAAGCCCACACTAACAATGAAAATGGGAAAATGTATAATGGGGAATATACTATCACGCAATCTCCAAACGTTTGCTATATGTGCAAAATTAGGGATACTTGCTGACTGCCTAGGTGAGACAGAGAGAGATTTCTTAGTTCAAGAATTTCTTCAAAAATTCGAATCGCAACAACAGTATACAATATTCAAACGGTTATTTATTTTCCTTGATAAAAACTTTTAATATTCAACTAAGTTATTTTTAAGTATATTTAACTTACATCGAACTTGCAAAAATTCTTATAAAACGCCTCCAAGTTTTTATTTCGGTTGATACGAAAATCACAATCATATTCTATTTCTTTTGTATTCATGTTGAACAGCCAAATTAAAAAGATTATTAATTGAAATTATAATTTAATAGAAAGGAGTCATGTGACTCCATTGTTAATTAATATTTAAATAAATACAAATTCAGAAACAACTTGCTTTATGAATAGTTTATAAAATTCAAGTTGTGCTTTTTAAGATAACTAATTAATTGAATATTTCTTAAATACTATCTGTACGAACATAACTAACTATTCACAAAACTTTTAACAATGGGGTCGTATCGTTCGCATGGTATCTACAATCTATCGGAATAGTAAGTATATCCACCAATTTTCCATGTTGTGCGACGCTGCTGATCTATCGAAGCGCCGCTAAGTTTCCTTAAAGAAATATTATATTTATGATAACTTTATACAAAGTGTAGGGAACAACAAGCCCACCCATTTGATTACGTATCTTAATGTCCATAGAATGAAGTATTTAAAGTACAGTATAACTGCTTGTCTTGGCTGTCCAGGATTACAAAATAATTCTTCATTGTTAGTCCAAAATAAAAGGCAGAAGTTGTAATTATTTATAAAATTAAATTAAAAAGATGAGGTATAGGTATAGTAGGCGTATCTGAATCGGAAATCAAGAAAAACTATTGGTAACGTAAGTTTTGATCTGAGATATGAAATGGAGCGCCGCGGAAAAATTCTGATATAGGACGCCTGGACCCGAAAAAGTTTGAGAACCACTGGTATATATTGACAGTGAATATTTTTGAGGAAGATTCAAAACGTGAGTTCATAAGACTATGTGGTTAGGAAAAGTAGAACATGTGTAAACCCAAAATAAAGGAATTAAGTGTAATAGTAGTTTGACTGTCACAGTGAATATTTCATACCTTTAAGCTAAGATTTAGGTTCAAAGATTCGAACCAAGAGAACAAGTACTTTTTAAACTGTTTTAACTAAACAACCAATAATTAGTTCGGATGGATTTAAAATGACAAATTTCGAAATCGTATAAATTAGAAGTGGAAGATTACGCATACAAAATTTGAAGATAAAGCTTCCCCGGAACATTTGAAAACATTATATGAGAACCATACACTAATTATATACCTTTCTCATTATCATCACATACTTTTCCATACATAATACATATATATTTATTGGCGTCCAAAGAAGGAGGAGCTGCCCTTCCCTAGGAAATAAGAGGAACAAAAACTACAAATTAAATTAATTCGTATTATATATTTATATATATATATATTAACGACTTTATTACAACGCGCGGTCATATGTCGTTTCCTAACAATCCATCCCGCCATTTTTTCCTGTCCTGACAGTCGTCTTCTTGCAATCCTCTTGCTGTCATAGCTCCTTGCAGTCCGTCCATCCATCTCTTTTCAGGACGACCTCTCTTTCTTCTTTCACTTGGAACATGCTTCAGTAACCTCTTAGGCCACCGGTCGTCCGACATCCTCATGACGTGTCCGAACCAGCTCAGCTGTCTTGTTGCGATAGTATGAAGGATATTAATTGGTTCTTGGACTATTTCCCTTATGATACTATTCGGGACATGTTGGATTCGAGATATCCCACAGCTACGTCTCCAAAAATCCATTTCCATTGCAACAAGTTTTTTTGCTGAGGCTGTTGAAACAGTCCAGGTTTCAGAGGCATAAAGTACGGTACTGATTATAAAAGCATAGAATATTCTTTTTTTGGTTTGAAGTTGGACATTCTTATTCCATAGAACAGAATTTAATATTTGGATAATCTTTCTACCTCTAATTACTTTTTCATCAATATCCATATTGCTGTCCCCCTTCGATAGCCACCTGCCCAGATATTTAAACTGTTCAGTTGGGGTCAAATCCCATTCTCCAACATTTATTGAGGAGTTTCCACTACTATTAAATGCCATATATTCCGTTTTAGTTTTGCTGACTTCCAGCCCCCCTGCCGTATAGGCTTCTAGCAACTTCCTCATCATAAATGACGCATCTTCTTCATTGTTTGCAATAATGACCTGGTCATCAGCAAATTGTAAATTGTACAAAACATTTTCATCTATGGCAACCCCCATACCACTACACTTCCTTTTCCATAGGCTAAGGATGCATTCCACATAAATATTAAATAGGAGAGGTGAGAGCGAACAGCCCTGCTTTAGGCCTTTAGTAATTGGGAATTCTTTTGATAGTCCATACTTAAGCTTGACCCTTGCTGTCGCATGTGAATACAGTCCCATTATAGCTCGAATCAAGTATTGGCTTACTCCTATGTTTTCCAAAGCATTCCATAGTTTGCTAAGAGGCACCGTGTCATATGCTTTTTGAAGATCAACAAATATTAAATTTATTTCTTTATTATGAGCCTTAAATTTTTCTATCAGTATATATATTATATATTTTACATATTATATATTTTAGTTTACTATATTAAGCATTACATAACAAAATAATTTAATTTTTAAACAACGATAAGTTTTATTTTATTTTTTTTTATATAATTTTTTTTATTTTTTAGGCCCTCTTCCCCGGCCTAAAGAATTTTACCAGTCTGTCCCCTTCAGGGGATAATTTTACCAGCCAGCCTCCTGGAAGAAAAGTTTACCAGATAAGATAAGCTTCTAGACCTTCTTTCTGCATGTATCTGACGTTGCTATTATCCATAATACGTTAGAGCTAAAGTCAGAACCTCAGGTAGTTCCACGTCAGCCGTCTTTGTAATGAAAATTGTTGTATTGAGGAGCATAGGTTCGGTCAGACATCAGTGTTCACTGTTTTGGTGTACATAGCTGTTGGTAGAACGACGAGATTTGGGGGATTATCCGTTGAAGGGTGAGGTTCGCAGAGTGTTTGCCTTTAGGCACCCCAACAGTTCACTGGTTAGTCGGCTGGAGGGATGGAAGTCAAGTATATTTATTTATTTTTTTATAACGAATTAAATTTAAGAAACCGAAGCACAGTGGTCCAAAAAAGCTGAATATGGGAAAAAACCTAATATCTATTATAATTACTTTGTTAGCGGCATGGAACCACACATGTATTGATTTGTTGAGGTGCCGAATCTAATGAAATTAAAATTAATGCAATGGGACCACCAGATCAAGTCCAAATTTGAGGTCAAAAATATCAAAAATTCTTATTTGGTATAGTTGTATATGTTTTTTGAGGTGCCGAATCTAATGAAACCAATATTAACAAAATCAGGGCATCAGATCCAGCTAAAATTTGAAGTGGAAAATAAAAAATATAAACTGTATAGATAATTATTTTTTATTTAACATTTTTATGTACGATAATACAGATAGGATTTTTTTTCCTTCTTTCTTTCGCTCATAAAGTAACCTACTGGGTCATTCCACGTCAATTCAACACAGGCTTGAGCGTTACCATTTCGGATTTTCTTTAAATTTGGGTTATGTGTACTACTTGTATCTACTAGAAGAATTGTGAAATATTACTGAGATATGTCTACCCGTTTTTGAATTATTGGTCTCTAAAGCCCTCAAAAATAGGCCCAGAAACAGAAAAAATCATAATTCAAAATAGCTGTAGATGTTTTCCAAATTTGACTAGGACTATGAGGTTGGTGTTGTTTAACAGCGCATTCCACGCCGCTACTAAAGAAATTTTCTTAAAACTAAATGTAAAATTTTAATTTCAATTTTCTCAAAAACGGCATTTTTTAAAAAATTTATATTTTTCTGAAAAATAGGTAGTATTTCATCTATTCGTACAGCAAAATATAAAAGTGGGATGAAAATTTCTTCATCACTAAAAAAAATGAAAACTATTAATAAAATTGAATAAATCTAGCATTTTATGATTAAAAAAAGCTGCAGACGTTTTCCAAATTTGACTAGGCTCATAGTCCTAGTCAAATTTGGAAAACGTTGGTGGTATGAGGTTGGTGTCGTTTAACAGCGCATTCCATGCCGTTCCATATGATAAACAACAATGTATAGGTTGGTACTAAAGAAATTTTCTTAAAACTAAATGTAAAATTTTAATTTCAATTTTCTCAAAAACGGCATTTTTTAACATTTTTATATTTTTCTGAAATATAGGTAGTATTTTATCTATTCGTACAGCAAAATATAAAAGTGGGATGAAAATTTCTTCATCACTAAAAAAATTGAAAACTAGCTATAAAATTCAATAAATCTAGCATTTTATGATGAAATGCTAGATGATAGAATGATAGAAATCTGAGATGGTGAGGTTCAAAATAGCTATTTAGAAAAATAGCTGCTGACGTTTTCCAAATTTGACTAGGACTATGAGATTTGTGTCTTTTAACAGCGCATTCCATGCCATTTCTTATGATAAACAGCGATGTATAAGTTATTGTGTATATACACATATAAGTATATGTATAATTAGTTGGTACTAAAGAAATTTTCTTAAAACCAAGTTTAAAATTTTAATTTCAATTTTCTCAAAATCGGCATTTTCTTTAATTTTTATATATATTTTTAAAAATATAGGTCATGCTTCCTATATCTATACACTGTTCTAAATCATATGAAACGGCATGGAATGCGCTTTATATTTTTTACAAAAAATATAAAAATTCTAAAAGACGTCCTTTTAGAGATAATTAATTTTAATGAAATTAAAATTTTAAACTAGGTTTTAAGAAAATGTCTTTAGTACCAACCTATACATCGCTGTATATCATATGAAATGGCATGGAACGCGCTGTTAAAAGACACCAATCTGATAGTCCTAGTCAAATTTGGAAAACATCTACATCTATTTTTAATAATGATTTTTTCTGTTTCTGGACCTATTTTTGAGGGCTTTAGAGACCAATAATTCACAAACGGATGGACATATCTCATTAATATTTCACAATTGTTCTAGTAGATACAAGTAGTACACATAACCCAAATTTCAAGAAAATCTGAGATGGTGAGGTTCAAAATGATATATTTTTGTGTTGATTTGACATGGAATTGCCCTACTGCATATATAAGTTCTGTATATTTTTTGATGTGTACATGCTCCAAACACTAGGCATAATACATGTGTCAATTTATTTAACCGACTTCGAAAGAGGAGGTTACTCAATTCGATACGTATGTGCCTTTTTTTTTTTTCTATGTATGTCCACCGATTACTCCGAGATTGGTGGACCAATTGGAACGAAACCTTTTGCATCTTGTAGAGTATTTTCCCAATGTGGTCCCATTAAAACCTTTTTTGGGTTCTTAATTTATTAAAGAAGTTATTGGAAAAAAACATGAAAATAATTTTTAATTATCGCTCAAAATATTTACTTATTTGAAAAACATATGGCATATATATCATAAGGTATGCTTCAACAAACTATTAAAACACGTTGATAAATACAATAACAAACTGATCATGTACTATCCCCGCTTTTTTTATTTTTATTCTAAATTTGATTGGTTGATTTCAAGCAATGGTCAATAATGTTTTAATGGTTAATGAACCGGTTGGGAAAACAAACCAATCAAATTCAGAATTAAAAGAGTGGAGGAGAACATGTGAAGTGTGTTAGTTATAGACGTGGTTTAAGTGCTTGTTGGAACAAACCTTATACATAACCTTAAATAAATTTTCAACAATAGATTTTAATAAAGACATATAACATCAGAGGAATATCGCTGTCGTTTTCTGAAAAATGAAACACTACTTTATGGTTCCGGCAAAGTTATTGTTGTTTCGACCCTGTTCCTGGAAAATTTTGCCAAGAAATAAAACTCAAAAACATTTTTTTTGCTTGCTTAAAATATTTTTTTTTTAGATTTAAGAAGAGTAAAGCACATTAAACACCGATAACAGTAAAAAATCCTAAATGAATGTCTGAACGACGGATGGACAGCATAATCATAAAGCCACAAAATTCATAGAATTTAAAGAAAGGCCGAGCATTAACCCTAGAAATACCAACGGGGGGGCTCCTCGAGCCCACAACTTTTTGTTTTTGTTCCTTATCACCCAATTTTAATGGGATATTTTTGATATTTTATGTATTCCTCAGAAAAACATCCTAGAATGAGGGTATGACAACAAAATGAAATAAAACAATTTCTATGTTGAGAAAAAAATAACCCTTTTTAAAAGAGATTCGTAAAATCGTAGCCATTATTGTTTTAAATTGGATTTTGATTTCCGACTTCCACTCGTTATGCACATTAAAAAGGAATTCAATGCTTACTGGAAAAGCTCTTTTTCATTTGATTTAGAGGCCTTAACAAAAGATTTAGGCACCTCTGTCAGCTTCTGGATACACTCGATCTCTGTCGGATATTAATAAATAAATAAATAAATAAATTCTTTATTTATTTGTTCTGGGACAGTGTCCCTTAAGAACAAATGTAAATAGTATACAAATGGGGCTTTAGAGCCTTAAAGTATAAATAAACAAATTAAAATGATACAAATTAAAATAACTAAAAATAATTAGGGAACCTCTGCTCAGGTGAAAGAAACTAGTTTTCACATCTAATAATATATACATATTTACACATTTATTTACAGATTGGTTAAATAGTATTTATATTTTCTTAAAGGCGGAAAAAAAAGACAGATAATAATAAAAAAAAATAGAATAAAATATATAAGGAGAATGAGAACTTCCATTGGTTTAAAAAGGACGCTGGATGACTATGAAGTGATGATAGAGACGGGATTTAAAGGTGGAGAGGGTATTGGAATTACGGATGAAAGTGGGAATGGAATTCCATAACGAGGTAGACCGGATAATGAAAGATCTATCAAAAGCTGACGTTCGGTGGGCCGGTGTATATAGATCTGAAGGCCTAGAGCGGGTATTGCGGGAATGTACCGAGGATTTGGGATGAAGGAGTTCGGAGATATATGATGGTCGGCGGGATCGGATAACTTGGAAAAGGAAGGTTGCCAGGAAATACTTACGGCGGTAGGAAGGATATAACCACTTTAACTCTTCGTAAAAAGGCGATATGGAGACGTCCCTTGGGATCCCGAATATAAATCGGATGGAACAATTTATTAAACGTTTTAGTTTTGCGTCGAGATCCCCTGAGATACCCCCATATACCGTGCAACAATAGTCAAAGTGGGGGAATATCAAGGAGGTGACCAGAAGTCTGCGTGTTTCGAAAGGGAAAAGGTCACGGAAATGGTTTAGTTGCTTTAAGGTCGAGATGGTGCGACGGGAGATATTGGAGATATGGTTTTTCCAGGAAAGAGTTTGGTCAAAGGTTACCCCAAGGTTTTTGACTGTTGGATAAAATTTGATTGGGTTGTTATTTAGGAACAGGGGTGGGATGTTATGGACGGTTTTAAGGAGGTGATTGGAGCCTATTAAAATTGCCTTTGTTTTCTCTGCATTCAGCTTCAACTTGTTTGCCTCTGCCCAGAGACTGATCCGATTCAAATCTTCTTGAAGCTTTTTCGTCGCTGGCACCAACTCGGAAGGTGGGAAAGACAGGTAAATTTGGAAATCATCAGCATAGATATGGTATTGGGAGTGGTGAATCAGGAGAGGAAGGTCGTTAATATAAATAGCAAATAGAGTGGGGGATAGAGAGGATCCTTGAGGGACTCCGCAGGAGAGGGGAAGTGTTTTGGATGGAGGTTGACCAGGAACGACTACATACTGTGACCGATCTGAAAGAAAGGACCTGAACCAATGTAAGGCGCTGCTAGATAGGTGGAGTTTTCTCAGTTTTGTAAGAAGGATGTTATGATCGACTGTGTCAAAGGCTTTGGAAAAATCTAGAAGGATAAGAATATTTAGCTTTCGGAGTTCGATAGAAGTTTGGAGGTCATAGGTAATTTTTAGGAGAGCAGATTGAGTCGAGTAACCAGATCGGAAACCGGATTGGAGTGGGTTTAGGAGGGAGCGTTCTTCTAGGAATTTTGATAGTTGATTTTGAACAAGGCGTTCTAACGGTTTTGAGAGATTGGAGAGAAGGGAAATAGGACGGAGGTCATTCATTGTGGAGGGGTTTGAGGTTTTGTTCAGAGGTCGGACTAGAGCGGTTTTCCAGGAAGAAGGGAAAACCGAGTTTTGTAACGAGAAGTTGTAAATATGATAGAGAACGGGAATGAGTGAGGGAAGGCAGGACTTTATTAGCTTTACTGGAACATGGTCAGGACCGTAATCGTTAGTGTGGGATTTTAGGACTGCGGTAAGAAGGTCATCGTATGTAATGTGGGAAAAAAAGAAGTTTTCCGGATTGAAATTATGATTATTGATAACTGCAGGTGGGGATAAAAAAGGAGTGAAGGATGAGAAATGGTTATTGAGATCATCTGGAGTGAACGGAAGGGAACTGGAGTTATTGGAACCGAGGAAGGATAATTGACGAAGAATTTTCCATTTACTTTTAGGATCGTGGGCATTGGAGAGGGCATTGTGGCAGTGGAGGGATTTAGCTCGTCGGATTTCGGATTGGGTCACATTTCTAAGCTTTTTGAAAGACGCATAATCAGCTGCCAAACGGGTACGCCGAAACTTGCGTCTTGCAGCTTCCCTTCTTTTCATCAGATCCTTTATTTCAGAAGTCAGCCAAGGTGCAGCGGGGCGACGTAGGGTTCGGGTTTTCAGGGGAGCGTGGATATCTAAAATGGATTTCAAATTTGAGGTGAGAAAGGAGACCATCGAATCGACAGAATCATACGAATATATGATATCCCATTGGACGGCGTCGAGGTCGGATTGAAGGGATTCGTAGGAAAGGTGGACTAGATTGCGTGATGATATGACCTTAGGAGAGAAACGTTTGACGGGGATGTCGTATGAAATCTGGATAAGGTCATGTGATGAGAGAAAAGGAACAGGACATTGCGAAGAGGAAATGATTTTGACGGGGGAATCAGAAATGCACAGGTCTAGCCAAGTATCAGAGTATTGCGTGTGATGAGTTGGATAGTAGGGAACTAGGTAAAGATTGAGGGAATACAGGAGGTCAATTAGAAAGGACTTCTCCGAGGATTCAGAAAGTAGGTTTACATTGAAATCGCCGGTTATAATGATATTGGAATAATTGGAGACCAGATTGACAAGGGAGGATTCAAAAAGGTTGTCGAATGGGGCGCGGGGTGGTCTATAAATTACGGCGAATAAAAGAGGAGAGGAGGAGGAGGAAATTTCAACGAACATGTATTCAATGTGAGGGAGGTCGTGGGAGGAGGACTGAAGAAGAACTTTGGCCTTAAGGCTTTCATGGACGTATAGTCCGACACCACCTCCCGTGCGATTAGATCTATCATGGCGGAAGAAAGAGTAATTGGTAAGGGAAATCTGGGAAGAAGGGATGTGCGGTTTTAGCTAGGTTTCGGATATGTGATGAAAGTTGTCTAAGAAGTAGTTTTGAAATTCATCAAAGTGAGCAATGAGGGATTGTGCGTTTACGTGACATGCGCTTAAAATATTAGTCATAACTTAGCTATTAAAAGTGGTAGAAGTACTTGAAAAAAGGTACGTGGATGAAGGGAAGGATAGTTTGAAACGTTTTTTGGCAAAAACGGTATTTTGGCAAGGTACGCGCGTGGTTATGATTCGAGAATAGGATGGGAAATGGTAAAATTCTGAGATTTGGAATGGGTATTGAAAATTCAAGTCATTGCTCAATATAAAACTAGTTCGAATTTGAAGGTAAACATCCAGTGAAACACAACTAATCAAATAAGTGCCGGGCTCTAGCTGCACAAGGTAATTAATATGATAGGGAATAGAGGTATGATAGAGGCGAAAATTGTAATATCTAAAATAAAAATACCAATAGCTATAGTTAATTAAAAAAGTGAGAGTAAAAATCTGAATATATGTGATGAAAATATAAATACCAATAATAAGGATGAAAATTTCTAAAACGAAAATAAAATTATCTGAGGTTAAAATAAAACTAAAAATATCTTGTGTAAAAACTGGATAGTCCGCAAGCTTGATGAGACTCACATACGGCATTCAGCTGAAAACGTCCAGGTCGCTGGGCTTACCAATAATCACCGCTGGGTGACCGTCTGCCTGCCTACAGCGAACTCGGCCTCCACTGAACCATACGTATTTGATTTTAGACGTTGCCTTCTTCTGCCTGGCCAACCAGTAGAGATGCTTGTTGGCTGGCGTCATAGCTTCACTAACGTAGATCCGGAATGCTTCATTGTCGCCCCAGCCCAGGTGCCGCGAAGAGAAGTCTCTCTTCGCTTTCCTCTGATGCACTAGTTCATCTCTTACTGTCTGACGAACGAATCTTGCTACTATAGGTCCTGGGGCCCCATCCTGCTTGGGCCTGAGCCTCACCGCGTGGTCCAGATCCTCCGTGCACAGCTTAACGCCCAGTCCCGCTCCGATACTGAGTATGGTGCCCATCACGGTGTCTCCTGGCCTCTCCGGTACACCTCTTATCTCCACTGTATTTTTTAACTCCTGCTGCTCTGTAAAGTTCATGCGGCTTTCTAATTCAAAAATTTTCGCCTTTAACGTGGAGTTTTCGAGCGTCAATTTTTCTACGCAGTTCTTTTGCTCCTCCAGAAGGGTTTCGATTTTCTGTAGTCTATCCATATTTTCGAACGAAATTTCGGATTGTTTCTGCAGAGTTTCTTTAATATCTTTTAACTCTTCTAGGCCTTGAAGTTTGGATTTCATTTCTTTAACTTCCGCGGTTAGCGCCCTCAGTAGATCTATCATTGAACTTGCCTCAGAGACAGGTGCAGCCCGTATAGGTTCGTCGCAATCCGGGCAGGTCCATATTTTACATTTTTCTTTCAGGCCTTCTGGGTCCGTTGAATCAATTTTCGCGCATTTGACGTGGTAAATATTTTGGCAAACAGAGCAGGCCACTTTAGCTTTTTCATCTCTGCTCACAGTTTTGGTGCATACTTTACAGTTGACCATTGTTATTTTAATTTATATTAAAAGGCGAGCAATTTAAAAAAAAAAGAGGGAGAGAGAGAGTGATATAAATATAAATAATAGAGAGCGCGAGATGAAAATAAATAATGACAGACCTGTTTGTTGTGGCGGGCGCAAGCGGGATTAGGCTGATGCCGAGCTATCACTCCCCACTACTTTAGCTCCGCTGGGTTCTCGACTGACACTTTTTTCTATTGTAGTTTATAACTGTAATAGGGCTGCTTGTGATTGAACTAGTGTTGTAAGCGATAAATGTGAAAATTTGAACAAGAAATAACGGAGGGAAACTGGTAAAATATTGTAAAAGAGCGAGAGGCGCACGGTTGAGCTCTTAACAGATAGAGGTCTACTCTAAGACTATAGAGTATATTGTATATTAAGATATTAATATACAATGTAATCATAAAATCTTGTGCGGATTCTTCACTCTGGAGTGACACTTTTGTTATGTTATCCAGATTACTATTATAAGTTTTTAATTATGTTTCTGCAACTATTGAGGTGTTTAGATGAAAATTGCTCTAAGTGCCAAATTATTGATTTTGAGATAACTACTAACTAAGCTTAAGTTTGGTTTGAAAATTAAGAAAAATATTATAGATATGACAATAATATGGACTTATTATTATTCCTGTCATGAAATAAATATGTCCCGCTAACAAATTTTAATATTATTTTCTTCCATCTCCAATTCCATCTATGATGGTGAATTGTCTAATTTTTTTTCTTTAAGTTACGATAACGTCCATAGGGTGGCGTTACTCATGCTAGGATGGCGGGTTTTTATACTCGATAAGAGAGTCTAGAGACGAAAATCTTAAAGATAGTCATTTGTCAAGAATTGTTTCCATTTCGAGGCAGTCATATTCTCAGATACCGAAATAACAAACGTATATGTTGTTTATAATATTTACCAATAAAACTGGTCGAAAAACGGCCAAAATCCCAACTGTTCAGTGGCATATCTATGGCATCTTGAATTGGCCGGATTCATGTTACAGCGGAGCAAAACTGAACACCTCTCGGAACACAGATGTATGTATGTAATAAACAAGTACCGAAGATAATATTCCGCAAAGAAAAAAGATTGTCATTGTGGAAAAAAAGTTTTATGTGTCTTCCCGATGGAACATTGGTCTTTACAAAAGATTAAAAGAAGACAGGGTGTTGAAAGGTCTGTACTGCACCTAACGCAAACGATTTTCAATTTGTGCATATTCATAAAATTGATAATGTGACTAATATAATACAAAGTTGATTAAAATTGATATAATAATATAAAGACCGGGGATAGACGAACGTGGTATAGTGCTACCTGGGTGGACTGACTTTTATTTCGCGAGGGACCCACGGAATAACAACCAACTAATGAACCAAACTCACTTGTAGTATCTAAAGAGGGGTACCGAATAAAAAATAAAAATAAAAAAAATAAAAAACGACTTCGAAAACCCGAAATCAGTTCAAAATGCTCTTAAAATCTGTATAAAAAAAAGCATACAGAATTTGTTTTAGAAATCAACGCATTGCTTCATTCCGCCTAATATTAGAAATTATCTTCCGCCACTAAAAAGTATGAAATAAAAAACATTTTATAAAAAAAATTTAAACCGACTTCGAAAACTAGGAAACAGTAAAAATAAATGCACTGAAAAGCATGAAATAATTACCTTCTGATTTTTATGAATACGCAGAAAAATTGAAAATCTTATGAAAAGCGGAAAAATGCATTAAAACGAATAATTTTATTTTGATTAGTACGAATACATACTAACTGTTAATACAAATTATTAAATTAAAATATTAAATACCATGTTCAATACTTAAAAATCTTTCGGAGGCGGCGCAAAATAGAAAATCTATAGAGAATTTTAGGATTTTCCTAATTTTAAGTGTTAACAATTTTAAATTTTGCGGCGCCTCCGAAAGATTTTTAAGTATTAAACATGGTATTTAATATTTTAATTTAATAATTTTTATTAACAGTTAGTATTTATTCGTACTAATCGAAATAAAATTATTTGTTTTAATGAATTTTTCCGCTTTTCATAAGATTTTCAATTTTGCTGCGTATTCATAAAAATCAGAAGGTAATTATTTCATACTTTTCAGTGCATTTATTTTTACTGGTTCCTAGTTTTCGAAGTCGGTTTAATTTTTTTTATAAAATGTTTTTATTAGATATAATGTATCAATACAGATAGGATATAATTATTTTTATTTATTTTGATCAGAAATAATTAAGTGAACGATCTTATTTAAGTAAATTGGATGCTTCCTCGGTTACCTCTTATTTCTTTTTATACTTTTATACTGGTCTTAAATCTGTAATGTATAGATAGCTTGTATCAAATAATTGGCGGAAAACATCTTCATTTGTTGCGACTCGAGATATCTTATTGGAATCATGTTCCCTTTACTGCTTATAATTTCTGTTCCTACTCTCGTGAGCCTCTTCTGAGAGGGAACCAATACTAAGCTGCGTGCTCAATCATGCCTGCTCCAAGGAAAAGAATTTTGTGGACGGTCGGTGGGAGATAGTACTAGGGGTACCGAGTCACTGCCATCTCAGCCGTTTCCGCTGCATCCTCCATAGCCAGAGGGTTAAATCTCTATAACTACCGAAGTTGGCCGAAGATGGCGATGAAAATTTCACCACGGTTCTTAGTTGGCGATGAAAATTTCACCAAGGTTCCTCTACTACCTGCACTTACATATTAAACCATTGCGACCGTAACGCAATAAACCAACAAAGTCAAAAAATTATACTTATTTCGGCAACGAATTCAAAAACTAATTCCCTCTCTGACTATTGATGTTATTCAAACATATTTAGTCCATAACAGTACACATATATTGGGGAATATTTTACTGGAAATTTTATACAGAGTAAAAAAAGTTTTATTTTGGTAGAAAAGTATTATTTTCTTAAGCCATTAAAAAGTTCAATTTTACTGTTACACACACATTTTAATTTTGAACAAGTTAAAAAAATGTATTCTAACCATTGTTCTACAAGTATATAAGTATTCAAAAACTAAGAAAAAATTAGGTTTGGGCCACTTTAATTAATGGGGTTTTTCCCTGGTTGGACTACTGTGCGACGCACCATGGCTCATTTTGTCCTTTTTTCATTCTTGTTTCTAGAGACCTTAAATTAAGCATAACATCCGAGGGTATTTGATATAAAATTCGAACCTTGTATGTTTCCCGGTCATTTTTTAAAGTAACTGGGCTGAGACCTGCTCGGCTGCTCATCTTGATCCTGCAATTTATCTCAATATTTATTGAAACGGCTGTATTGATGATGTATTTCGGCATTTGTTTTGAGTAAATTTAATTCCCCTTTATAAGAATAGTTGGTTGAAGAGGGATACCTACTTCGTTGTTCGGCGTAACTAGTAACACAATTCGAAGACCTAGTAGTTGGTATTTCTGTTAGTTTGGATCATCTGTATGACATTTAGTGTGGTCCTGATTTATAAGCTGATAGTATTTACTAATTGCATGAAAGATATCGTAGCAGCCTTGATTCGTTCTAACAATTACTATTTGGCCACTTAAATAAGTAGTAGTTGAAGGGTCACTCATTTCAGCCACGTGCAGCGGAACTGAAATGGAATATATACTCTGGATTTCATCTGGGGGGGGGGGGGGCAGGCTGGTAAAATTTTCGTAATAGGCATTGGAAGCCGAGTTGCCACTGAAAATCCATGATAACCCGAAGTTAATAAATTAAAATACTTTTTTCAAAAAAATCAGCATTAGTCCCCCGTGCTCACTTCTGGTTCAGGAAAAAATGGAATGGAAAAAATAGCCATAAAGGCTCGCTAGGGGAGAAAGACCATGCGGTATAATCCGGGAGGATACGGACACCCTCAGAGAACCCAAATTGACCCTAGGTACCTTTAATCTTACACACACAAATGTTTCTGAACTTGAAAAATATGTTGTGAAGTTAAATTTAATAAATTATAGTAAATTAAAGAATAAAGATAAAGAAAAACAAACCAAAGGAACATACCTAATGACTCTCAGAGGCAAGAACCCTACTGAAATAGGCTGGGACTTTTCGTTTGCTACCTGCTTTGACCCTTCTGAAGGGTCAGGACAGATACCCGAGTATCTGTGAGTACTTCAGTATTCAGTTATTTTTTTCCGGATACTATTTCGGATATTTCTACTTCTGGGGCTGGGTTGTTTACAATTCCATTATTATTCTAATATTCTATTAAAATTCTAAACAAATTATTAGTATTAAGCCGTCAACATTTTATCGCTTAGAAATAAGGGTGCAATATCCAAAGCGTTAATTTTGACAAAAAGTAATAATTTAAAAAAAAAACGATAGGAATATAAAATTATTTTCTTTTTTTATTTTTTCAGATTTTTAAAATTGTAAACTACTGTGATGATAATAGTGGCTTATAATTGGAAAATACTACCGATTTTAAAATTCGATGATGGTGGGGGGGGGGGGGGGGACATTTTATTAACTTTCCGTTTTCTTCGAGAAGAGTCTTTATGGTAACGGCAGATTTTGAAAATAGTAACATTTTTAAAATTTGGTTGGGGAGAGCGTTTCTACGATTTTTTTTTAACTTCTGATTAATTTGTTATGATTGTCTGTCTATATCTATGTTTACGCGTTCGTAGATTTTGAAAAAGTATTAATGTTTTACGGATACTTCTACTTCTGAGGTTAGGAATATTTAAAATGGTGTTATTAAACTTTTTTATTATTATTAGGCTGTCAACATTTTATGTTTTCGAAATAAGGATCCTATCGAAAATTTTAAAAATAATCATACTTTTAAAATTGTAATTATTTAAAATTAATAATATTCAAACGGAAATTTTTTTTTTTTTCGATTCTTCACAATAAAGAAGCATAATTATGTTTAGGCTGGCTTAACTTTTGAAAATAGAAATAATTTTAAAATTACTATATTGTGGGGGGTCCACCTTTAAGAGAAAATTGTAACTTCTAAAATTAATACGAATAGAATTTATTTTTTTGTTAATATACACTAAATGAGGGCTCATACGGGTATGGATTTGGTGAATGGAATCAATTTTAAAATTCGATGCAGCGAGGGAGGATTTTTTCGGGATGAGCGTTTAAGATATTGGGGGAGCAGATTTCGAAAATATTTACAATTTTAAAATTTGGTGCGGGGCTACTACGCAATTTTTTTTAACTTCTGATTATTTCGTTGTGAGGGTCTATATTAGTTACACATAAATTTTATTATAGTACGTTTTATTATAATCAAAATATAAAGAAACACACAATAAGAGTAGATATCAATTGAAACATTCCTATCTAAAATGGAGACGCTATAAATCAAAAAGAATCAGGAACAGTTTATTTGAGATAATAAAATGCAATTCACAAACTATTTCAATTTTTTTACAAATCAATTAAATTATATGGAAAAACATTTATACTATCTTACATTTTAATAATTTATTCAACTTTTTATCTTTTTAACTTAAAAATGACTTAGGAATCTTTGTCATTGTCGCATAGGCTGGTAACAACAAGAAGTAACAAAATAATGGAAACCTCATCAAACTGATGGTGTGTTAGCATTGACATGGGTACTTTACAAAGATAATCATGTAAAAGATAGTGAAATTAAAAATGAATATTTCAATGATAAAAAAACTCCTGTTTTCATTTCTGAGTAAAGAGTGTTGCAGAGACTAGGGCAAAATTATAAGGGTAGAGGTAGGAGAGGTTAATTTGCCGACTTCAAAGGGTTTACTGCGGGGAAACCCAACCCTTTTGAAGTGAAAGGGTACACAACGATCAGGTGTAAACTTAAGATAAGGAATTGTAAAACTAGCAATATACAATAGATGGTACAGTATACAAATTGTTCATATCTGGACTCAATAATTAGATAAAACTGAAAGTACACACAAGCAGACCTGGGCATTATTTATATGATTCCGGTTTTTCACATTTCATAATAAAATAGTTTGTTTTTGTTTTTTAATATTTTTAGAACAATATTTCTTTTTATGACAGAATGAAAATTTGTACATTACATCTACTCAAAGAAGTACTTATAATTAATTAAACATTTTAAACGTAAATTCTAGAAAAATCTGGCGAATCAATAAAAAAATAACTTTTAAAAGGTGACTTCAATACTACAAAGAATTTGCTTAAAACATTACATTTATGTATTCACATTGACTAATCAATGATCATACAGGAAGTTATTTTGGAGCAACAAAAATACATGGACTGGACAATAAGTCCTCTTCGTCCCAAGAAATAATGCTTGGTAGTATGCTTTTTAAGTCCGATATAAATAATTAGACAGACAGACAGACAAATGTGTTTATTTATATACAGAAACAGAAAAAAATTAAAATACAATGAAAATCTCACCAAAACACCACTGCAGTGGGAAACACCTGTTCGCAGGAGTTCTGATTTAATAGTAACTTAAAGTAAAATATTAATAATCGCCTCTTAATAAAAACAAATAAAATAAGTAAATAAACATAATGGTGGTACAGAAAAAAATAAATAAAAATAATATTAATAGCCTCCAATTGCCATAAATAACAAAAGAATTAGCAATTTCAGAAAGAATTTCATTGTTCAAGACTGCAAATAATAGATACATAATAAACTATATTTCCAACAGAACATATTTGATTATCTTCATTGTTAACTTTGGAGAACGTATGGTTGTTACTGAAAGGGATATTTAAAGGTAAAAAGTGGAATATTATTATTATAGGTAGTCGTGGTATGAGGATTCGGTAAATAATATTTATTATATTATGTGGGATTTTAGTTAATAATTTACGAAAATCGTTTGCGGTATCTTATGGGAAGTTGAACTGCTCTGTTAAAAAAAACCGATAGGAAAATGCCTCTCTAACATATCCGCTGAGCAAAGCCCAATCTTTACCATTCAAATTAACTTTTAAAAGGTGACTTCAATACTACAAAGAATTTGCTTAAAACATTACATTTATGTATTCACATTGACTAATCAATGATCATACAGGAAGTTATTTTGGAGCAACAAAAATACATGGACTGGACAATAAGTCCTCTTCGTCCCAAGAAATAATGCTTGGTAGTATGCTTTTTAAGTCCGATATAAATAATTAGCATCAATAGTAATAATTATTTTTGCTAAATGTGAATGTTAAGCCCCTAAAAATGATTTCTTAGAACATTTAGAAATGCTCATAAATAAAAATTAAATGGAAAAATAAGGCAAACGTTCACCTGGATCTGAACGATTTTTTAACTTATAAACGCGTCTGGCGGGTATTAGTAAGAATTTTTAACCAGCCAGACGACCGAATTTCGTGTTTAGGAACCTTTTTGAATAAATTGGCACAAGAATGAATCGTATGTTTTATGGGTGAGTTTTTGTGATTCTCGCGCGCGTCTGGTAGGTACTAGTAAGAGTTTTATCGCTGCCAGAGGATTTTCCCTTTCTACAGAAATAAAAACCTAACGATTAAGCCATATTTCATCCGTATGTTTTATGGGTGAATTTTTATGAAAAAAATTAATTATTCAAATTAATTTTTAAGGCATTAGTAAGAATTTTATCGCTGCCAGACTGTCGGTTTCGCACTTGACTCTGTGGTTTCTAAAAATGCTGAAATTTTTAGGTGTATGTTCTATGGGTGAGATTTGTTGCATCTGGCTCCTGTACTATAACCATTATTTTTATTTTGAGTACCCCTCCGTATTAGCTACTGTACCTAATCATGATAAACGACTCCTCTCTAAATCCATATTTATCCATCAGGGAAAAATGATACTGTAATCTATCATCTAGATAAAGGGATAATTTCATCTATTTACTCTAACATCTTCCGCGTCCTCAAATCCTAGTTTTGATTTCATAGGTATCCGCTACTATCGATGTAGCTCTATATTATTATATCACTTCTTTTTTACATACTTTTTTTTCATTTTTTATATACATTGTTACCTTGTGTGTACTCTCAGTTTTTATCGTATTATTGGGTCCAGATATAAACAACTTCTTTACTGTATCATCTGTATTGTTAATTTTACAATTCCTTATTTATTTCTATTTTACACTTTGTCGTTGTGTACCCTTTCACTTCAAAAGCATTGGGTTTCCCCGTAATAAACCTTTTGAAGTCGGCAAACTAACCCTCCCCCCCTCCTCTCCTCCGTAACCCCTTACCTAAGCATATTATATCATGACCAGGTATCCCATTAACATTAATATTTATTTTATAGAGGATTCCAATTTTATGTTATGGGGACCAAATTTTAGTTATACGGGATTCCAATTTTATGTTATAGGGAACGAGGTTATTGAAAAACATATTTATTTTGTATTTTGGTGTGTTGGGAGGGGGGCGCATTGTAGAAAAGTTAGAATTTCGGATTTCTTTTACACAGGGGTCCAATTTTATGTTATCGGGAACGATTTTTTTTAAAACAAATTTTTATTTTGTATTTTAGTGGGTAACGATTTATTGTTAAAATGCAAAATGAAAAATAATTACCAAATGAACCCAGGTAATATTTTATTCCTATTATGTTAAAAAAACAGATATGATCCCATAATTAAAGGTAAAAACTCATAAAAAAATTATGATTTTTCATTATCAGATCACATTCAAAATTATTTGATATTAATCAATATTAATTTCGTATAGACTGTCCTAAATAGCATGATATTTGACCCTGATATGAAAGAAATCAAGGTATTTATTATCAATATTAGTGCGCTCCCCCACTCTCCACCGCTATTAAAATACAAAATAAATATTCTTTTCAAAAACAACGTCCCCGATAACATAATATTGGACCTCTGTGTGAATGAACTCCGAAAATCTAACTTCTTTATAGTGCGCCCCCCCCCCCCTCTCGACCCCTATTGAAAAACAAAATAAATATTTTTTTCAAAAACAACGTCCCCGATAACATAATATTGGACCTCTGTGTGAAAGAACTCCGAAAATCTAACTTCTTTATAGTGCGCCCCCCCCCCCTCTCGACCCCTATTAAAAAACAAAATAAATATTCTTTTCAAAAACAACGTCCCCGATAACATAATATTGGACCTCTGTGTGAAAGAACTCCGAAAATCTAACTTCTTTATAGTGCGCCCCCCCCCCTCTCGACCCCTATTAAAAAACAAAATAAATATTCTTTTCAAAAACAACGTCCCCGATAACATAATATTGGACCTCTGTGTGAAAGAACTCCGAAAATCTAACTTCTTTATAGTGCGCCCCCCCCCCCCCCTCTCGACCCCTATTAAAAAACAAAATAAATATTTTTTTCAAAAACAACGTCCCCGATAACATAATATTGGACCTCTGTGTGAAAGAACTCCGAAAATCTAACTTCTTTATAGTGCGCCCTCCCCCCCCCCCCCTCTCCACCCCTATTAAAATACAAAATGAATATTTTTTTTCAAAAATACCGTCCATAACATAGTAATGGACACCCGTTTAAAAGAAATTCGAAAATGTTACCGTTTTCAATATTATAGGCCCCTCCCCACTCGACCTTTAAAATAAATATTAATGTTAATGGTTACCTGGCCATGATATAATATGCTTAGGTAAACATGAAGAATATTCCCACATTTCAAAATATTCCGTGAATTTGAAGTTGTGGAATGAGGAATAGTGCCCAACTCTGACCCTTCAGAACTAAATAGTCAGGAACTTCATGAAATGGCTTCTTAGGATATTAAATTTCAAAATAAATGTAAGAAAAGAAAAATTATAGTAATAATGGTTAAATTATATTTCAGTAAAAACTAATTTATGTAATTAAACCATTCGTCAAATGATTTTTTAAATAAAATCATAAATAAAGCAATACAATTTTTAAGGATAAAATTATTAAGAAATTAGGGAATAAATAGTTGACCCAAGACCATATAGACCATATGTGTCGAAGCACAAGAAAGCAGATTGTCAAACTTGCTGGACAAAACTCTAAAAATTGAAATGAATATTTATAAATTCCACTCATATTCCAAGGTTCACATGTAAGTAGAAATAACAGAATTAGGCAAGTAACAGATAAGGCTTCCAGGCAAATAAATGCATTCCTCATATCTAAACCTAGGTACAATTTCAGTGGTAAATCTATAATGCTTATATTCATGTTTCTAAACATTGTAACGTTAAACAAAAACAAAAGACAAAAAATATGGTTCGGAATAGTTTTGTACTTATTGTTGAAACGAACTAACAGCTGGAACAAACTGTCATAGTACGTGTTTGTGACGACATTCGAGTACCATCCACGCCGGGCTAGAACATTCTACGCCAGTCCTTTTACGACTATATATAAGGAGCGATGGGACTGGAGAGTCACTCTTGGTTGTGAAACTCAAGTCATATGATTATTTCTGTGTTAAAGTGATAATATCTGTATCCTTCCTAATTGTTTTTTGTGTGGTATGTACAATATTTGTGTGGCATTGAATATTGATATTTTCTTTGAATAAATATTATTTTACCCACAGAATTGTTAATATATATCTATATATAACAAAAAAAAAAGAAAGAAATATAATAGGCACGTAAGATGGGAGAAGAGCTGCAGATAGGGATGTGTATAATGTTCCTATAGTCAATCAAAAAATCAAAAAAGGAAGTCCATCCCCAACTCGGACTCTAGCACCATTAATAATAATAACAATATTACAGGCAAAGGCAGATCCACAGGGGGTCCCAGGGGTCGTGACCCCTCCCCAAATATTTAAGGTATTCATATTTATTTTGTATTTTTAAAGGAGCAATGCAATGATATAACTGCTAAACCATAAATGTAACATTTTAGATCGCAATTCTTCTTGCTGCAAGGAAATAATCCATTAAATAAATATATCAGAATACAAAAGTGCTGACAGGCGGACAGCACATGAGCCCCCTAATGTTGTGCTAAATTCGCCCCTGCTTACAGGGCAACGTGAAAACAACCGACATTGTACCATAAAATTTAACAGATAATTGAAGACAATGATGGCATATGCCTAGCCTACATGAAAAAAAATCCCCAATGAAAGAAAAACACAAAACAGTACATGAAAAAAAAACCTTATACAAAATTGAATCTAATTTAAATGTATGGTTAAATCTGACATAAACAGTGAAGTATGTAATACAACTAGGGTTGCCAGACGGACGTCCCGTAATTCCCGGGACGTCCCGTATTTTAGGCTTAGTTTAAAATGTCCCGGCGGGACTGACTCTGTCCCGTATTCGAACCGTGCTTCGGTTTTTATTATTAAGACAAAAATACTCACGCATCGAACGTTCGCAATTTTCCATACACATTAACTCGGACTAAGCAAGTTCCAGAGAATTTATGGTTTAATTATTTACTTTAATTTAAGGATTTTTCTCGTGTTCATTGTGGTCTCAGTGATGTAAAACAACACGCATCTACTAAATCTCACATGACTGTTGTTAGCAATAGATCATCGAGTAATTTAACACAATATTTTTCAAAACCTGATAAGTCTGCCTCGGACACGGAAGAAAAAATAGCTGCTGGAGAACTCGCATCGTTTTATCATACGTTAATAAGGCATTCCATTAGCTACAATACACAAATTGTTACCATACATCTGTAGTGATTCAAAAATTGCTCAGAAGTTTAGCTTCGGCAGGACAAAAGCAGAATCTATTATATGCGAAATACTGGCCAAGGAATCTGTTAAAAATATTTTAAAGACTGCACATGAGAAAAATCGATACTTTTCGATCGCGACAGATGCAAGTAATAAAAAAAACAATTTTCATTCAAAATTTCAAAAACAAGTTAACAATTTTCATACGATACTTTGACTACGATACAGGGATTCAAAATCGTCTTCTCGATTTCGTAGAATGCAACCACGAATCAGCAAATGAAGTAAATAAATTATTATTAGACACACTGGAGAAAATAGATTATTTTTAAATAGAAGATCAGCATTTATGCTGATAATAAGAATTTAAACTTTGGCAAAACCCATTCCCACTTTTGCTGTCTAAAAATAAAAACATTATTAAAGCTGGTTGCTCCGTCCATATTCTTCATAATGCTGCAAAACATATTACCAATTAATTTGAAGTGGACATTGAAAGTTTGATACTGGAAATTTGTTGGTCACTTTAGTATATCTGCAAAAAGAAGAGCGGACTTGGAACTCCAATTTGAAGAGAAAGAGATGCATTGGGAAGAAATAATGGAACATGTCACGATTCTTCCTTGGTCCTGCCGTTGAAAGAATCATTAAACTATGACCTGCCCTAAAATCTCATTTCCTGGAGTTTCGCAATGGAGAAAATAATCACAAATGAAGACGAAGAGAAAAAGACTTAAACATATTTGTCGTTTTTCCATAACTTTATGTTTCCGGTAGAAGTAACAGTGAAGAAGACTGAATCAGATACTCTGTCAGTTGTTGAGATGCATACTGAAATGCATGGGATGCGCGAGAAGATCGAACAAAGAATAAACGACAAGTTTTTGGCATTCAAGCGAGAGACATAATGCGTGGTTTGAGTTGATGACCGCTTTTAATTACGAGTATAATTGTATTGATTTTTATAAATATGTTAAAACTGACTTCTCCTCGGACAAATATAAAAAAAAAAAAAAATAAAGAATGTCACTATATAATTTTGTTTTTTATTTGTCCCGGGTAAAAAATTAAATTCCGTATTTTTTGCCTATTTAAGCATTTGCCCCTTATAGGCTGAAAAAAAAATCTGGCAACCCTAAATACAACCGAAAATCAGTAAACAACAAAATATAGGCGGGCGCAAGCGACGGTGCTGCTTCTTTTAGGAACTAGAGAAACGGGGATAGAAGCCGGGCCATTACCTGGGATTCATAGGGTTTTTTGGCGTTTTTAATTTATTTTTCCATAATTAAAACCCAATTGAGCAAAAAATTATTTGAAAAATGTCTAATAAGTATTGCTCGGTCCCTCAGTGTTCAATTAGAAAATCAAAAGACGTGTCATTCCATTTATTTTCAAAAAAATAAAAAGTTTCTTAAAGAGTGGATTGTAAAATTAAGAATAGATAAGCCTGTTTCTGAACATATGACGATATATAGTCTTCATTTTAAAGACAGTGACTATATTTATCCAGGTAAATAGTAGTATTTGACATTTTATTATTCTAAAATGCTAGTTTTATGCAAACAACATTGGGACCATAGTGTCATAGATTTGTTTTTCTTTTTTAATTTTCCCCATCCGCTGTGTTTAATTGTTCCAAGTTTTCAATGCGATGTCTGAAAGTTTTGACAAATAATAAATAATATGACACAGAAGCTAATCTGAAATGAAAATGACAGCTATTATAACAATGATTGTATAAATAGGTAGTTAATGTCATTATTAACCGAAAAACGTAGAGTAAAGTTACAATGATGTGTTTGCATTCACCAGAACTACCAGCTTTACATGTAAAATTACAAGAAAATTGCTTATTATTATTAATATATTTGATTTCCAGTTTTATTTGATGGGTTAGTCCCTTAAGATAGCTTGTTTGAAGGCACAAGGCTTGTAAAATAACTGTTTTTTACTTTCACTTACCTATATATGAAATATATAGTAAGTGGAAGTATTGCGATCGTGAAAAATTTCGACTTCCGGTTTTCAACGGAAATACACGTTTTGGGGCCCTCTGATTCCAAATAACCAAGTCCCGCGAAATGGTCTGTGTGTGTCTGTGTGAACAGACTAGCTCAAAAACTAAAAACCGTGCGAACCTGAAATTAGGTATTTAGGGTAAGTATATGCCCGCGATGTGACAGAAAAAATTTCATCAAAATTGCTCAAAGGGAGGGGGTACTTAATTTAGTAACTTTTTATGTTTTTTTTCGATTTTCTCAAAAACGGCTCTAACGATTTTGATTAAACTGAGTATTTGATCTATTACATGCCCGAGATATGACTGTAAAAATTCCATCAAAATTGATTAACCGGAGGGGGGACTTTACTTAATAAATGTTGTCTCATTATCACGTGTTTTTTTTATTTACTCAAAAACGGCTTTAACGATTTTGACAAAACTCAGTATTTGGTGTTGGTATATGCCCGCGATGTGACAGCACACATTTCATCAAAATTGGTCAAAGGGAGGGGGCACTTTATTTCTTAACTTTTTTTTTCCGATTTTTACCTTTTTTTCGATTATCTCAAAAACGGCTTTAAAGATTTTCATCAAATTCGCCATGTTTAATGAAAATTAGGTGTTCTTTAATATCAGGTAAGAAATGAATATGGAAAAATGTGTAACTTTGAGAAGTGGCATTAACACAACGCATTAATTTCTAATCTAAGTAAGTGGGAAAGTGAAAGTTGTGTGTTGCGCGCACGCACCAGATTGACATTGCTATAATTTTAGCAGAATAAAAGCATTGATTTGCCAAAATAAGAAACTCTAATATCTTTGGATAAGAAAGAGTTTCATTAAATTTTTTCTATTAATGGTTCAGATAATAGGTTTTAAGAAAGTTGTTTTTTTACTTCTAGATATTATTCCACATGTAATTATGTGGTTTGCACCAAGGATAACCTGCCCTTCAATTAATGGTCTTTTGAAATTACCAATTATCTCTAACACATCAACTATGTCTATCCCCGTTGCTTCCGACATTTTGCCAAACTACTAGCGCACCCTATAGTCGATCGCGCCCGCGAATAGACCAACAGCTTTGCAGTATTTTTATAATATTTTGTGTGGAATGCTTCAAAATGTAAAGAGCTTAGAGAAAAAAATTAATAGAAATTATAATGTCACCACGGTGTAGGTATTTATTTACTCAATAAATTGCGCGTTGGAGGTGTATTTGCAGATTATTTTATTTATACAAATGATTTAGTGGCTAGTCCAGGAATAGACGGAACCAGAATAAAAATATCATTAATTTTCAACCGCCAAGGTTGGAAACAGGACCATTTCATTGATGATAAAAATCTAAAATTACACATAGCTGAAACAAAGGTATTATTGAACTAGATGTCAGTCTACATAATGGCTTTAAGTATTCCAAATAAGGTAGGCTCAATTGCCTCTGTGATACGAAGAAGTAGATTCATACAAGGGCGTACCCAGGATCAAAACTATGGGGGGGGGGGGGCAAGCTATGGTCGTTCAGGTAGTAACATCTTACCGCGGAAAAGGTGAATGAAACCAAAATTATGTATAATTATAGCAGTGCTTTATCAACTAAGTTATTACAATTATTTGCTTGAAAAAAATGTATTCTATCATTGCTTCCAGTCTTAAGAGCCTAAAAAATTATTGCTTCCAGCCTTCCAGGGGGGGGGGGCAGCTGTCCCCCGCTGGGTACGCTCATGGATTCATACAGAAATATCACTTTCTTATGCACTAGTAAGTCATCCCATAGTTAGAAAGATGGGACCAGTTAATTTGCTCTCCTTTGTACAACCAATACCATTTGAATTTAGAAGTTAGAAAGCTACGGATATGTTCCGATAGTTGACATTAAACATCAGGTCAGCGATTATCGTATTAGTAAATTTTTTAATTATAGCTTTTGAGAATGTAGCAGCGCCCAATAGTAATAACTAAAAAAAAAAATGCATATTACATTATTAAATATTATTATTTATTAAAAGAAATGTTACAGATTCCTCTAATATTCATTTTGAGTTGTGGCCGTTTTTAAGATTGCATTTTTCACACAAGCTATTCTGGAAGGACTACTAGGACGTTTTGTGAATAGCGGATGGCCTTAGGACCATCAAATTTTAAACTATTAATATAGTTCTACGAATGGGAAGCTTATCTAGAAACCCTCCTCCGTTTCGGACGCGAACCGAAAATATTGTCAATCCTTCCTGCAGTGGTATAACGAACAGAAAAAAGAAGT
Source organism: Aelia acuminata (assembly GCA_911387785.2). Lineage (NCBI taxonomy): Eukaryota > Metazoa > Arthropoda > Insecta > Hemiptera > Pentatomidae > Aelia > Aelia acuminata. Next base: position 55,267,837 of record OU426979.1, read on the forward strand.
GTTGTGGTATCGGCTTCACATTTCACCTAGTAAGTTAAGACACTTTAAAGTATAGTGCCATTAACTGCCAACCACTTGTCGAAACATACATTGGATTCTCATTAAATAAAACAATAAAATATTACATCGTTAAATTATTCAAGATAAAAATTATGTTTAAAGAGTAAAAAGCATAGGGATTGTTATACAAAATGATTATTTTCCTGTTTTTTCAAGAATGAATATTTTGTTAGCCTTCAATTACTAAATTGTCTCAAATAACTACAAGACACCTGGGCACTGATTACGCCAGTTTTTCCCCGTCTTGAATGTGTTAATGACTGCTATTCTTTCCGAATAGCAATTATTAATAGCTTGACGTTTTTTGCAGTTTGCTTTTTAAATAATCGCATACGGGCTCAGTATTTCTAACAAATTTGGAGAAATAAACATCAGCCAAATTTCGTATTTCCACTGTGTGATCGGATCATTGCCATAACTTAAGTTGATAAGATTTTTTTTTTTTTTGGTCCTCCCATTCCTCGCCGTTTGGCTAGAGTGGGTGGAGGAATAGTGCCGAGTATTATTAAATATCACCTGGCTCCGATTTTTGAACTGGCTATTCCCTAAAATGTGTCGGTTGTCAGTCGGAAATCAGACTACGCATATTTACTAACGCGTTTTCTCACTCGGCCATCTCGCCACCCAAGGTAAGATTTAATGAAAAAAGAGTTTGAAGACAAAGCACCAAGTTTAATTCTTCTCTCTTTAAATGTTCTTCATCCCCTATTTGGAAGACTCCTTTGCGAATAAAGACTTATTTTATTCATTCCATAAATGACTATTTCCTCATTAAATCTTATGTTATCTAGATTCGAGGCCTTACAGTGAATGCATCTGATGACTGGCGGTTAACATGTCTCACGGAGTAATGGAGCCTCCGTAGCATTTTTCTGTATTTTAATCGAAATTTGATTCCTTCTCGTCTCATAATAATTTTTGCTAATTGTTTTTTTAATTTCACTATCCGTTTATATGGAGAAATCAACGGTATCTCATAATGCCTAGTAGTAAGAAATGGCTGAATATATAATATGAAAAAAAATCGATTAACATATATTAAAGATAAAAAAAGAAAAAATATTTGGCAAAGATTGAAATTTCGACCTCCGTTAATGATTGCAGTCATATCAATATCATTGGAAAGCTGGGAACCTCAGAAAGAATAATACTTAGTTTAGAAAGTCGTAAAATGTATATATGCACGAAAAATTCTTAATTTCTACTTCAGCGTTAGGTAGTACTTATGTTCCGACAACACTTAACACCTCAAATCTTTCACATCTCAGTACGTCTTTTCTGAAACTTATTAAACTCATTGTTAAGAATTAGTAGTGTCCGACCGAAACCAAAATTTTAGCCGAAACCGAATTTCGGCCATAGACCTAGTTTCGGGCCGAAACCTAAACCGAAACCGAAACTTATTTACGTGTCTATATATAATACATATAAGTGTATAGTATGTCTAGTTTAGCAATAATATCAATGAAGGCTTATAAAATAACAGTAATTTAACTCAATTATTCATTTAATAAGTGAGCTGGTATACAAGAGAGGTAAAACAGGTGTATTAGTTAAGTTATAGGATCGAATCCCGGCCCCCTCCTTTCTAGTATGGCTGGTCCCGTGGGATGTTAGACCATACCCCTTAACTAGTAAAGCCCTAAAAGTTGAAATAGGTTAATAAGCGCGGTCCCGAATAGGAAACATCCGAGGGGCAGGCCGAGACGTAGGTGGAAGGATTGCGTTAAGGCGGATCTATCGAAGTTGGGTCTGGAAGGCGGTCGGTGGATGGAGGTGTGCAGAGAGCGAGTTGTGGTGTCGGCATCGAACCTTCGGGTTCGTTATTATTATTAGGACGAACCGCAGTTTTTTATTTTCAGCTTGTAGTTGCAGTTTATTGAAAATCTCCTACTGAGTTTGTGTGATAAAATTTTTTTCCTCCTCTAGACTAAATTTTCATTATGGCTGGCTATCAATCTGCAAAATAAGTAATATTGAGTGCCTGATAATATTCAATTTGAAATGTTTTTAAAAATTCCAGAGTAAAATCCCTACATTTCCCCTAAAAATTGAAATTCCCGTATAAATCCCGCTCAGTAGACACTCCGCTTTGTTTAACGGACGTTCTATAATTTTTTGACAGGCTTCTGGGAAAATAGGGAAAATTTTCTAGAGACAAGTTATAGATATGCAACAGAGCAGGCAATAAGACAGGAAGGCAGTTTATTAATCTCAACAGGAACCTCGTCATGGACGTAGTCATTAGTTTTGGATTTTAGGACAGAGGAGTTCAGTTGAACAGATTCTGACAGTTGAAATATTCAGGAAATAGGAGTTTTCTGGATCGAAAGTTTGTATGAACGAATGTGAGGAGGGGGGGGGAGATGGAGAATTTGCAGGCAATCAATTTGATTCACCTGGGTTGAATGATGGGAATGATAAGTACAGGCTACCTTTCTTCTTATTATTAATTCCTCAAACGACGCGAATTCCTCAAAGATTGATAAACGCTTTGCCAACCGGAAAACGGCCGAGGGGTAGGCCTAGGCGAAGGTGGGAAGATTCGGTGAAGGCAGATCTTGTGAATTTGGAATTGGACGGGGGTAGGTGGATGGAGGTATGTAAGGACCGATTGGTGGTATCGGCGTCGGGCCTTCGGATCCGTTAAGCCTTATTCTATTCTATTCTACAAATCGACGCGAGTAATACTACCTACCTCATTAAACGGTTTTATAAATACCGACCAGTGTCATTATAGTTTTATTAAATATACTGCGTTCGTTTGTGTTGATAAATTATTGGAGTTTTATCATAACATTGTTTTCAGAGCGAAATATTCTCGCCTCCCCCCAAGTCTACGCCAGTGAGTACAAAATACTCGTATAAGCGTGACCAAACGAGCACATTAACTCCAGATACTGCCTGTACCACATTTAAGTAATGAATGTGAACACCTTTTTCGTTGCACACTCGTTCACATTTAAATGTGGCGACGAATATATTTGTAGCAAGCAATAGTGATTAAATATATTGCCGTTGAACAGGTGACTAACTCGAACAATCGATCATGTGTATGACGCAGAAATTAAAATGCATTTTTCTAAAGGATTTAAAATTATCAAAACCACACCATTAAATCTGAATAAAAAGTTTAGCTATGGGTATAAATAACTAATATCCAAAGCCTCCAGCGTTATTTTGGCCATCCTGTGATAAAAATCATAACGGCTCACAATTCGAATAGCAGTTTAAATAATTCTAACAGCAACCGAAGGGATAGCTTTATTTTAACTGAGGTACTTCAGCTATTTTCATAACAATAAATTGCTTTCACAAATTATTTTTTTAAATATTTTTATTTCAAGAAAAATGAACTAGTATAACAATCCAGGTGTTTCCAAGGCCCATCTCAGAGAGGAAATAATGGATGGAGGCGACTTGATAGAAAAAGATACACTTGATAATATTGCAAATGGAGTCTTCATTATCTGCCCACGTTGTAAAGGAAGGGGTATATTGAAAATTTTATGATATTTTTTTCAGAACATTTATTAGACCATTTTTCTCCAGAAATAATTATTGTGGATGATGGAAGCCTTAAAAGTATAGATCAAATGCCAGCAATTATTTATAATGGCATTATTTTTTTACCAATTCACTAACAACTTATTGACATACATGAGCACATAACAGAATAAAATATTAAAGCATCACTAAATATTTATAGGATTTAGTAAATATCGCTTTACAAAAAACTCGGATTACAATTGTAAAATAATTTAATAAAACTTGTTAATTATAGGGTATTGTGAAGAGTCAGAGCTGGACAAAGAGCCACTTCCTGAACTTGAGCCAGGTACATCCTACCATGTTTATATATTACTAGCCATACATTAGATACCTGAATCAGCTATAGATTAAGAGCATGGGTGTGGCAAAGTTATAGCATTATATTCATTATGAAGGCTATAATGCTAAGATAATAAGATAAATGCTAAAAATAATTTGGAATACATTTCATAATTTTTAAAAATCCAATCTCTTGAAATTATAGCTATGCTAGTGGATTTTATTAAAGATTTGTCGATTTTATTTACGAATCTATCATCAATGAATTTCATCGATTTTATTCAAGAATTCTAAAATAAGACACATTCATAATAACCAACATCAAAGAGGTATTGGAAGCTGAAATCACAAGGTTTATCTCTTCTTTTGCCATAAATAAGGAATTGTGAAACTAAGGAAGTAAATAACTTACTATGCCTTAGAAAAATTCCTAAAGAATAATGATCAAGTTATACATTTAAAAACCAATACCTAAATGCTTAGACCTCCACTTTAATTTAGTTCACTACAGATAGTCCATCACACATAAAATATTCTTATATAAAAATAAGTTGTAATTTCGTTATATTTATTTCTTTTTTCTTTTTCGGTACTTCTACATGTGATTAGTCATGGCCTCCTGTAGTTAGTCCAGTTATTTCAGTGTATTTCTGACACTTTTCAGTTTCTTACTCCAAATATAGAACTTTTATATACTTTTCTTTCAAAACTTTTTTGGGAATCTCCCAATCCTTCATTTTAGCAACCATTCTTAATTTATTAATAAATCATACAGTTTATAATTTTTTTCTTATGGTTAAATTTATGTACTAATAATGCCTCTGTTGTTACTAGAAAGTGATTGGTATACCTATTCTATAAAAGGCAAGAGACAGTCATTTTTATGTGAAACGTTATCTTAGTTCTCAAACATACTCAAAGTATTAAATATTTTTTACTTTAAACCAATAAACATATGATTGGTTGCAGGTGAATTTGTATTACCTGTGATTGGTTCTCCAAAGGCAACATCATCACAGATAATGAGCAAACATCCACTAAAGGTAGCTTAATATAATGAACCAAAGCAACAAAAAAACAAACAAACAAAATGAATGAGAGAAATCTAACCAAGTTTTATTTGTTAAAAGGAAAAATTTGACTACCGACTGCCAGCCATCCTTCCTGAAGTTAGCCCCAAGGCGAGACCAAAAGTTAACAGTCATCTGTGAGTGTATGTTGACTCTTCTTACTATCATATAACATCAAAATTCAACTTCAACTTTATGATATAACTTAATATATGAGGTAAATTCTAAAACTGGATGAAAATATTTAAGATTTAACGGTGAAACCCTTTTTTTTTACAAAAACCCTCTGTACAAATTTGAATTATAAATCAAGGAGGAATACAAATCCTAGCAAGTAGCAGTACTAATATTAAAAATGAAATATTTTATCAGTTTTTTTTTTCTTTTAGTCCAATTTTTGAGAAAAATAGACACAATATTAAATTTTCAGATGGGGATGAACAAATATTTAGGGATTTACATTATTATATTATTTGATCAGAGAGATACTCGACAATTTATAGTGGATAAACAGAATGTTATTTTGCTTATAATAATTGTTTACTCAGTTTTATTAACTGGAAAACCTTTATTGTTATTATATAACTTCAGGAGACCACCTGCAAGTCGTGGGAAAAATAGTGACTCATCAGAAACTATGGTAGACTTGATTGGTCACCAAGACATAGAACATCCCCTAGAGTTCATAAGGGTAATGAAAGCACAGCTCACAGCAACAGAATGGTAAAACAAATTTTACATATAGATATAGACAAATAATTTATATATATAATATACAAATATCTATATTTATATATTTATATCTATATTATATAAATATAGATTTATATGAATTTATTATTTATATAATATTATGATTATATTGTATTATCATTACATAAAACAATAATAAAAAGAATTCTTTATAAATGGTAGCTTTTGTATCTCTTGATCTGAAAGAATTTTTGGCTTTTTGCCTATGTGTTTAAACCACATAGTATACCATATTTTTTTTAGATGAAAATATATTTATTTATTTAATACATATAAATAAGCTAGAAATTATTAATTAATCACTATATATTATAAAGCAAACTGTACAATCTGTGAGCCAACAAAACTCAAAAACGAGTCCAGGTACGATCTAGAAAGTTATAAGGTTTTGTAGCCCTATACCTCCTATCCATAAAGAAGGTTTTCGTCTTTCGTTGAAAGATGTGATATTGTAGATACAAAGGACACGATGTATAATTATCCCATCTCTACATGATCGCGGGATTAATGAATGATAAATTTAGCTTGGGCACCTTACAACCAAATAGTAATATGTTATAGTTCATTCATTTGGTTTGATAAAGCTTTTGTTTCAGATGTTCTCTTTAAATTGCAGTAGATTACATTTAAATAATTAGTTTTCCTCTTTATTTTAAAATAAAGTCATTGAATCTTTTACAATACCTGAAAATAATAATAAACTGGATTACTAAAAATATTAATTGTCACATTTGAAAGCTGACTAATAGAAACATTACACTGAATCTTAAGTACATATATGATCAGAAATAAGTGGAGTTCGGATTTTCATTATGGCCTAATATTTACATATGTATGGAAGTATTATTTCTAAATTCTGTAGCTAAATATGAGTAATTTTCAATAAAATAAACTCAGAAATAACAAGAAAGTAATGAAATATTACAATTTAATGGGCAGGTGTATTTTTGATAAAACTAAAATTTATTTCAATAAATAAATACAATAATAGAAAAATTATCATTTTAAAATTAGTATCCAGGATTTTTACCCTATGTTTTAAACAGTAATTTTTGCCCAAACAATATTTTTTTTTTCTAACAAGCTCGTAATTAATTCACAAATGTTGATTCATTATATTGTAACAGTATCGTGGGTTTAAATAATTTTCAGTTACAAAAAATATTAATTAACAATGTGAATAACAATCAAATAATTAACAAGGTTACAAAAAGCATTAACTTGTAACAATACAGTAACACAAAAGTAACCACATGATTCTCCAGTCCATCACTCCTTATATTTAGTCTGAATAAGAACAGTCTAAAAGGTCCCCCCCCCCCCCCGGCAAGCATAGAAGATTCTCGAACAGGTAATAGAACAGTTTATAACCGTTCCAACAAAAAGTCTAAAACTCCTTTCGATCATATTTTTTGTCTCACATTACAATATATATTTAGTAATTTTCATTTAGGTTTTCTGATTTTTATGTTAAATATTTTTCATATTTAGTCACAGATTTTTTAAAATATACTTACTTACAAATGTACTAACATATTTAACTACGTCCAATTTTTAGCACTAGGTTCATTCCATGTCAATTCAACACAGGCTTGAGCCTCACCATCTCAGATTTTTTGAAAGACCCTTGGTAGGGTCTTCTTTACAAAACGACCTCATGTTACTTTTTACTTTCACTTACCTATATATGAAATATATAGTAAGTGGAAGTATTGCGATCGTGAAAAATTTTGACTTCCGGTTTTCAACGGAAATATACGTTTTAGGGTCCCCTGAGTCCAAATAACCAAGCCCCGCGAAATGGTCTGTGTGTGAGTGTGTGTGTGAACAGACTAGCTCAAAAACTATTGGTTGTACATTACTGAGATTGGGTATTTGGTGTATGTATATGCCCTTGATGTGACAGCAAAAATTTCATCAAAATTAGTCAAACGGAGGGGGTACTTTATTTAATAACTTTTTACGTTTTTTTCGATTTTCTCAAAAACTGCTCTAACGATTTTGATTAAACTGAGTATTTGGTATATTAGTATACCCGCGATATGACCGTAACAATTTCATCAAAATTGATCAACCAGAGGGGGGACTTTACTTGATAAATTTTGTATCATTTTCACGTGTTTTTTTTATTTACTCAAAAACGGCTTTCACGATTTTCATCAAACTGGGTATTTGATATATGTATATGCCAAAGATGTGATAGCCAACATTCCATCAAAATTGATCAACCTGAGGGGGGGGACTTTACTTAATATGTTTTGTATCATTTTCACGTGTTTTTTTTATTTACTCAAAAACGGCTTTCACGATTTTCATCAAACTGGGTATTTGATATATGTATATGCCAAAGATGTGATAGCCAACATTCCATCAAAATTGATCAACCTGAGGGGGGGGGGGACTTTACTTAATATGTTTTGTATCATTTTCACGTGTTTTTTTTATTTACTCAAAAACGGCTTTCACGATTTTCATCAAACTGGGTATTTGATATATGTATATGCCAAAGATGTGAAAGCCAACATTCCATCAAAATTGATCAACCTGAGGGGGGACTTTACTTAATATGTTTTGTATCATTTTCACGTGTTTTTTTTATTTACTCAAAAACGACTTTCACGATTTTGTTCAATCTGGGTATTTGATGTATGTACATGCTAAAGATGTGATATCCAACATTTCATCAAAATTGATCAACCGGAGGGGGCACTTTATTTCATAACTTTTTTTCCAATTTTTCGACTATCTCAAAAACGCCTTTAACGATTTTCATCATATTCGTCTTGTTTAATGAAAATTAGGTGTTATTTAATATCAGGTAAACCCTATCATTATTAAAATGTTTTGAGCAAATGAAAACAAAAATAAGAAATGAATGTGGTAAAATGAGTAACTTTGAGGAGTGGCATTAACAAAACGCATTAATTTCTTATCTAAGTAAGTTGCTAAGTGAAAGTTGTGTGTTGCGCGCACGCACCAGATTTTTAACTGTTACATTTATACTCACTTGTAACCGGGAAGGTAAACACATGATTTTATAAGCAAGGTTATCAACTGCATGATAAAAGTATTCTTGATTTCATTCATTCATTCATTCATTTGTATCTCGAAATTAGATTTCCTCGAGACAAAATGAATCTTTTGGAATTAAGCAATTCATTATCATCTCAAGAAAAGTGTATTGAAATACTAAGAAGTTATGGCATTCTCCATAAGAAGAGGAATTGTTCCCTGGAACATGACATGAAGTTGATCCACCTACATTGTTGATCCAACTACAGGAGCCCATACGCAGAGAGTGGAATCCCTGTGGGCAAGTGTCAAACGACGAAATAAGAGGGAGTGCGGGATTCGTCGAACTTTGTTTGACACGTATCTCTGTGAGTTCGTTTGGAGGAGGAGATACGAGAATTGTGACCTTTTTGAAAAAATTATGGACGGCATAAGAAACTATTGGCCACCAGCGGAATAAGGCTACTAATTAATAACTTTTCAAAAATTTTTTTTTACTTTCACTTACCTATATATGAAATATATAGTAAGGAAAGTATTGCGATCGTGAAAAATTTTGACTTCCGGTTTTCAACGGAAATACACGTTTTGGGGTCCCCTGAGTCCAAATAACCAAGTCCCGCGAAATGATCTGTGTGTGTGTGAACAGACTAGCTCAAAACTATAGGCCGTACAAAACTGATATTGGGTATTTGGTGTATGGATACGCCCGCGATGTGACGGCAAAAATTTCATCTTAATTGATTAACCGGAGGGTGTACTTTATATAAAGAATTTTGTCTAATTTTTACGTTTTCCTCGATTTTTTCAAAAACGGCTCTAACGATTTTGATTAAACTCGGTATTTGGTGTATGTATATGCCAGCGATGCGACAGTCAAAATTTCATCAAAATTGATCAATTGGAGGGGGCACTTTACTTAATAAAAGTTGTTTCACAACAACGTGTTTTTTTTTTATTTACTCAAAAACGGCATTAACGATTTTGATCAAACTTGGTATTGGATTTATTTATATGACCGCGATGCTACCGTCGAAATTTCATCAAAATTGGTTAAACGGAGGGGGCACTTTACTTAATAAATGTTGTTTCACTACAACGTGTTTTTTTACTTTCACTTACCTATATATGAAATATATAGTAAGGAAAGTATTGCGATCGTGAAAAATTTTGACTTCCGGTTTTCAACGGAAATACACGTTTTGGGGTCCCCTGAGTCCAAATAACCAAGTTCCGCGAAATGATCTGTGTGTGTGTGAACAGACTAGCTCAAAACTATAGGCCGTACAAAACTGATATTGGGTATTTGGTGTATGGATACGCCCGCGATGTGACGGCAAAAATTTCATCTTAATTGATTAACCGGAGGGTGTACTTTATATAAAGAATTTTGTCTAATTTTTACGTTTTCCTCGATTTTTTCAAAAACGGCTCTAACGATTTTGATTAAACTCGGTATTTGGTGTATGTATATGCCAGCGATGCGACAGTCAAAATTTCATCAAAATTGATCAATTGGAGGGGGCACTTTACTTAATAAAAGTTGTTTCACAACAACGTGTTTTTTTTTTTATTTACTCAAAAACGGCATTAACGATTTTGATCAAACTTGGTATTGGATTTATTTATATGACCGCGATGCTACCGTCGAAATTTCATCAAAATTGGTTAAACGGAGGGGGCACTTTACTTAATAAATGTTGTTTCACTACAACGTGTTTTTTTACTTTCACTTACCTATATATGAAATATATAGTAAGGAAAGTATTGCGATCGTGAAAAATTTTGACTTCCGGTTTTCAACGGAAATACACGTTTTGGGGTCCCCTGAGTCCAAATAACCAAGTCCCGCGAAATGATCTGTGTGTGTGTGAACAGACTAGCTCAAAACTATAGGCCGTACAAAACTGATATTGGGTATTTGGTGTATGGATACGCCCGCGATGTGACGGCAAAAATTTCATCTTAATTGATTAACCGGAGGGTGTACTTTATATAAAGAATTTTGTCTAATTTTTACGTTTTCCTCGATTTTTTCAAAAACGGCTCTAACGATTTTGATTAAACTCGGTATTTGGTGTATGTATATGCCAGCGATGCGACAGTCAAAATTTCATCAAAATTGATCAATTGGAGGGGGCACTTTACTTAATAAAAGTTGTTTCACAACAACGTGTTTTTTTTTTTATTTACTCAAAAACGGCATTAACGATTTTGATCAAACTTGGTATTGGATTTATTTATATGACCGCGATGCTACCGTCGAAATTTCATCAAAATTGGTTAAACGGAGGGGGCACTTTACTTAATAAATGTTGTTTCACTACAACGTGTTTTTTTACTTTCACTTACCTATATATGAAATATATAGTAAGTGGAAGTATTGCGATCGTGAAAAATTTCGTTCAACGGAAATACACGTTTTGGGGTCCCCTGAGTCGAAATGACCAAGTCCCGCGAAATGGTCTGTGTCTGTGTGTGTGTGTGTGTGTAAACAGACTAGCTCAAAAACTATAAACCGTGCGATCCTGAAATTGGGTATTTAGTGTAGGTATATGCCCGCGATGTGACAGCATAAATTTCATCAAAATTACTTAAAGGGAGGGGGTACTTTACTTAATAACTTTTTAGTTTTTTTTCGATTTTCTCAAAAACGGCTCTAACGATTTTGATTAAACTGAGTATTTGATGTACTAATATGCCCGAGATATGACCGTAAAAATTTCATCAAAATCGAATAACCGGAGGGGGGACTTTACTTAATAAATTTTGTAACATTTTCACGTGTTTTTTTTTTTATTTACTCTAAATCGGCTTTAACGATTTTGATCAAACTGGGTATTTGATGTATGTACATGACCGAGATATGACTGTTAATATTTCATCAAAATTGATTAACCGGAGGGGGGACTTTAGTTAATAAATTTTGTATCATTTTCACGTGTTTTTTTTTATTTACTCAAAAACGGGTTTAAAGATTTTGATCAAACTGGGTATTTGATGTATGTATATGCCCGAGATATGACTGTTAAAATTTCATCAAAATTGATTAACCGGAGGGGGGACTTTACTTAATGAATTTTGTATCATTTTCACGTGTTTTTTTTATTTACTCAAAAACGGCTTTAAAGATTTTGATCAAACTGGGTATTTGATGTATGTATATGCCCGAGATATGACTGTTAAAATTTCATCAAAATTGATTAACCGGAGGGGGGACTTTACTTAGTAAATTTTGTATCATTTTCACGTGTTTTTTTTATTTACTCAAAAATGGCTTTAAAGATTTTGATCAAACTGGGTATTTGATGTATTTATATGACCGCGATGCTACCGTCGAAATTTCATCAAAATTGATTAACCGGAAGGGGGAATTTACTTAATAAATTTTGTATCATTTTCACAGGTTTTTTTATTTACTCAAAAACGGCTTTAACGATTAACAAAAATAAGATATGAATTTAGAAAAATGTGTGAATTTGGGAAATGATATTTAGCAAAACACGTCAATTTCTAATCTAAGTAAGTTGGTAAGTGAAAGTTGTGTGTTGCGCGCACGCACCAGATTTTTTTGTTTACTCAAGTGGTAAGTGAAAGTTGTGTGATGCGCGCACCGCACCAGATTTTTTTAAATAATATTATTACCTATGGCATTTATTTACTAAAATATAAATTGTTTTATAAATTAACATCTGTTCTTATAAATGTGATTTTAACAGTCAAAAAGTAACATGAGGTCGTTTTGTAAAGAAGACCCATTTGGTACATTCCTACTACTTGTATTGACAAGTAAAATTGTGAAATATTACTAAGATATGTTCACTCGTTTTTGAATTATGGACCGAAAAAGCACTCAAAATTAGGTCCAAAAACAGAAACAATCATGATTAAAATTTTTCCAAATTTTGCTAGGACCATGAGATTAGGATCGTTTCACAGCGCATTCCATGCCATTTCATATGATATACAACCTCATTTAGGTTGGTACCATAGACATTTACTCAAAATCTAATTCAAAATTTCAATTTCAATTTTCTCAAAAAAGGCATTTTTTAATTTTTTTTTTTTTTTTTTTAAATAGGCGATATTATATCTAATCATACATTAAAACATGTCTCAAAAACATGAGTCAAGTGGGATGAAAATTGCTTCACTACGAAAAAAATTGAAAACTAGCAATTCCATAAATCTAGCATTTGATTCAAAACAATTACTATAACTATGGCAATATTTACATTTTCATTAGGAAAAACATGAAACAACTGATAAGGGTTCAACTAATAAGCCGACAGATAACTCACTACATTTGGTCGGTATAATGCCAAAGTTATAAAAAAATTCTCCATTAAAGCAAGGCAACAATACCATACGTTTATTCCCAATAATACATAAAAAGCTGACCCGTGCGAAGCATTCACACTCTAACCTACTTAAACCCCACTCAATTAAAGTACCTACACGTCATATATTTAGTATCGTATAGTGCGTATTTAAAGCGTCATGGGCATTGGTGAGGGTTGAAGTAAAGACAGGATGTGTTTAAATGGTAGATAATTTATTTTTTTGAAAAATAAGTTTAAGGTATTTACGTAATATTTTCCGTGTTCACACTATGTTTGAAGTTATGATATGGTCATGGTGATTCTTTGTTGGTGGGTTTGTTTTACCCCGACATAGATGTCACTGAAAGAGCGCACCCTGGAAAACGCCACATACTTATGTAAATACACATAATTTAATCGTATCTATTACGGCGTATATACGTATAACTCGTAGATACACATTAATCGACCGTTTGAGTCGAAAAAAGTCTCATTTTGAAGATAGAAAAATTAAATACCCGGGTAAAACAGCTAGATGATATTAGTAAAAGAATTTTCTATGGATTCAGAGGCCTGTGAAAAGGAAGTGTTAAAATCTCCGAATTTAAGTCAACTAACGGACATATGAACGCTTCATCATTGCTATCAATCAAGATAATTTATTACCAAAAAAGGTCGCTATAATTCCATAGTGAACTAACTGTTTTCTTAATTACTTAATAAAATTTCATTTAATTTTTAATTTAATTAAACTTTGGTTATCTCCAATTTTTTAGTTTAGCGCTTATTTTATTTACTTTTGCATTATACCGAACAAATGTAGTTATATCTCTTAGCTTATTAGTTGAACCCTTATTATTATTTGTTTCATGTTTTTCTCAATAAAAATATAAATATTGCATTAATTTTAGTAACTATTTTGAATAAAATGCTAGATTTATGGAATTTTATCACTAGTTTTCAATTTTTTTTTAGTGATAAACCAATTTTCATCCCACTTTCATATGTTGTTATATGATTAGATATAATATTGCTTATTTTCAAAAGAATTAAAAAATGCCTTTTTTGAGAAAATTGAAATTTTGAATTAGATTTTGAGAAAATGTCTATAGTACCAACCTATGCAAGGTTGAATATAATATGAAATGGCAAGGAATGCTTACCAATCTCACGGTCCTAGACAAATTTGGAAAACTTTTACAGCTATATTTCATCATGATTTTTCCTTTTTCTGGACCTATTTTTGAGAGCTTTACAGATCCATAATTCATAAATGGGTAGAAATATATCAATATTTCACAATTATTCTAGTTGATATAAGTAGTACACATGTACCTAATTTCAAAATGAAATGTTGAGTTAAAAATGATATATTTTTGTGTTAATTTGATGTGGAATGGCCCACTATTTAAAATGAAAGTCTGATTTCCACTTATTTCTGTTTATATATATGCGCTTAACAAAACAATTACATTTTGTTAGCTGTGACATCAAACATCCACAGAACAATTTTCTTGAACTGTAATCTGTTATAAGGGATTGGGGTATCTTATTGGTAAGGCATTGAGCTGCTGTGCTGAAGCTGCCGAGTTTGAATCCGGCTTGGCAGGATATCTTTAATGTTCTGTCACAGATTGTCTCGGTGGCCAATAGAGCCACCTGGGGCAAACCCATCCACTATAAAGTGGGTACCCTCAATTGAAAATTTGAGGGAGAAAACCTGGAAGTTGAGCGTGATCACATTTAGTTTAATAATAAACAAGAACCAACAATTTAAAATATATCAGAAAAAAAAAATTGAAATTGGTCATTATGTGTAATAATTAAGTTCTAAAATAACTGTTTTGTAAATTAAATTAAATTAAAAAAAGTATATTAAATAGTATACATCAAAATAAAATAGAAAAATTTAATAATTTTTTAAATGATCATACTACTAATATTGTTTTGTCATTAAAAAAAAAGTATAAGAGCACTATTCTTTAAAAACTTGGTTATCAGATTTTAGGTAATACAGAAGAAAAAAAGGAGTTTAAATCATACTTCAAATCTCATCATCCCTCTTTAACCACCTTTAATAACATTAAATCATTATAACATTGTTTTATAACCTCCCACGGTGATTGAAGCCAGTGAGCCTATTGAATAACAGAATAAAACGGTGTATGTCAATCTGACTATTGTGGCTTTCAGTTAAGGTAACAAGAGGAAGTTTATTTCATGAATAGTCTTGACCCTGAAAAGGAAATATAGTCCCTATTGGCCACTCAGACCCAGACATAACATTATAAATTATTAAAAAGTAGAGTTTACCAAACAAACTAAAGATCTAACTGAAGGGTAATGCTTAATCAGCTTCAATGGCATCAGCTATGATTTATGACAAAACGTTAAACAAATGAAAAACCTTTTATCACAATTAAACCTTCAAATGGTTTTTTTTTTTATTGTTGTTACAAAGAATAAAAAAACTAGAGATTTGAATAAATATAATCCTTTCCAACAGGAATGACCGAATAACAGGGATCCAAAGCGCTGTCCATTTAAGTAGAATAGAACCTGAACTAGTAATACATGAAGGAAGAATAATAAGCAGAACCATGTTAGGTGAACTAGGATCCCTGAGATCAAGATGTGTCAGGATTGCTTGCCAGGCAGCCAAGGAACTTTATAAGCTCAATGGCTTTGTGTTTCGGCCGGTGAGATTTATAATAGATCCAAAAAAACAAATATTCAATTAATTATAACAGATTAGCTCAAGAAGGTAATAGTTTTAAGATACCTATAACAAAGTACTCATGACTTTTTTTAAAATAGTAGATATGTGGATTAGTTTATAGTCCTACGTAGGCCAGCAAAATATATATTAATCTACATTCAGTGTTGTTTTTTTAACCACATCCCCAACCACTTTAATTTAAAAAAAAATATGCTAAATAATCTGGCAATGATATTAAAAATTGCATTTATCTGTGATTTCTGTTAGTAGTGCCATGAAAGACTATTTTTTCAATTAAGAAAGATCATCAAGGCATGAAATGAACAGTTTTTTTAATTAATAAAAAATTAAATGTCTCTTAAGACCTTATCTAATACCCTCAACGTCAGAGTGACACTTTTTATGTATTGCTGAGCAAAACTATGATCTTAAAAATAACATCTTCAGTAACGGTGTTTGTAAGTCAGCACTTATTGTTTGAATCTACACGGCACATGAGGTTCTGTATGCTTTTTTATCACTGATATTCCTTCTGAACTATAATACATTCTTGGATTTTCAAAGCTTCAGTCAGGAGAGAAGATATGCATGTAATATGTAATAAAAATGAATATAAATACACATTTCATAACTACATATACTGTAGGTACCAGAAGTAGCCCGAATTTTCAAAGAAACCATATCAAAGGAATTTCGTGAGAACACATTAAAAGATGATACAATTGAAGGAAAATGGAACAAAATCAAGATGACTCTGAAGAATGCTGCAGTGACAGTATTGGGAAATAGCTCTAGTGGAAGAAGAAAAGGATGGTATGATGAAGAATGTGAAAAGCCTCTTCGAGAAAGGTATGAAGCAAGAAAAAAGATGCTCAATCGAACAACAGAAGAGTATGCTCTGAGAAGAAAAATAACCAGAGAACTGTGCCGAAAGAAAAAGAGGAACCATTAAATTAAGAACAGAATGACGTAGCATATGGCCTACGCAGATGATGTTAACACAGGAAGAACTCTTTTATCATTATCTGGTGCTTTCCAAGAATTCTAGGAGACTGCGAGTAAATTTGGTCTTGAGGTCAATCCTGAAAAGACCAAATACATATGGTGCTCTAGAAGGGACAGGCAGGGGGACCCTTACATCTCAGTATGCGGTCAGAATTTTGAAAGTGTTGACAATTTCAGATACCTAGGGTCAGTTATAACCACAAACAATAATATTAAGGAAGATATAAAAGCAAGGCTGGCAGCTGGAAGTAGGTGTCTGCATGCACTTCAGAGGGTACTCCCCTTTCGAAATCTTTCGTGCAGAGCTAAATTGACAATATATAGGACAATCGTCAGACCTGTGGTAACGCATGGCATCGAAGCGTGAGTCCTGACCCTAGAACACGAAAACAGGACCAAGGTTTGGGAAAGGAAGGTCCTCAGAATGATATTTTGACCAATTAATGGAGCAGGACAATGGCGATCTAGAAATAACCAAGAACTTATAAATATTTATGGTGAACCAGATATAGTGGTTTTCATCAAAATGGTGAGAATCTGATGAGCTTGGCCATATGGAAAGAATGCCAGAACATTGCCTACCTAGAAGTCTGCTCTATCAACCACTGTAAGGAAGACGAATGCGAGGGAGACCACAGCTGAGGTGGCTCCACAACGTCCAGGACCTGCGTCGGATAGGGGTGCCTAGGTGGAGAAGACATGCGGTTGACAGGAACGAGCGGGCAAGGATTGTACCGGAGGCCAAGGTCCTAGAGGGGCTGTAGATCCATTGTAATAATAATAATAAATTAAAAAATAAATTTTTCAAGCCTTACCCTTGACCTAGGTCCGGGTAATTATCGGTGAAAAACCGAGAAGAAAAAAATAAAAATAATAATAATACTCGTAATAATTCCAGTCGACCATTTACTGAATTTGTTTATGCCCTCATACATGGTTCCAACTTTATTTTTGATTGTTACTTAATTGAAAAAAAAATTATCTGAATTATCTCCAATTTTGAATTCATAAAAATAAGCTTATCGTCAACTGTGTCTGTTCATAATTGAATTCTAATTCAATTTTTTGAGATTACCAGATGAGTATTTTATTATTGCACAATTTTTTTGTTTGATTTGTTATATTAGAACTGCAACTTATGCTTGTAGGAAAAATTCATACAATACTCAATCGAAAAACAGTATATGAATTTTTCCTGCAAGTAAAAGTCATACTGATGATAAGTTAATGTTTAGGAAAGAAGTGAAAATGAATCCTTCAACTTTGTCACCTGAAAACTTAAAATTTTTTATTATACATTATTGATGTATATAAGCTATTAGGTATATTAACCTTTAAAATACTTAAAATGTAAAATTTATTTTTCTAGATAAACGCATTAATTGTCATATACTTAAGAAATATAAAATGATTATAACTTTTTAATTTGAATGATGTCAATTTATAACAAAAGTTATAGAAGTATATAAAACAAAACCCCCATCAGAAAAAAATTGACAACATTCAAATTAATTTTTTTTTAATTTTAGGAGTATGATGAAATTGTCAATTCTCTTTTAAGTAGAGCTGCAGATAACAAGCGGATAATAAGAGATGAGGCTGATGAAGCATTGGCTATTATAGCAGCATATACCCCAATACAGCATGTTGCAAGAGCTGTTACAAAAAGTTCTAGGTATAAATAATCATAAATTTAACACTTTGATACAGCATGATCCATTATGTATACAATGAAATACGTTTTCATGAGAAAATGCTTAAAACAAAATATTGGTTTACATGAAAAAATAAAAAGGTCATAACAAACTATTATGTATTTTCATATATTTTTTGCTTTTGCTTAACACGAAAAGATTTTGCTTTTTGGAATGAAAAAATACAGAATTGAACACTGGCGAGATTCAACAAGGTTTCAAATGAAAGTGATAAGGTTTGTTGCCTCGTTGTTTATATACCTCATCCCCATGCTAATATTTTGGTATTTTACATAGTGTATTGTATTCTATTCTATTATATAAAAAGTACTCTAATATATTTAATTTTGTTGAGTACAATGTTTCAGTCCTCTCATTTTTGTGTTTAACAATTTTCACAGTATATAAAACTGTACATATATAAAACTATCAGTGCTTATTTTTATTTTTAATAGTAGTTATTTTATATTCCCATAAGCACTCTATGGCTTTAAATTTACTGTAGTAACAGCTTCTGTATAGTAACTTTTAATGCGAGATATAAACTTGGTACACAATATGAACATAGGTCTCAGCTCTCTGGTATCACCCACAGGACTGCATGTTATTAGTTTTAATTATATACCCTTGTAAATAATTAGTAAAAAAACCTTCACGAATTAAATTATTGACATTTATTTTAGCTATCACATAAATGATAAAGATCATTATTAATTTCAAGATTTATTTAACATAGAAAATAAAATGCTGATGAATGTAAAAATAGAAGAATTTCTAATTACAGGCATAAACATCAGCTAGTACGCAAAAGTGCACTTCGAATATATAAAATATTAGTAAGTAGGATCGGAACTGTGCAACTAATGAAAAACCCTAATTACCAAGATATAAGAACTAAAGTCATAGAAGCTGGATGCTTATTTCTAGATGATCCTATTTCTGAAATAAGGTAAAATGCTGTCTAAATTCTAACAATTGTAAATGTTATTTTATGGAAGTGCAACATAGCTTATCATGAATCCTGTACAAAAATAACATTCATAATTTTACTTAGTAACATACACTAGTTGTTAATAATCTCATTTCATACTCAACAATTCTTACCATCATATAAATATATAAGAGTTATGCCATTAGCTCAAAATTTGAAGTAATTAATAACTAACTAAGCATAATAAATAAAATGGACTAAAGACTAAATTGAATGGGCTAAATAAGAATAGAAAAATAAAAGCTGAGCGAACCCATAGGCTCAATGCCGACACGACCAATTGCTCCCAACATACCTCCTCCCATCCAATCACAACTCCACAAGATCAGCCCTCACCGAATCCTCCCCACCTTTGACTTGGCCTACCCCTCAAACCTTTTCCAGTTGGCAAAACGACATAACTTTAGCACCTAAGAGTTAACAAGTCCAAAAAAAAGCAATTTGACATCCATTGTCAAAAACTAAAAGATTGATTGATTTGGAAATGGCTTCTCAATGAAGCAGAAAGTTATTCTAGAAATGAAAAAATCTGGTACATGCGCGCAACACACAACTTTCACTTACCAACTTACTTAGATTAGAAATTGACGTGTTTTGCTAAATATCATTTCCCAAAGTCACACATTTTTCTACATTCATATCTTATTTTTGTTAATCGTTAAAGCCGTTTTTGAGTAAATAAAAAAAACCCGTGAAAATGATACAAAATTTATTAAGTAAAGTCCCCCCTCCCGTAGATCAATTTTGATGGAATTTTTACAGTCATATCTCGGGCATATAAATACCTCAAATACCAAGTTTGATCAAAATCGTTAAAACCGTTTTTGAGTAAATAAAAAAAACACGTGAAAATGATACAAAATTTACTAAGTAAAGTCCCCCCTCCGGTTGATCAATTTTGATGAAATTTTTACAGTCATATTTCAGGCATATAAATAGATCAAATACTCAGTTTAATCAAAATCGTTAGAGCCATTTTTGAGAAAATCGAAAAAAAAAAACTTAAAAAGTTATTAAATAAAGTACCCCCTCCCTTTGAGCAAATTTGATGAAATTTTTGCTGTCACATTGCGGGCTTATACATACTCTAAATACCCAATTTCAGGTCCGCACGGTTTATAGTTTTTGAGCTAGTCTGTTCACACACACACACACACACACACACACACACACACACACACACACACACACAGACCATTTCGCGGGACTTGGTTATTTTGACTCAGGGGACCCCAAAACATGTATTTCCGTTGAAAACCGGAAGTCGAAAATTTTCACGATCGCAATACTTCCACTTACTATATATTTCATATATAGGTAAGTGAAAGTAAAAAGTATTAAGTAAGTTATTTTAGTTATATTTAGTAGTAATGATACCACTAAAGGTGGGAAGTTAGGGGAACTTAATCCAGGGAGGATTAAGATAATGGAAAACTGCATCTGGATCTGCCAACCCTCGCCACTTCTTGATATATGTTCTTCCCCTTCCTCCACGAACTAAAAAAAATCTTCCTACTAAATCATTAAGATAACCCTCAAACATCACATACCACCAAGCAGAGACTATGAACCTAGTTGAATTAAAAAGTGCATTATATTATATTTAATTAATGTTATCCTACCAGATGTAATCAGATTAATCAGAAAATTACCAAAAGATGTAGCTTCAAAGACGACATTTGATAACTTAAGACAAGCTCTTCCACTCTTTTCAAAACAGTTACCACATTGCTATTGATATGATTTAGTTATTTCTGTACTTTATTTTTCAACATAAATCAGCTTAAAGAAAATCTAAAGAGTAACCTACAGGTAAAATTAACCAAAAAATCGTTTAAAGATGATTGTAGGTACTAATACTTATTTGGTCATCGATCAAATTTACCAATTCTGGATTAATTTCTTAACATGAAATTGGTTTAGTATATAAAAAATATTTACTTATGATCTAACAAGAAATATGCTGAAATACTGTCAATATTACTGTTAATGGCAACATAACTAAAAATGAAAGTGACAGAGATATAAGGGAACTACAGCTTAATTTATAAGGGCATAAAAAATATGAAAAGCAACTTAGAAAAAAAAATGTAAGAACCTTGCCAAACCACGGTACCAATGTCTCTAAGTGATTGCAACATGAATTAAAAAAATATACAATGACTATTCCTCTGTTAACCTGTCTAATCTAGACTACATCAAGCTAGAAAATAACTAAAAGACCTATGTTTGATTCTATGTAATAAGAAATTAAGTTTGAATTAAAAAAAACATATTACCATAAACATTAAAAAAACATATTATCATAAACATTAAAAAAACATATTCCCATAAACATTAAAAAAATGATTTGCATGTTTCAGAAACTCAGCAAAAGAAATGATGAAACCACTAGTGAAAATGCAGGAATTTGAAGATGCTATATCACCAGATATAGTAAATTCTAAGCAATATCAAAGAGTAGAAAACTGCTTATTTGCAATGAAATTTGAATTACCAGCCTCATAAGTGTATATTAAACTGCTATAAATGTAAGAAAAAACAGGAATAACTAGCTTATAAACCAATAAAAGGAAAACACGTATTTACTAGATGTATTGATAAATTCATGCAAAGTATTTCCATTAAGTTTAGATAATGAGATTCAAAAAATATATAACACTCACCGTTTTAATATTGGAAAAAGTTGAATAAGAGATTTGAATCCACCAAACGAACACCCTTCAACATTCACCGCTTTCCATCCATCGAGGTTATGGTAACCAACAATAATCTGACACAGCAAACACAATAACATAGTGATGATATGACCCCTTAGTCATTCATAAATAATACTTTTCAGTGACTAACATCTTGACAACACACCTCAAATTTGATTCAGTTGTGTTTATAAAGCTATCCAGAAATTCCTTCCACCTTTCCCGTCCTTGGCTGCTGATACGATTTGAGGACAGCTGTCACCTGAAGCACTCCTAATATCTTCAAAGTTAGTAATATTAATTAACCAATTAAATAATAAGGACAATGTGAGGATGATGAACCAAAAAGATGGAGAATTTCGTAGAGGTTGAATCTCACAAAAGTGGTCCCACTAGACGGTACACAATGAGAAGGGCTCTACTCTTAGGATATACGTTTATATCTCCACAGTGTCTGCTCTTTACTAGTGTCGAAATAAATTCCACCATACCTTTTTACTTTCACTTACCTATATATATGAAATATGTAGTAAGGGAAAGTATTGCGATCGTGAAAAATTTCGACTTCCGGTTTTCAGCGGAAATACACGTTTTGGTGTCCCCTGAGTACAAATAACCAAGGCCCGCGAAATGGTCTGTGTGTGTGTGTGTGAGTGAGTGCGTGGGTGTGGTGTGGTGTCATGTGGTGTGGTGTGTTTGTGAGCGTGTGCGTGTGCGTGTGTGTGCACACGTGCGTGTTCGTGTGTGTGCACACGTGCGTGTTCGTGTGTGTGCGTGTGTGCGTGTGTGCGCGCGTGCACGTGTGCGTGTTCGTGTGTGTGAGTGCGTGCGTATGTGTGTGTGTTTGAATAGACTAGCTCAAAATCTATAAACCGTACGAACCTGAAATTGGGTATAGGAGGGGGTACTAACTTTTGTCTCATTTTATTTTTTTTATTTATTCAAAAACGCCTGTAGCTATTTCGATCAAACTGGGTAGTTGACGTCGGGGTCAAACGACGAGGGCACTTTATTTGTATATATGTTGAATTATGTATATGACTTTTGTCCCATTTTCACGTGTTTTTTTATTAACTTAAAAACGGTTGTAATTATTTCTGTCAAACTTGGTTTTTGATGATTGTATGTTCCTGCGTTGAGGAAGCCAGAATTTTATCAAAATTGGGCAAACAGAGGGGGCACTTTACTTAATAAATGTTGTCTCATTTTCACGCAATAAAAGTCTTTAATTGGTTTTACGATAATTCCAATTGGTCAAAAATGACAAGTAGTATACATTGTATAATTTTGAAATATAAATTATTTTTTGTTGATCATATAATTACCTTCAATGAATAAATATCATTATTTATTTCTGAGGGTCCCTTTTCGGTACACCATTTGCGGAGTCCTTACTTCCGAGGATCTGGCAACTATGGAATAACTCCTTTATTATAGAAGGCTTCAACACCCTTAGATATGATATACAACAGGTATGTAATAAAATATTTATCTTAATCCTAATTTGTCGAACCACTGAGCAAATATCGAAACCTAACAATATGGTTTTAGACGGAGCCGTTCTACCGCCAATAACAATATAACGGTTCCATATATTAGCTTTTTATCGATTTCAAAAAGGCGTATGATTAGATTAACCGTCTGAAGTTAAATAATATTCTTGTCGTGCTGAGAATACAAAATAGTTAGTAAACCTATATAATAAAAATGAGAATGACCGCAGGATTCAAAGTCCGAAGAGGTAATTATTTTCCGGGAGATTCGGGATAAGTTAAGATTCGTTCGAGTTTAAAACATGGGGATTACCTTTCACCTGTGTTATTTAATTTAGCACTAAAACATGTCATTGTGTAAAAAGTTTTACATAAAGTTTTACAGCAACAAGGATAATCTTTAATAAAGCAGCATTTTACCTATAAAACCATTACATAGTACAATACATAATCTTAAATTAAAATAAACTCAATACAACAATTGTTTTTATAAAGATCGATATATTCTTATATCGATATAGATATTCTCATAGAAGATATATGACACTATTATTATTTACATTTAATATCCCCTACATCCTCATTTCAATCAAGCTTAGGTGAACACCGCTTTGGAGAAACAACCCTTTTTCTACTTCGAGTAACGAAGACTTCATTTCGCCTAGATGAAAGCTCAGGTATCGTCTTTTAAATCTTGCGATGGGGAGCACTAAATTCTTCAGGTTTATTTTCTCATTGGCCTCCTCTGTCACCGGTGGGACTTTGAATGCAGTCGTTGCATCGAGATACCTTTAGCTTTATATCTCCCGTTATTCCTGATCACCAAACAGTTTCCTTTAGCTAGGCCTATACATTTAATAATTCCTAAATGATCTTTTGCAGACGCCTCCAAATATCGGATCATACTGAAGGAGGAACATATACCCGAGCACCTCTCATGATCAGTTCATTGTTGAAGACAAGGTTACCTTGTTCCCTATTAACATCTGTATTTACTAGCGCTGACCAATCACCAGTCTTGAAGGCGCTGACCAATCAGAAATTGTCTTTCATTTCTCTATTAATAACGTAATAACTTTTGTGGACCTTCCTGATTGCTTGAAGGCGACGGCCAGTAATGGGTATATTCTCAAAAATGTACATTATTGACACTCTATTTCGTCCAAAGTATCATTGTCGTCGTTAATATTTAAAGGGTTACTGGAAAGTACATTTTGAATAAAATCAATTTGATTTGTATTGATCAATATATACATTGATTTGATTGATCAATGTAGAACCTTTGCAATCTAGCCTAGTTCTAGCAGAGGTTTCGGAGATAAAAGTTGCACCAAGGGCTTATGATCTGTCCAAAAGTTCGGAATTTTTTCGCAAAACATTTTTCTCCCAGGTCTCTGTTTAAGCTCATCTGCACGGGACACCATCGACCCTGGATTTTCTGCTATAAGATTGCTCCGATTTTGTGGCTCAACGTGTCCACTATTACTCGAATCTCCTTACTGACATAGAAAGGAACAAGGGCACTTTCCTCTGCAATTAGAGATTTTAAACGAAGAAAGGAGTTTTACGTCCATTATATTTACCGGGTACAGTTCAGTCAGTTCGGCGATGTGTAAGCTTCTCAATTTTCCGGTTAGTTCATCCCTCTTCGGTCCAAATATTCTATGCAATACTTTATTTTCAAAAACCATGAACCGATGCTCATCCTTCAACGTTCGCATCCGTAAAGGACCGTTAGAAGATTAATAGTTTTGTAAATCCTAATTTTTATGCTTCGGGACAGAAGACGCGTAGCCTCTTCTGAGCCTTCTGTAAAAACCTGATTTTAGTTTACCTAAATTCACACATCTCCGGGTTAAGAGTGATACAACTATCTTTTAAGCTTTAGCAAATGATTTACAACATTTGTGGTCATCGTGCTCTTCACAATTTTTTCTGAAAACTAGGAAATCATCAGCCTCGTTCATGACTCCATTCAAGCCTTCTACAGCCTCAAAAACGTTTACTTTAGAAGCTTCAGGGGCCGAACATATCCCAAACGGTAAGCGTTAAAAAACATACATATCTCTCAAAAGGAGTAATGAAAGTGAACAATTTCGAAGAATCATCATCTAAAAGAACTTGCCATAATCCACAATTCGCATTGAGGCGCGAGAATACTCTTTCAGAACCTAAAGACGGTAGCAAATCTTTAAGGCAGAATAATTCTTTCCCTAATGACGAACCTATATAAAACTCTGTGTAATTTACACATAGCCTTGAGATTTCCGACTTTTTTGTGCCTAAAATGATTGGAGAATACCAATAGAGAACACCAACACAAGGACCAGATATTGGCTGTATTTACACACTCTCTAACCATTTCATCCAACTCCGCTTTGAATTTGTCGCGGATTGGGCAAGGCACTCGTGTAGGCCAGGGAATGGAAAATGGCTTTGTTCTTCTAGCTCCAGGTTTCAGCAACATCTTGCAGAGGTTATCTATGACCTCTCCTAGTCCACTTAAAACTTGAAAAAAAGTTTTAATAACCTTATTCTGTGAAGTTGTTTCATCTATATTCCATCTCGACAGTAGGAATGCCGAAATAATATTCTTTTAAGAAGGGGGGCTTCTTAAAAAATATTATTTTGACTAGAAATAATATTTCTCTTCTTCTCTGATGAAATGAAGAAAAAACCACATATAAATAAGATATAAAATTTATTATAAAAAAAAGAAGAACTATCAAATACAAATAAAAATTTACTTCTAAAATTTGCATTTTTAACTTTAATTAAAAAAAAAAAAAAAAAAAAAAAGCGTCCTCAGTACCGGGTAATTCCTCCTCTGGCACTGATGACAGCTTCAATCCTCCTCCGCATACTTTGGATAAAGATTGCTACCCGTTCCTGGGGTATAGCCTCCTACTCTTCCACTAGCGCTGTTCTGAGGTTCTGTAGGGTAACTGGAGGGTTTGGCCGCCGTCGGACACACCTCCCTAACTGGTACCATAGTTGTTCTATAGGGTTCAGGTCTGGGCTTCGAGCTGGCCATGGCAGGGTACGAATGCCGACCTCATCCAGATACTCTTGCACGACATGTGCTGTGTGTGGCCGGGCATT